>JACMZG010000022.1:10396842-10524342 GCA_018340805.1 Microvelia longipes
CAAATCCAGTTCCCTGGATATCTTTAGACCCATCTGTATAATGAATTCTGCTCGATTAAATTTTCTTTTTATTTTCATATGTTCTTGAGTTATTTCTGTTGTTTGGTGTTTAAATCTGTAGGGATGAAGTTGCTGGGGTCTGTTGTTAGCCAAGGGCATAGTCTTGTTGGGTCATAGTGGATGGCAAGAGACACGTTAGGCAGTTGTTCTAATTGATATTTTTGCTTTAATTCCCTGAAGCGCTCTCCTAGAGGTTTCCTAAGCGTGGGATTTCTTCAAATTTTCTGTTGTGTTTTGTATTAAATATTGTCTTTGTTACATGATGATTAGGGAATTGAAGCTTACGGACTGCATATTTTACTACTAAGACTGTCGACGTAGAGAGAGAGGTAGTTCATTTGCTTCCCAAGAAGGCTAGATGTCGGGCTGGTTTTGAAGGCTCCTGTTGCAATTCTTATTCCAGCATTATGAATCGGATCTAATCTTTGAAGAATGGTTTCCTTAGCTGAACTATATACAACAGATCCGTAGTCAAGTTTTGACCTGATTATTTGTCTGTAAAGACGAAGCAAGGTTTTCCTATCTGCTCCCATTTTTGAGCCTTTATTATCTTTAAGAGTTTTAAATCTCGACTGCATTTTGACTTTAATTCATCTACATGGTTATTCCAGTTTAGCTTCTCATCAAGTATTAGGCCTAGGTATTTAACTTGAGCGACCACTGGTATCCGTTGGCCAGCCAAGAGAAGTCTAGGAGTTTCTTTGCGTTTTCTTTTAGCGAACACTATAGCTTTTGTTTTCGATGAAGAGAAACATAGTCCAATTTTAGCTGCCCAGTCATTTAGCTTGTTGATGCATCTTTGAACTACTGATGTTGCGTCATGAAGCCTTTTAGTTCTAAATAGTACTGTAAAGTCGTCCACAAAAAAGAGTGTTTCTACGTATGATGGCATTTCTGTGCTGCACTGTGGACCGCTAGTAGAAATAGAGTCACACTAAGCACTGCTCCTTGTGGTACTCCATTTTCTTGGTGATAATATCCGAAAGTACTCCTCCTACTCTTACTCTAAAAGTTCGCTTCGAAAGGAAATTTTGTAGATACTTTGCCAAATTACCTTTGAAACCAAACTGTTTTAACTGTTTAAGAATTTGATACCTCCAAGTGCGGTCATATGCCTTCTCACAGTCGAAGAAGACCCCCAATGTTAGTTTTACCTTCAGCAAATCCATTTTTCACGTAGGTATCTAGCGATACTAGATTGTCTTGAGTGGACTGATTTTTTCTAAATCCTAATTGTCGAGGCGATAGTAAGTTTCTTGTCTCCAGAACCCAAACAAGTCTTGAGTTGATGATTTCTCAAGTAGTTTGCCCAGACAACTAGTCATTGCTATAGGTCGGTAAGATCCTTCTTCGCCCGGATCCTTTCCTGGTTTGGCTATTGGGATGAGAATGGCTTCTCTCCAGCTCTCTGGATATTCATTTTTCTCCCACACAGAGTTAAACAGGTCCAGTAAGTAGTTGTGGAAAGATTTAGGTAGTTTTTTAACATTATATTATATATTCCGTCTGGTCCAGCTGATGTGTTCTTTAGTGTCGAAAGTGCTGTTTCTAATTCCCAACGAGTAATTTTGCTATTGTATCTTTCTTTGTTGTCTGAATCAAAATTTATATTTTTTTTCTCTTCAGCTCCTTAATTTTTTGAAAATTTTTGGGATATGTATTAGTAGAGCTAACAGCTGCAAAATGCTGACCAAGGAGTTCTGATACTTGTTTTGGATCTGCTATAGCATGCGATGTTTTCTTTATTATTGGAGTTTCTTGGGTTGGGCGTTTACCCCACAGTATCTTAACCTTCCTCCATATTTCTGCTGAGTCGGTGTTTTCATTTAGAGATGAAATATATTTGATCCAAGACTCTTTTTTTGCTGCATAGAAAATTTTTTTACTTTGCCCACGGGCCTTTTTGTATTCTTCAAGGTTTTCCCTCGTAGGGTTAAAATTGAATCTCCACCAAGCTTTGCGTCTATCTCTAAGAGCTCTTCTACACTCATTAGACCACCATGGAACCTTCGGTCTTCCGTTTCCAAAATGTATTGGGGTATGCAGCTTTAGCTGCGTTTTGTAATGTGGTCGTTATAAAATCCAACATGGAGTCAACACTATCTCTTCTGTCTAGGTACATTTGTTGATTTATAATTGTTCTATACATTTCCCAGTCCGCTTTTTAAAACACCATCTTGGCTCGAGTTGAATTGAGTTTGGATCTAATGAAGATAAGGTCAAAAATAATGGGAAATGGTCACTGCCATACAAATAAGGTGCTACCGTAAATTCAGATTTTCTTACTATTTGATTTGAACTAAGTACTAAGTCCAATGCATCATATTTACCAGTTCTTGAATCGAGATATGTATTTTGGTTGTCGTTGTAAATGAATAAATTTTCTTCGTCTATAAAGGTTTCAATTATTGTCCCTCGTTTATCTGTTTTAGTTGAACCCCACATCAAGTTGTGGGCGTTAAAATCTCCTGCTATTACTTGGGGACCGGGTAATTGCTGGAGTATGGATTTTAGTTGCGTGTTAGTAATACTGTCTTCACCAGGTAAGTATACATTGCAGACTGTTATTGGGTTGGTAATTCCAATACGACAGGCCATGACTTGGAGGTTCGTGTTCATTGTTACTTGCTGACTTGGTAGATGTTTCGATACCAAAATAGCCAATCCTCCTTTCCAAGTTCCTTGGTGAGGATGGTATCTATACGTTTTGTAATCTGGTATATTAAATGATATATTTTCAGGTAGGTGTGTCTCCTGAAGCATAATTACTGAGGGCTTATTTTCCTTTATTAGTAATCTGAGATCCTCTTTTCGAGTTCTAACACCTTTACAATTCCAAGAGCATATCTTTAGTTTATAATACATTTGTTTTTATTTATTTATTGTTTTTATGTATATATATTATGATAATTATTATTTATTTCTTTATATATCAATTGAATATATTATTCAGAAATTATAGTGTTATTAGAGATATTAAGTGAGTGTTTTTATTAAGTGTGTTTATAAGTGTTGTAAGTGAATTTATTATTATGTGTATTTTATTATTAAGAATTTTATAAAAGTTATTACATGAATATATTAATAAGTGAAGTTGATTATTTTAATTTAAATGTTGTAGATATTTGTTAGATAGTTAATTAGGCTAAATGTTATTAGATACGTTAGATTCAAGAAATAAAAATAGCTATTGAACACAGATAAATAAATATATAGCTCACTACTATAATACTTAAATAAATATGCTTATTTAAGTATTGTCGTAGTTATTATTCTTTCTTCTTTTATTAGGTTCCTTACTGGTTGCTGAGCCTGTGCCAGAGTTAGCACTACACTCACTCGTGTCATCATCTTCATCTTCCCCGGAACTTGTCGCGTTCCAGTCATTTGCCCACATCATTCTTCTTTCTTCTTGAGAGTTTAGAAATTTTTCTGGATCTTTTAAGAATGGTACACGAGGATCTGAGCTTTGCTTCTCAGTTTTGCTTTTCTTCCCCTTACTGTCGTTGGTACTGATAATATTGTTTTTAGCAGCGGGCTTTAGAGTTTTAATCTTTTTCTCTTCTTTATTTTCCTTTTCCTGTTTCCTTACTTCTTTCTTTTTTGGTTTAGCTGTCACACTTACAGTTGTAGTCTCAAGAGGTGGTAAGTCACACTGAATTCCCATATCTACAGTTTCCTTATGTTTCTTTTCAGTAAGACTAGCATTAGCATATGATTTAGCCTGACTTACTTGCATGGTTATTACCTTTCTTTTGGCTTCCATATAAGGTATGTTTTCTATTACTTTAGTTTCAGTTATCTTTTTCTCTAGGATCCATCTAGGGCAAGTCCTGTCGAAGGTCGAGTGACCCGCTCCACAGTTGGCACATTTTTTGGGATTTTGGCACACTTCTTCGTCTGCATGCTTCGTGTCCGAACATTCCGGACAGATAAATGTTTCACTAGGGCAGTTTAGTTCGACATGATTAAATTTCAAACACTTTCTACATTCGGGAGCGGTACATATGGTCTAATAGGTACCGAGTAGTAGCCAATTTTAACCTTTTCCGGAAGGGTAGCTAAGGACATGGTCAACACATAAGAATTGGTCCTAAAGAGAGCACCGGTTCTTCTACTAGTAATTCTGTAGATATCAGTGACACCTTGGTATTTTAGGTTTTCTTTTATTTCCTCTAACGGTACCATATCTAAGTCCGAAGATGTTATTACTCCACGTACAGTGTTCAGTGTTTTGTGGGGTTCCACGGTTACGGGTAGATGGATATTTCGTGGCAAGTTCCTGCAGAGTTTTTCACCCTGTTCAGTGGAATTGGTTTGCACCAGTAGCGTTCCGTCTTTCAATTTTTTGACATTCTTTACTATGCCGCAAGAGTTAACAATTAGCTTGTCTATCAAAAAGGGCGAAACTGAGCTAAAAGTTGACCCATCTGCCCTTTTTACCACCAAAAATGACAAGTTAGCCCTAGGAATGACTAGAGCTGGTTCTGGGTTGCTCTTCCGTCCTCTCTTTTTACCTTTGAAATTAAATTCATTTTGACAGTTCATGTCAACATTTGTAAAAGGTATATCATTTTGGCCCCCTGGATCGGGGGGCTTAAACTAGACATAGCTTGAGCCTCACCTTATCTGTACTGCTTGTGAGACCAACTTCTACCTTATTTTTCCTCCTCCTTACTAGTTTTGATCAGTTAAAGTATTTTCAAGAGAAACTTTAATTAATGACACAAAAAACCATTAGCCAATTATCATTAGCCAATTTTTGTCAATACATTATAATTAAGTTTAGCCCCAATCTTGTGGTTCGCTGGACTTCTATATTTGACTTTATTGAAAGGGTGCTATATACTAAACCCGCCGCATATTGTTAGCTTTTACCCCCCCCCCCCGGATAAAAAATCCTGCGGACGCCCATTTTTGTACCGTAGGTATATAGGAAAAAGTATTGTGTTTGCAAAAAAATCCGAATCCGGGATTAAACCGGAATTATCCGTTTCAGGTGTTTTAAAGGTCTCCTGAGTGGTTTTCGTAAAGTTGTCTATGTGTGTGTGTATGAGTTGTGTTATCATTGTAGGTGCTAGTGTATCCGTGCTAGAGAGTTAAAACTTCATACACAAATCAGTCTATCGCTGCAGTTCGAAAAATATTTTTTATTACGTTAATAACCCGCAATAATGACTCGGCAACAATTTTTTAACATCATAAAATGCGAAAAAATTATGCGATTGAGATTTGGCAAGCATGTGGATTATGTATAAGACTAACATATGTGCCAAGTTTCAATTCATTATCAGCATTAGTTCAAATTTTATTGAATGGCATGTGTACGTTTTTAAAAAATTGTAAAAGAATCATAAAATTGAATTAAAATTTAGTACAAGTAGGTAATATACCTTTACGTAATAAATAAGTACACCACCAAGTTTTGTTTTAATATGATAAGTATACTTATGGTTTTTTGTTGGATCATAAAAGTTAGTAGCATTGAGCGTGGTTAATGCTGTATGGGTGACCGCTGAGAATGATACAGATGTATTTACTATCTGTGGACGAGCAAAGCAAGTCTGAAGACATGTTGCAGTATAATTTTGGCGAACTGTATATTCTGAGGACGAGCGAAGCGAGTCCGAAGCAGGGAGAATGACCGTAGCGAATCCGATGACGAGGAAAAGTTTTAAGGTACCCCGTACCCGATTTTTTGTTTTTATAGTATTTCTTTGTACATTTTAGTATAAAATCTTAATGATTTGTGTAAGGAATACGTTTCGTCACATCCGACATAGGTTTAAGTGCGAATCTTTAAATTACTTAAAACGAGTGGCCATTGAGATATATTACTAGAAGGGCCCTATTGGTTGAATTTTGAAACATCGAAAAAGTAACCTGACCACATTCGATTATCATTTTCATCAAATGGGATGTGGAAGAGCAGGGTGCACCCTGAACATCTCCCTTTTTTTGTTAGAAAATCTTATATTATAAAAATAATAGACTAATACAAACCATTGTATGTATACTCTAACAGGAAATAAATTATTTTTTTTATTTAAATAAACAGAACAAAAAAACAGTAAATTATATAGTAGAATGTTTAAAATACAAATCACAAACAATCTGCGGGAAGCCGAAAACAATTGATTAATTATAACCTTAACTCCCTCTTGGAGGATGTTTCAATGAGGTTACACAGAGCCCCACTAAAAATGTTTCAGGCCTCTCAATGTATTAGCCACTAAGATAGGCTATGCTCCCTCTAGTACATATCTCTATGCGAGTGGCTAATAAAACTTTTTTTTCGAGTGCACTGCTAACTTAGTACATTTTTGCGAGTGATATTTGTTATTTCCCTTTAAATATTAATTATAATTAGTAATTTAACAACCTTTACCTTAAATTTTTGAATATAGTAAAAGCAGTCGTAATTTTAAATTATATTTAAGGCAAATATACTGTCGTCTGTTTGTTCACTTAGGTTCTCCAAAATCTTAATAAAAACATGGTTTACCTTTACTATAGTTTCACTTTTTTTTAACTAAATTTTATTTCACAGAAATAATTTAATAATTTAAATTTATTTCACAGAATTTTATAAAAAATCATTAAATTAGCACGTACATATTATAAAAAGTTAAATCACCTAATGTTATCAGTGTTTCCAATAAAATTAATTAAAAAAACTTAAATCCTAAAAAGCTCATGCGCAGTTATTCCAATTTTACATAGAGACATATTACTAGATAGGCCCTTTCAGTTGAATTTTGAAACATCAAAAAATTCTGGCGCGGTGGTCCGCATGTCGGGCGAATTTCCTTTGGATGCGTGTTTCCGTGCTTTTTACATTATATAAGTTTACAACTACTAAATTAAATAATTCCGCGCGGGTGGTCCGCTGTCGGGCGAATTTCATTTAGAATGCGTGTTTCCGTGCTAAACAACCCATTTCTTGCTTAAGGTTCTGGTTCATGCTTTAGAACCTAAGCAGTTACTCAATTGTCAAGCACTACCCGTAACTCATTTTGTCTGTATTTTCCAAAGGAAATGCGCTTAAACCTTTAAAGATTACTGACTAAGCTTAAATATAATATATATATATATATATATACTATATATATATATATATATATAAATATATATATATATATATATATATATATATATATATATATATATATATATATATATATATTATAATATTATATATATATATATATATATATATATATATATATATATATATATATATATATATATATATATATATATAAAAGTCTCGCGAAACTTATTTTTTTGTCATTAGGGACCTCTGAAACGGATTTGTGTCGTGGTCCGAGGTTCAAATTCCGCCATGACGCCTATCCCATTAGGCGAATTTCCAAAGGAAATTCGCTAAAAGTAATCTGAACACCTTCGACTATTATTATAATTAAATTAACTAAATAAAAATAGAGTAACTGACATAATAGAATGTTTATAATGCAAAACAACGTGTGGAAAGCAGAAGACAAGTGATTTGTTATAACCTTAACTCACTCTTAGAGGAGGTTTTTAAAGAGGTTACACTGAGCCCCAAAAAGATGTTTTAGGCCTCTTAGTGTATCCAGATAGGCTATGCCCTCTCTAGTATATCTTTATGCAATTTTAGCTGCTTTTATTTTTTGAGCCACCTATCAGCTGATCACGCATGTCTTAATTTTTTAACACAGGTTAGAGGAATTGCCCTACTTGGTTTATATATTACTTTGCCCCTACTACAGGCTATAGGGTAAAAGGAATAGAGTTCTCCAACTCCTAGCCCCAAACTGATCCCAGTCTAGCAAACTGATCAACCTGCTCTATTATCCTCTACACATCTCAGTGTCCTGCAGGTACCTATAGTAGCTAGACCTCATTGGCCTGCCATAAACTACTAAGTGAATCAAAGCACTCCAGGACCAGCTTAGATGAGCACTCGTAAGAAGACAAAGCATTAATGGCAGCTTGACTGTCGGAAGCACAAGTTTTTCTCAGTCTCAGTAAAGATTGAGAAAAGACAAACCCATAGCTTAAAAAACTGGGGAATATCTACCTAGATTCCTACTGGTGTAATGTCGAGGTTCCTCATAAAACATACCAGCCCATGACATCACATCCCTATCCATCCGAGAACTATCAGTAAATCAAATATCTCGAGAGGGAGATATGACGATGAAAATGTGGCGCGAAGATCCGCAAACCAGGCGAATTCTTACTTATCAATCCAATTATCACTTAATTTTTCGGTATATATTCAATAACTTGAGCACTAGCGTCACAACTTGATAATTAAGTTTTCAAATAAAATGCATATTTATCTCATAAATTATACATTAAACAGCACAGCATTATTTGCACTAATTTGAAGCTCAGTTTATGCTACTTTTTAGCTCATTTGCTTTGAAAACTTTGATAAAAATAAATAATTTGTGACGCTATTGCTCAGGTTATAAACCAAAAAATTAAGCGAAAATTGGATTAATGAGTAAGAATGCATGCACGCATTTTGCACCAGAATTATTTTGAAGTATAAATTAAACTACTGTAAAAAATACGATAAAAAATTAGTGCCGGTACCAAGATTCAAATCTGGAAACCCTAGCTTTGAGAAAACATTTTTTTTTACTTTTTGGTACCTTAGAATAGTCGTATCAACTTAGGACCAGGTTCATTTATTTCAGGACCTAAATAACATTAAAAACGATATATTTCGTGGCAAAAAATAATAACCATGAAATGAAAATCGCTATAACGATTTAAACCAGGTTAATAAGATTATAGCAACCTGTTTTTCAGTAGGGATCGTGATCTCTTGAAGATTGATTTTTGTACCAAGTTTAATGAAGAAATATTATTTTATTCGAGAGATAGGGTGTTTACAAATATATATATATATATATATATATATATATATATAATATATATATATATATATATATATATATATAAAGTTTTGGAAGACATATTTTTTTGTTATCACGGACCCCTAAAACACTTTTGGATACACTCCCAGAATAAGCTTTGTAAAAATTAGCAGTTTATTAAAAATACCATTTTAATAAAACAAGGCTTGAAAATGTATATAATCATGAAAATAAATTTTTACTATTTTTTTTAATTTTCATACTTTCCATAAATTTGTTTAATGTTTGTCGAATCCTATAGTGTGTACATAAGCTACTCCATGGAAAATACATGTTTCTTTCTTTCTTTTTAATTGATCTAACCCAGCCTTAATAGATTCAGGAATAAAAAATATTCTCATTAACATGATCCTAGTTAAGTCATTGCCCCTTTCCCAAAATCCATTGAGTTTTAAGGAGGATATAAGAAAAAAACAAAAGACAAGTTCCAGTAAAAGCAAGGCTTGTAGCTTGGTAAATGAGACAGTTTTTGTCACCGCAGATCCACCATAACAGAGAGGGGAATAAAATTAGCAAAGTCATAAATTTTCCACCAATTTGGGGGGGGGGAGGAGCCTTTGGCTTATTAAGTCCCATAGGTAATGCCTCTAAAATTCACCAAGAACAGAATTGAAATCCACCTTATGATGTAATTCCACCCACCGGTAAGCTTGAAGTAAATTAAAAGATAAACCATATAGAAATAAATAAAACACAAAATGAACTGCAAAGTAAAAATACTATTTATTTTTTTAAATTATAACTTTTAAAATGTTTTCTATCGGACTTCAAAAAACAAAAAAGTTAAAACTTGATACATTTTAATTACATATTACAACAATATGGCAAAGAAAAAATGTTTATCAAATAAAAGCAATCAACCTTTTTTCAAAATTGATTGAAGTAAACCTTGATGGAAAGTTACTTTAAAGTTCTTCAAGAAAAATAAAAATAGACACAGTGGTTAAGGAGCAACTTGCAGGAGCAGTCATTTTCCTAGGAGGGGGTCCTCTAAGAAATTTTGATGGGGGGGGGAGGTTTAAAAAACAGCTACTTGTGAGCACAACTTTCTAATAACAATATAATTTTAATTATTGTCGTAAGCCATCCATCATTTATGTTAAAGAATTCCGTATCAAACCAATGCTGTCCTGCATTAAAATAAGGCTGCTACAATTAGAAAATTTCTAGCAAAACTTCTTAAATAATTAAATAGTGAATTTACTCAAAATCATAGAGACCAAGCTTCTAGTATCATATGAACTTTGAAAAACAACAGAGTAAGTAGACAACCAACCAGAACATTTTTCAGATTAAAAATAATAAATCAGATAAATTAAAATAAAATTTAAAACCAATGAGTTTGATCAGTGTTTTAAGAGTTAATTTTCATTTAAAAAAAACTATTAATTTCTAATAAAAATGTTAACAGTAAAACCTAATGCTTTAAATAAAACATTTTCCAGTTTTAACAATGAAAATTAATAGAAAAATAACTAAAATAATAAAACTTTCAGAAAAAGAATAAAAAATTAACAAAAAAATATATATTGGTAAATCATTTTAAATAAACAATAAGAAAAAATTAAACATGACCTTTTTTTAATTTTTTCAACATTTAGCTTTATTTATTGAAATTAATACACCGTCGATGATTTAGGTGTTTTTGAAAAATAGAGTTTCTTTAAAAGGCAGCTCAAAACTTTTTTCACTGTTTTTTTACGCACAAATATTAAGTAAGAGAATCCTCCTCTTTATTCATCTATGTTTATTTATTCTCAACCACAATTGTGCGTGTTTGTTTTTACTTGAATATTTTATTTATTTGCTGCATTCCACACATCATTTCTTCTTTTAATAACGTTAGCGGATAAAAACGTCTCCTCAGTTTTTATGTTTCCGCTATTTATTTAATATTTCATTTCTTCACTTCCATTCTATAGGAATCGCATCTCCATTTTAATCCATTTTCTGTAAGTTTGTTTGCATTTCTTTCCTTTTCTGTTGATCAGACAGTCATGCCAATCACACTGCTTCAATATGGCTGGAAAAATTATCAGGATTAGTAAATTCTATTGTATTTAGTGATACTTTTTTTCAACATGACATGATTTCATGTTTTATAAAAAAAAACAATTCTAAACTATGTTAATAATAACCTTGATCATATGTTGATTCGGAAATTGTATCCTAACCCAAAATGTATACTTAGAAGAATATAATTCGCAAATTAAATAAAAAAGTGTACAATTGTTTTCCATTTGTTTTCAACAACTCTAAATTAACTAGTTAAATCTGAAGTGGGAGGTGGTGTCCTAGGAATTGAAATTTTTAATAAACTTGATAAAAGTTTACAAAATGAGCCAATAGAAATGAAAGAAAAGCTTAAAAATATGCTAATTGAAAATGTATATTATCATGAAAATGAATTTTGACAATTTTTTTTAATTTATAATTTTTTTTAATGTTTGAGATATAAAATATATTCTCATTAACAAGATCCTAAATACGTTATTTCCCTCTGCCCCCAATCCAAGGTGTTTATGAGCTTAAATTCAAAAATCTAGGAACTCATACTCCCACAGATATATATATATATATTATATATATATATATATATATATATATATATATATATATATATATATGTATATATATATATATATATATATATATATATATATAATATATATATATATATATATAATATATATATATATATATATATATAAATACATTTTTTGTGAGAATTAGGAATCAATTCCCTCCCCTTTAATCCAATCAACAATATTCCGAAAATTAGGATAAACATAAGATATGGTAACATACCTGTGAGAAATGAGGATTATTATTATTATTGATCCTAGAAAAGAAGTTAGATCTATCTCTTTCATAAGTGGAATCCTGAGAAAGAAGTCCATCAAGTTGTGATTGCAGTTCTCCACCAGCTAAGAAATCTTGAGACAACTCGGCTTGGGAGAGTCCACCAGCAAGACTTAGTCCAGCACTCTACACAATTACACAGAATATTAGTATAGTAGTGAGAGAAAAAGTAAAAAGCAAAACAACAGTTTCCAAAAGATTAGGGCACTTAAAGGATAAGGATCAACTGTGATATACCTAGTAGTTATTAACTATGATACATGTAGTAGTAATTAACTATGATACATGAAGTAGTAATTAACTATGATACATGTGGTAGTTTTTAACTATGGTATACCTAGTAGTTTTCAACTATGGTACACCTAGTAGTTTTCAACTATGGTATACCTAGTAGTTTTCAACTATGGTACACCTAGTAGTTTTCAAACTATGGTATATCTAGTAGTTTTCAACTATGGTATATTTAGTAGTTTTCAACTATGGTATATTTAGTAGTTTTCAACTATGGTATATTTAGTAGTTTTTAACTATGGTACACCTAGTAGTTTTCAACTATGGTATATCTAGTAGTTTTCAACTATGGTATACCAAGTAGTTTTCAACTATGGTAACCTAGTAGTTTTTGGTTATCTAGTAGTTTTCAACTATGGTATATTTAGTAGTTTTCAACTATGGTATATTTAGTAGTTTTCAACTATGGTATATTTAGTAGTTTTTAACTATGGTACACCTAGTAGTTTTCAACTATGGTATATCTCGTAGTTTTCATTAAGCTCATACCTGTGACATAGCTTGAGTGATTCCTCCCTGACTAAAAGGCTGAGTCATATCCTGTGATGGTTGAGTAAGTTTTCCTTTACTTTGAGCCATGCTTGGTTTAGTTCTGCCCTTAGTATTCATCCTACCACCTCTACCCATGTTATTTTGACGACCACCTAATTAAATAAACCATTAATTATAATAAATGCAATGAATACATAACCAGAGATAATTCAAAACAAGAGGCCTTTGTCCTCTAGGCCAGTGGCTCTCAACCTATTTTGCCTCATCTCCTCTAATAAATTCTTAAATGTTTTATCCCCCTCCCCCCTCTTATCAATGGTGGAGGGGGCAAAGCACACATTTCATTACGCGTGGCTGTACATAACATACCAAGGAAGTTCATTTTAAGATGGCGTGAACTATTTATTATATTGCATTAATATTTAATGGTACTTATCTAGCCAATGAAAAATTTGCATAATAAAAAACATAGGAAAGTGCTTTCCATACAAATCTATCAAGATTTTCCATAAAAATCTTTATTTCACAATGGTAAAAATAGGGTAACTTTTGACTACTCTCTAATAATCAAAATTAAATATAGATGATTAAAATACTAAATAAATCTCTCCCTCTTAAGTATTGTAGTAATTATTTTTCATGAGGGATTTTTGTTTTGTTCGCGATTTCAGCGTAACCATAAACAGTTTTCTCTTCAAAATTTAATAATTGTTTATGACAAGCAATGATAAACAATCTAGAATGCGAGCCAAGTAAGCTGATGAAAAAATTTTCACATCTATTTCGAAAAAGTGCATTTTTGATGAAATGCTTTTGTCATGGATGATCATGGATAACTTTATGTTAAAGAGGGATGCTATATTATTAGAATGGTGAAATCTATGTACATTATCTATGACTATGTTACCTGTCTCTCTAAATTTAAATTGAAAACTATAATTTCATTTTTTCTTCTAAATTCCTAAATCACCACTTTATGACTCACCACCCCCTTCATTGCCCCCCTACGCCTCATCACCCTCTTAGAATTCTTTATTGCCCCAAGGAGGGCGATATTGCCCTTTGTTGAGAACCACTGCTCTAGGTTGCCATGCTGCATCAGCATAAGAGGCTACTTGCCGGCCCTAGCGCCTCCCTGTGACCACTTCGGTGGCAAACATGATAGTTATCCGGTAGCAGTTTTCCTTAGCAGTAATCAGTAGTTTTGTAAGTGGCATACTGCCACGATATGAGCAAATTTCCAAATGCATAAGTCAAATAACATAATTTGTTCACAAAAAGTTATATATGTCAAACGATAAAATCATAACTAATATTGATAATAAAATTGAACTTTATATGTGTGTGTAACATAAATAAGAGAATTAAATTTCACTTATGTATGTTAAACACACATATAAAGTTAAATTTCAGCCCAATTAGATATCTTTTCAAGGTTTTGTGACTTTTTATAAAACATTTTCAAGGTTTTGTGACGTTTTATTAAATTTTTGCTGTCATTGTTCTGGGTTAATGACATCATAAATATTAGGGTTTGAGACATTAATAAAAGTTTGAGATTTATACAAAGTTTCATTTAAATCTAAAAAAAGCGTTCAAAAGTTAATGTGCCCCAATAACATATTAATTTTATCTCTTACTCCCCAGATTTAACTAAATATATAAAATATTACAAGAGATCCAGGATATTTACCTTGAATGGGAGGTTGGTACAGGAATCTAGCAGGTACGTTAGGCATGTTAATAAACATGCCAGGGGGTACAGGCATGTTTGTAAGAGAAGCCTGACCCCTTGTTTCAGGTGATATGAAACTCAAAGGGTCGTGACCTCTAGAAAACAAATCCATACCACCTAAAACAAAAACATAAATGAATAACATTCAAATAATGTATTTAACTACAATTGATGAGTGAGACTGGAGGGTAGGAAGGAGGAATTAATAAGAACTCACTCTTAAGAGCTCGCATACTCTATCCTTGTTCAAAACAAACTTAACACACTACTAATCATCACTGGATTATACAAAAAAATTCGGGTATGGGGTACCTCAAAATGTTTCCTCATCATGTAGGACTCGCTTAGCCCATCCTCAGATAGTAAATACACCTATTCTATGCAGTCACTCTCAGCGGTCACTCATACAGCACTGACCACGCTCAATGATGCTTAACTTTTATGATCCAACAAAAATCATGGATATACTTGTTAAATTAAAAATAAACTTAGTGTACTTATTTATTGCGTAAAGGAACCAAATTTTAACTCAATTGGATTATTTTCCGAATTTTTTACAATTTTTAAAAATGTACACAAGTCATTTGGTAAGAATTCAACTAATGCTGATAATGATATGAAACTTGGCACATATGATAGTCTTAAACATGGCAAAAAGCCTGCCAAAATAATAAAAGCTATAAATGAAGACTTCGTTTTATTACTAATAGTTACAACAGCAAACACAATATTTTTCCTATAATAGTATAAATGAGGAAAAGTAAAAAATTGTATTTTATACAGTATGTATAAAATGTATGCAGTATACAGACAATGAAGATGGTGCATAAATTTTAACCTGTTTTTTTTTATTTTGTTAGGTTAATTGAGGTAAGAATACTACAAAGAAAAAAAGTGAAAATATTAATAGTACAAATTTTTATAACCAATTAAAAAAATTGAATATTTAAAAAAATAAGATTTGTAGCAAAAAGCAATTACGTCACTTAGGTTCTTTAGTTGATTGGTTCATTTCAAATCTCGAGGTCAATGCTAAAACTAACAAAGGTTCAAACCCATTTTTAGTTATACTAGTTTTCATTGGTATTGCAATTTATTTTTAATCCTGCAAAAATTTTTTTTATCTGATTCACCATATTGATTGCCATTTTAAAAATATTTTTTAGAATATTACCAAAAACTGTACAGCTCTGACACATAGTCAATTTTACATTTGTACAAAATTTTATCAAAATTGGTCAATTTTTACAACAGTTATTGCGACATGTACAAACAAACACGCAAACATACGTGCTGTCCCAATCTTCTGAAGTGTAAGAACTCACTTACATTCGTTCAATTAGTTTTCATTGTATTGCGATTTAATTTTAAGCTTGCGTTGCTCAAAATTATTACAAAAACCTGGATAAAATGTTTTAGGCAAACCCGTTAAGTATTAATGAAAAAAATAAAGTTTTACTTGATTGTTGTTTACCTTACGCTTCATTTAAATTGTGATATTGCTTAGAATTGGGGTAAATAGTTATTATTTTATTAGTCTACACTATCTTTTGTAAAAAATCATGTGAAAAATTGCTAGTTTTAAATTAATTTTGTTCAAATGAAGTAGGTACATTTATCATCTTACATTTGGGACGAGTGAATCTGATTTTGAGCAGTATTCGGCATTGAGATAACTAAAACAAAAGCTCTATTGATGCCTTTTTTATTAAAGTTCATAAAAGTAAATATTAATAAAAGAATAACTATTTCCTCAAATGCAATGTAATAATTTCATAAATTAAACAAAAATTAGGGTAAACAACAAGCACTTGGCAATTTATCACTGGTAGTTTATTATGTGCACAAAACATTTTAAAACACAAAATTACCACTAATATTTCATTTTAATTATTTAAAATAGCATAAATATAATTATAATATTGTTAAAATATTATAATTATTCAACTTTTTAATTATAATATTACACACATAAAATATTGTTATCACATGTGATAACAATAATTGTGGGAGTGGATGTTCAATCCACAATAATTGTGGATTGTTATCACATGGCAGGAAATCAAGAGTGATTTCCCACCAGAACTTGAGTTTGATGGGGTTTCGCAATAGAATAAAGCAGCTAGGAGTCTGAAAATAAAACATATGTTAAGCAACAAATTATAACCACAAAAAGTTCTAAATAAATCTGCAGTGGTGCAATACGGTCTCGCCTTAAACAACATGCTCCAAAAACAGTAAATTTTAAAAATTAATTAAAAAATAATTGAAGCACTATTATTCATTAAATGTAGTATACTTTTAAATAAAAATATATTTGGGAAACATGCATCTTTCTCATTAAAATTGTATACTTTTGACACCAGTATGCAAAACTTCACAACAAAGATATTTTCATGCTTGATCAAACAAAACTTACCAGGTCTATGCATGAAGTGAGGTGGTGGGTGGTTATTGGGAAGAGACTGATTGGTTCTATCATAAACACTGCCAGGCACCATAGCTTCCCTAGCATCGTATATGCTGGTAGACATGAAGTGGGTACCTGGGTTAGTACTGTTTATTATCTGTTTGGGTTTACTCAGCTGGATTTGAGATTCCTTGAGGTTGTTTAGAGGACCTTCAACCAACACTTTCTGCTCTTTGTAGAAATTTAAAAGGTGATTCCATAGAGGTTGCTAAAACAAAACAATACAAATTAACCAGCTCCGATACAAAGCCTCCTATTAGCTTTTTAAAGCCAACATGTTAGGTTGCTAACACCTGCAATAACTTAAAAAAAAAGGAGATCCAAATTGTTTCAATCCTGAGAAAACCAAGTTATTTTATTAAAACCCATTTTAATTGTGAGAGTTTAGCTACTTTATTTATTTAGACGGAATAAGTTCAGGAAATAATTAAAAAAAAACAATTCTGTCAAGCGTTATATAAATCATCTAATAGTACAGATTTTGGTAAAACATGAATAGTTGACACAATATAATTGTGCGAGACACCAAGGAAATGTAATTGTTTCATCATTTAACATTTGTCATTATTGATGGCTCGACATAATGTGATGCATCACTCTATTTCGTTAGTCTAACTCATCAGGGCGCTAACAGAGCCTGAACTCACTCTGACCTTCTCTCACCTTACTCACCTGAATATTATGTGATGTATTCACCTGAGACTGTCAAAATTGATCAGTCCCCTTATAAATATAGAAGATAATGCTTATATAGAGGTCGCTATAAGTTTTGGGGACTCTAACCCCAATTATAGGAAACACTTTTTCTCCCTTGGGAGTGAAAAGTGCTTCTTTACTCCCTAAAAACTAGTCAATAAACTTTACATTTTACACCGTCTGGAGATAAACAATTATTAAATCATATTATGATAGATTTACCTTTGATAGAACTTTAGGATTGCCAACTATAATAATTCCATACTTGGCTCTAGTGAGTGCAACATTAAGACGTCTAGGGTCACTCAAGAAACCAATACCTTGGTGCTCATTGGACCTCACACAACTCATTATAATTATATCTTTCTCACGCCCTAAAAAATAAACAAATAAGCACAATTAATAGATGACACATGACAAGGGTGATATTAAATAGTATTTAAAAAAACAGGCTACGATCAGAAATTTCAGACTTCAAATACCAAGATACTAAGACATAACACAACTTAATACATAAGTTAACCTTTTAGTGAATTTATTTTGAAAAAAATTGTGAGTAAAGTGGTGTAGACTAATACAACCTTAAGTCTTCACATCAAGATGACCAACGGAAATTTTAACACACACATACATAATATATATATATATATATATAATATATATATATATATATATATATATATATATATATATATATAGTAGTAGTAGTAGTAATAGGGTGGGGAGGCAAAGCCAGGCAAATAGGCCACGTTGTTGGGCCCTTCTTGCCAGCCCCGATTCCTTAGCCTACACCACCTCTACCAAGAACCTCTTGGAAAGGTTGATATATTGTAGAATATCTCTCCAACTAAGAGAAGAAAGCTCCTCTTCATACAAGAGGCCTACGCCAAATATGCGGGTACGAAGAGATGTATAGGCCTCACACTCTGCAAGCAAGTGAAAGGCTGTCTCCTCATAATGCCCACACATGGGGCAGCTAGCCTCTGGGATTATGCCTAAAGTATTAAGATGTTTATTTAATCTACAGTGACCGGTCAGAACACTAACTAGGTTCCTAAGGCAAGGCTTGCTGAGGTTAATTAGAAAATTTGTATTTTTTACAATTGGCCCAGTATGAACATTTTTGCTTGTCTGCCACCAGCAAAGGCATGCCAGTTAAGTTTTAGGGTGTTCATTAGCCAGCTATCCAAGAGTGTTTTAGCATGTGTTGCTGAGAGGGGAAGGACAGGTTCTGGTCCAATGAATGGGGTTTCTGCTCCCAGTCTAGCAAGTTTATCTGCTTCCTCATTACCCACGACACCCATATGGCCTGGTACCCACTTAAGTTCAACAGTTTTGCTCTCTGCCAAGAGAGACAAGTGAGCTCTACATTCTTGAACAAGGGCAGAGGAGCTACTAGGATTGGAGGTAAGGGCTTTAATTGCAGCCTGACTATCAATGCAGATTATAATGGATTTCTCATTACCTTCTCGCACAACTGGGAGGGTCGCAACCATCAAGATAGCATATACCTCTGCTTGGAACACAGTAGCATGAAGCCCAAGAGAGTAACTTAGTTCTACAGAATATTTAGGAATATAGACCCCTGAACCAGTGAGGCCTTCTCGGCCTTTCTTAGAGCCATCTGTGAAACAAGTTAGTTCGTGCTCGGCTTCTTTTATTGTAGGTTCAAACCAGTAGCTTCTAGAAGGTATAACACTGCTAATATTGTTGATAATGGCTACTTTGCTACCGCTCTCTCTGGGGTTGGCTGCTGCTAATATGGGTAGTTCCTCTAGAACAATGTTTTCAATCCCAGCATGTTTGTTGTTATTATATGGATTCCACATACCAGTGTCTCGAAGTCTAATAAAAGTGGCTGCTGCTTCTCTTAATATCACAGAGATTTTGGTAAACATAGAAGAACTTCTAGAGCAACTGTTGGAGTGGTTTTCATGGATCCTGTTATAGCAAGACAAGCTATTCTTTGAACTTTGGTAAGCTTGCGATCAATTGTGGTTTTGTTCACAGTGGGCCACCAGACCAAAGAACCATATTGTATCCTTGGTCTGACAATTGCTGTGTAAATCCACTTAAGTACTTTTGGTTTGAGTCCCCAAGTCTTCCCAACTGCGTAACGAAGTTGCCATAAGGTTGATGTAGCTTTTGCTACAACTTTATCTATATGCTCATTCCAATTCAGTCTGTTATCTAAAATGACTCCTAAGTATTTGATACTACTAGAAAGAACAAGTCTTTCACCAAATAGTTGAGGAGCTTTAAAGTCGAGTTTTTTATGGTTTGTGAAAAGAATGAGATTTGTCTTTCCTGGATTTACAGACAGGCCTACTTTCCTGCACCAACTTTCTATTAAACTGCATACAACTTGCATTAGCTCATACAGTGTATTGAGAAATTTCCAACTATAAGCACCAGACCATCATCTGCGTAAGCTTGACAATAGAAACCTGCTTTTGAAAGCTCAGACAGCAACGCGTCCATTACAAGACACCAGAGCTTTGGGCTCAGACATCCTCCTTGGGGACAACCGACTGAAATGAACTCAGTTAAGTTGCACTCATTGTGTGAAACAGTAATCCTACGATTATGTAGCATGCTTACAATCCAACTGATGACATTTGGGTGGACATCTCTTTGCTCCAGTGCAGCTCTAATGATACCTGATGTAGTTTTGTCAAAGGCTCCTTCCACATCAAAGCTTAGACATAGCACAGATTCCTTATGATGAAGGGCCCTCTCGACTCTACTTACTAAAGCATGAAGAGCTGTATCAGTAGAGCGCTTCTTTAAGTAAGCATGTTGGGTAGGATATAATGGTTTCTTCGTTAAAATTTCACATTTAAATATTCATCGACTAATTTCTCTAGCATCTTTAGTAAATATGGTGTAAGACTTATGGGTCTAAAAGATTTAGGGTCAGTGTAGTCCTTTCTTCCAGATTTTGGAATGAATATCACTCGGACTGACTTCCATGAGTCAGGCACCTGTCCTAAAGCAATGCTGGATTGAAAAATAGATAATAATGCTGAAATTATATATATATATATATATATATATATATATATATATATATAATATATATATATATATTCTTTGAAAAAATCCACCTCTCCCAACTCCCCCCTCAATGACCCCAACCTCATAAGCTCACCATGTTTAATAAAAAACACACCAGAATTAAAAAAAAAATAATATATTGTCAACCACAATAGTATAAAAAAAATTCAACTGACCGATTTCGAGCTTATGTCATTATCAGAGCTGTTTACAGACTGAGTATTTTGGGTAGCAAGTAAACATTTCTGAATAGGATTGAGCAATTTGTTACCCTGAAACCTATGAAACAAGTTTTACCACCCACATATTAAACACTGACCACCAATACAACCTAGATCAATCTGAGTTACTCCACAATTGTCGAAAAGGTACTAAACTCAATCTCCTGGAAAATTTAGAAATCCACCATATTTTACAAAATCCTGACATTCCCTGATTTAATGAAATAATTAACACTAATAATAAAAGAGGAAGAAGTCTCTCCACAAAAATATATTTCTTGTCTATCTTTGATATCTGATCTGTAAGACTCATCTATCACCCTCTTCTTTATTCAACGGCTAGCACTGATGATGACCTCTTGTTAGGTTGAAAGCGCTTTGCTAAAAAGAAATATATTTTTGTGGAGAGACTTCTTCCTCTTTTATTAAGATGAACTCCATTAACGCTCACCTTAGTTCTTTAACACTAATAACTTCATTCTAGTCAAACCTATATGCAATAGCAACATAATACAACATTAGTATTTACCCTTTTCCTAGATTTAGCCTCCACTATAGTCTATTAGTTGTTTAAGTGCAATTTCCTTGCTAATTAGAAAGTGCAATTAGTAAATTAGTAAGTGCAAAGTGAAACCAGTCAGTTATAATTTTTTTATACCATTGTGGTTGACAATATAATAATTGTTTTTAATTCTAGTGTGTTTTTTTTATTAAACATCTACATCACAAAATCTCCGTCAAAACAACTAATGACTCATATGCTCATTTTTTCTTTGACATCACAAAAATAATTATGTGAATTACCTTGGAATGCATCAACACTGGCGACTTCTATCTCTTGATATAGCTTAGAATGGAGAGCTCCTTGATACTGCATGTATTGAACCTGTTAAAACAGCAATACATGTTATGCAAATAGTATGATTGCATAGTGTGCCGTTCTCAGATTACCGTCAGCTACATTTGCTGTGCTTGTTTACAATATCGGCTTTGATTAAAAATTCCGTTGCCAGTCATATCAGATCTGTGATTTAATTTGAATGCTAGAAAAATAAAATATAGCATTTACTGAAATTCTAGACTGATTTAATTGATGGGTGAAAGAAAAGAGTCTCTCCACAAAAATATTTTATTGGCAAAGCGCTTTCAACCTAGCATGAGGCCATCATCAGTGGCTTAGAGTAAAGATGAAATTAATAAACCATGACACAAATAAAATTAAAAAACCACAAATAACTACTTCTTCTTGGTGAGCCATGTAAGACCGTGATAGTCTTACACGGCTCACCGAGCTTTTACCATCTAAGAAGAAGAAGTAGTTATTTGTGGTTTTTTAATTTTATTTGTGTCATGGTTTATTAATTTCATCTTTACTCTAAGCCACTGATGATGGCCTCATGCTAGGTTGAAAGCGCTTTGCCAATAAAATATTTTTGTGGAGAGACTCTTTTCTTTCACCCATAATGAACGACTCCACTGGTGCTCAATTTCATCTAAATGATTTATTTGAAATTACAAGTAAATCAATTGAAATTTATCAGCTGATTTGTGAAGTTTACACACCAATCTTCTCACCAATCTTTAACACTCATTGCATTTGCCAATAAATTTCAATTGGTTACACTTCCCTAGCATTCAGAAAACTAATCACAGATCTCATTTCACAAACAGTGGGGTTTCCAATCAACACTGGTATAGTAAACAAGCAGAACAAAGCCTAAGGAGCTGACAGCGATCTCAATATGGCACAAATTACTTCCTATTGATACAGAGCTTCTACCATGAAAGTGCAGGAATGCCAACACAGTTCACCAGCAGAGATAAATTTAAACAGAAACTACTTTCTGTATGCACCTCTTAAATAAATTAAAATCATATTAAAAATTCACTAAAACTGAAGGGCAAAAAATAATAAAAATTAAGGTCGAATAAAAATAAAACTCACCAAATAAGCTCTTTGACCTTCATAAGGTGTAATGATACCAATCTGTTCAGGTTTAACACCGGCTCTGAGGAATCTAGTAGCGATTTTCTCAACATTAGACGCCTCAGTTCTGTTCAAATAAGAAGTACCAGAGCCAGCAATTTCTTCCTGGCCCTGAGTTACGAAGAATAACATTGGCTTATCTGCTATTGGCCATGGAAATTCAACTTTAGCTAGTTTCCTTTCATCTAATAACATAAACATTAAATGAAAATTATAACTATCAAATACAGTATATAAGCTATATTACAAGAAAAAAGTTATACGAAAAAATTTGTTCATATGAGTTTCAAAGTATTTTACAGATTGAAATTGATGTTTCTATTCTATTATTGACATTTGAAATTGAAAGGCTGTAAATCAAGCAAAAAATAAAGTGTTTACACATAATAGCTTGCTAAATTATGGAGAATGAATGTCGTTAACTTAAGATATGAATAATTAGGAATATATAGAAAATTGCATCCCAGAGATTACTGTAAAACATTGTTAAAAAATAAATATTTTAAAAGAAAAATAAAAAAAAAATTAATATAATAAACTGACCAGCACAAACTCCATTCTGTAGGGACCCTTCATAGAAGAAATTAGAAGGGAATCTTGATAGTTCAGGATGCATACGATACTGGACTTCAAGACGGAATGGTCTGATACCAAGCACGACGAGTCGTTCAAATAATGACTGAGATAGACCTGCTCTAGCTGCTTTCTTGCACATCACAACTGGACCAAGCTGACAGTGATCCCCAACTAAAATTAACTGGACAAATCATAAGAAATATATAGTTCATTAACCAGAGATTCGTTCAGCTACTTGGTTAGTGTTTATAAACTAATTTTTAGCAAATCACAAGGCATATGATCTTTTTTAAAATCTGTATACTTTACAATATATTATATATTTTTTACATAGTAATTATGTGCTTACCCGGCAACTAACAAATAACAGGCACTACTCACACACAGGTTTTCACCTTAGTGAGATTTTCTTCACACTACATTTTATCTCTTTCACATTTGTATTTACTTTTTTAAGCATATCTTTTTTTGTAACTTTTATTTTATAATTTTGTAATTTTGTCAAATTTAAGAAAATAAAGATTTTTGATTTGATTTGATTTCTAGGTGTGTATTCGAGTGAGAATATGAGTGGTATAAGATGAGGTTTTAATCAGTTGTTCCACACCAATTTGTGTGAAACACATAAAAAAAATCTGGCTCAATAAAAATTCATACATTGTCAAACAGTCAAACTTTGTTAAGTCAAGTTTGTTAGACTAGACATTGTAAGTCCAGGTAACAGATACTAAAAAAAAATAAAGTCTAACCTGTTTAGCACCAAGGACAACAGGCACCATGCACTCAGGTTCAGTTGCCTGCATGCTCTCATCAATAAGAATAGACTGAAAGTTGAGTCTAGTCAGCCTCGGATCTCCAGCTCCAACACAAGTGCAGCACACAACATCAGCTGCATCCAGTAATTCCTTCTCGCTAGTTTTTTTCAACATACGATATCTTTTCTCATCGACTGATGAGAGCTCTCCTGTTTCATCTTTCAACTGTTGAAGTTTAACAAGTTCTGTGTTCCTGACAAAGAAAAATCAGTAAGTAAATTAAATTTTAATTTTTTATCATTCCAAATTTATTAATTTTGTAGACATTGAAAAAACAAAAAAATCTTTCCCTCCTGATGGACATTTAACAACAAAGATTTAATTTCTTCTTAATTGATAGCTACCTAAAATGCCATTATCATCACACATAACTGTTTCTTGATGGCCTTGCGCATACCAAATGGTCAAACAGACCAACATGTAAGAGCAAAGATAATATATCCCAGTTGGCAAGATTGTCAACTTCCCTTTGACAGACTACTAACGCTGTTCCACCAAAATAGCGGTAAAAAATCGGGTACAGGGTACCTCGGAACTTTTCCTCATCACATCGGATTTGCTACACTCATCCTCTCTACTGGACTTGCTTCGCTTGTCCTCAGAATACACAAATGGTTAAATTTATACTGCAACATGTCTTGGGACTCGCTTCGCTCGTCCTCAGATCGTAAATCACTACTATCACATCGGTTTCATTCTCAGCCGACACTCAGCAAGCACTTAACTTATATGATCTAACAAAAATCATAGACGTAATTGTTGTATTGAAACAAACTTGACGTACTTATGTATTGTGTAAAGGTATACTGTTGTAACAAATTTCTACTGAATTGAATTATTTTCTGATTTCTTATAATATTTAAAAAAATGTTTACAAGTCATTCAATAAAAATTGAAAATCCTGATTATGATATGAAACTCACTATCTAAACTTTTTCCGCGTTTTATGATTTTTAAAATGTTTGCCGAGTCATTTTTGCGAGTTAATGACGTCATAAAAAAAGTATACCCGGACAGGACAACTACACCTATAGACTGATATTTGTACAATGTTTCAACTCTCTCACTTAAATACACTGGGGCTACAATGATAACAGACAGAAAATTTAGTGAAAACCACTTAGGAGGCCCAATTACTTAATTTTTTTCACTAATATCTAAACGGCTTTGCCTAAACATTTTAGATCCAGGTTTGTATGATAATTTTGAGCATTGCAGGCTTAAAAATAAATAGCAATACAATAAAAAACTAGTATAACTAAAAATAGGGTTTGAACGTTTGTTAGTTTTAGCATTGACCTTGAGATTTGAAATGAACCAATCAAATAAACAACCCAAGTGATGTAATAGCTTTTTGTCGGGAATCTTACTTTTTTAAATATTATATTTTTTTAATTGGTTATAAAAATTTGTACAATTAATATTTTCATTTTTTCTTCGAAATACATTTTTTTACCTCGATTAACCTAACAAAACAAAACAAATCATAGGTTAAAATGTATGCATCTTCTTCATTACTTAAAACGAGCGGTTAGCTACACTCTTCCTTTCGGTCTGTACTACTAAACTTTTAGATTCATCCTGAATAAAACATGGCTTTTCATTACTTTAAAAATAAACTTACTGATCCATTTTTCTGATTTGATTGTGAAGAGCTAAGAAAGAAACTGGTGAGTCGATGGCTTCTCTTGATTTAGCACACACTCGAACAACCTTAAAATAAATGTTCAAAAATTGAAACACATGAGGTCAAACTTTGAAGGCCATATATTTAATAGTTATTTATGCACCAAGGGAGTAAATAATGCTATTATTTCCCCGAGCAGTTAGTTAATTCCTAAGGCATAAGCCGAGGGAACCAAATTTTGAGTTATTAAAAAAATTTTTTGGTCGTGTCCCCCCTTGTAAGTTTTGGGGTGGTGCCCCCGAAAAAATATTTTTTTAATTGCTCCAAATTTTGAGCCAATATTTTTTTTCCTTTTTGGTCTTTCATAAGGGACCCCCCCCCCCCCTTATAAATTTCACAATAATTGATCGATCCCCGGTATAAATTTAGAGGATACAACTCCCCTAAAATAATGGATACAATTGGCTTATAAGAACACTTATAAGAAACACTTTTTATTCCCAAGGGAGAAAAAGTTACTTTTTCTCCCTTGGGAGTGAAAAGTGCTTCTTTACTTTCTAAAAACTAGTCAATAAACTTTACATTATAAACCATCTGGAGATAAAAAAAATTGTCCTGATACGTTCTTTAGTAATGAAGAGAGGAAAAAGGGAGGAAAAGGGAAAGGAAGGGGATCCCCTTCCTTCCCCTTATAATTTTTCTTCTTTCAGCAACATGTTTGTTTTCTCCTTAGGCAAAGTCGAAGGAAGAAACTTCATTAGGTCTCGAGGCCTGAGGGAGAACTAGTTAGCTCCCTCAGGTAAAGTTTCAAGTTTACCTTCAGGGGACTTATTTGCTATTGATATTAGGAGAAACTGGAAAAGGAAAAATTTGTAGATGAGTTAGTTATCTTCTATTTTGATCTCTCCATTAATTGCTTCAAACCTCATTGTTAAAAAAATACAATCAAGAATAAGTTTTTCCGTCTATTTAAAAAAAATATTGGTCTAGTGATCAGCAGCTACAAGTGATAAGAAGCTGAAAGTGGGAGGACTTACTATTCCATTAATCAATAACATCATATCTAAAAATCATTAATATCCATTGGACCCTTCTCTTAATAAGGTAAAAACCTAATTTAAATGACATTTTAGGTTTTTTACATGTCAACAGTGTTTTTTACTTGAAAATGGTAATTTGTAACTCCAAATCCCTGGTTAACTGTTGGAAATACAAAGAGATGAAAATTGAAGTATTTAATGAAAAAAAAACAACGTATAATTGACTTTTTTCAATGAATATGCATAGGTGGAAAGAGGAGCGTACATAATTTCAGTTAAAAAATATTTAAATTTATAATGCTTCACACCTTTAGACCAGTCCTATGAATTTTTTCAGTAAGCTGATCCACAGCAATATTAGAAGGAGCACAAACTAAAACTGGTCCTCCATTCATCTTGACTAGTTGATATACAATAGTGGCTGATGTTACTGTCTTACCCGTACCAGGAGGACCTTGGATTAAAGACAGAGGACGTTGAAGTGCATGTTTTACAGCATACGCTTGAGACCTAGAATTGGTGTTTTATCAAATATATTAATATTGTAATAAAAACACATTGAATAATTTTTCAACAGTTAACAACTAAACCTTAAAGGGAAACACTATACTATTGCACAAGGTTATAATTAGTTGACAGGGTGGGAAAATAATGTTGAGGAACCAATGAGGTTGGTGCGATATGAAATTGTGAGTGTTTTTTGGGTGGAAATTATCTCCAAGGCACATAGACCTCTTATGTGGGTCCATTGTCCTAATTAAAGTAATATATAAACCAAGTAGGGAAACTCCTATACTAACCTCTGTAAAAAAATCAGACTTGTGTGATCAACGATAGCTGGCTCAAAAATAAAAATAGCTAAAATTAGATTTTTATTAACATTTTATACTAAAATATACAAATAAATGCAATAAAAACAAAAATTTTGAGTACCCTAATTAGTTTGTTTACATTTACAAGGGTAAAACAAAATGGCCGTGCTCATAGGAAAATGTGAGACAACTCCATGGTGGACAAAAAGTGAATTACATTCCAGGTCTGACAGAAATTGCATTTGTTTCCCTTTTTGGTTTATATATTACTTTAGTCCCAATAAAAATCTTATGGGTTTATGGGTTTCATCCAGAACTGACCTCTTTGGCTCCAAAACAGAGGTCATGTAAAAGTATCCTTGTAGTGATTTAAGCAAAATATTAGACACACTTCCCCGATGATATCTTTCTAATGAAAGCCAAACATCTTAAAATAGAAGGAAATACCTATAATTTTTTGGAACCACTACTTCACTACTTATTAGTTAAGTTAAATCTAAATAGTTTTTAGTGCAATAGTGATGAGCATAGTTACCATAGAAGGAATAAAACTAAGTTAACCATTCCATATAAAAATGTATAATAAAATACCTGAGCAGGTCTGTAAGTTACCATTTGAAAGTTTTAAAATTAAAATCAAGTCATGGCTAACTTAAAATGTATTTTATAATTTACAATAATATTTTGATTGTGATATGACTTAAATTAAAAATATGACTTAAATTAATGTTAGTAAATAGTAATATGTTAAGTTTGTATGAGATATAGTTATAGCAGGTTAATCTGTGATATTAGTTTTATTTCTTAAGTTACCCTACTTTTAATTGTCCAAACAAACTTTTGTAATAACATTTTAACTGATCCAACATGTAACCCAATTTTTGTATTTTTTTCCGAAATAAACTTATTTATTTATTTATGAATGCATAGTAAACATTAGTTTACTATGCATTCATACTATATATTTCTATGTTTTAATCATACCTGTTAAGTTCAGGGAGCTTTGGAGCAGAGAAATGCTTGGGAAGATGACAACGGAACATCATTTCCTCCTTATCATGACCTAACAGACGATGGTAAATATATCCCGATACAGAGACATCATCCACAGCAAACTTCCTTAAGGCATACTGCATCCTAAAACAGTTTGTATTATTTTTTTCAGTCAAGACAAAATTGAAATTAAAGAAATTTTGAGAAAACTTTTTTTTCTCAAAATTATTATTTTGAGAAACATTTTTGGGGGGATAGTTATTATTTGAACATCTATACTCTTTAGATAGATAATCCACAACTAATTAGGGATTAAAAAATAATGTGCCTCATAAACTAACAAGGAAGTTACAAGGGAATAAAAACTAATGGGCCTCATAAACAAACAAGGAAGTTACAAGGGAGTAAAAACTAATGGCCCTCATAAACAAACAAGGAAGTTATAAAAGGGAGTAAAAACTAATGAGCCTCATAAACAAAGAAGGAAGTTACAAAAGAGTAACAACTAAGGGGTCACATAAACAAACTAGGAAGTTACAAGGAAGTAACAACTAATAAGCCTCATAAACAAACAAGGAAGTTACAACAGAGTAACAACTAAGGGGTCACATAAACAAACTAGGAAGTAACAACTAATAGGCCTCAAACGCGGAAGTAACAAAAGAGTAACAACTAAGGGGTCACATAAGCAAACTAGGAAGTAACAACTAATAAGCCTCATAAACAAACTTAAAATTTGTGCAAGGTTCTATCATTTTGAGCGTGAGTAACGATAAGCTTCTACTCTACTCTTAAATATACTGTAATTTAAGGTATATTTTCAGGAAAAAATGGATAAAAGCAGTACAAAATGAGTATAATGGCTCTTGGACCATTTACTAACCTGTCGAATGAAGTGCTCTTCCAGATAAAATCAACTACGAAATTAGTCGTATAATCGGTAGGTGCACCAGATGATGACTTTAATTCAATGCCTACGTCTTCGCCCTTGTTGTCTGGGATCTTAATAACATGACCAACTCCAGACCAGGGCTTGTGCATTTCTCCAAGATACCTATATGACATGTAAAATACAATAAGTAGCAGAGACAATATAATAAGTTTTAAAGTAAAATTATGTAAAAAGTAGTCCTCGTCAACTAACTGTAGATTCTTATGTATTCTTATCTAAATGTATTCTGCTACACTCTCGCTATCTACGACCGATTTTATTAAGTACTGAGCAGGTTTTTTGTTATTACATTTGTTCCTTACAATCTTTCTTTATTAGTGGATATTTATGACACATTTATAAAATAATGTTTTGTTGTTAGGGTGGTACCCCTACTTAAGACCACCAGTAAACCAACTTTCCTGTTATCAGTGGAATTACATTATGTTTACGTTCCTATGCTTCTTCTATAATAGTACTATTATATAACTATTATTAGTACTATAAGCTTGTGTTGGACAAAAAGGCTTTCTTTAATTAAAATGAAACTTGGCATATGGCAAGATATTGGGAAGATTAGGAAGCCAAATGTTCATGGAAAATGTATGATGACTATAACCCAACCTTAGAACATCATCAAATTTTAAAAAAATATATACGAGGATGACCTCATATCAGGAAATTAATACAGGTAGGACAATAAGAAGTTCTAAAGGAGCCAGCTTTACCACTGAGCTCCAAATATTTAACAGTTCAAATATAAGTTTCAATGAATACTACCTGAGTCTCAGCTCATCCCCGTGCATAAGTTTCATGTCACCGTCAGACTTGGCCAGAGTGAAATAAGCGATTATTTTCTTATTCAAACCAACGTCCCATCTAACCTCAACATTATCCTGAGTCTGGGATTCTTTCAGATGTTTATCATAGTCAGCTTCGAGTTTCACAAGGGGACCAAAAATATTCTGATATTGGTAACCATCTTCATATCTAAGAGAAACAAATCCATGAAAAATTGTTATTTAAGATTTTAAACAATAATTCTTCAAGTAAATGAATTGAGTAATTGTATTTTATATTTTTTCACTTCTTGTGATAAAATAACTCTAATCGCGATTAAAAGTCCATAGTAGCACCACCACCATTGCTGATAATGAATTGATAACAAAAATATTATCAACATTATAACATGTAGATAGGTTTCTTATTTTTTTCTAATTTTTGAGGATTTATCTTTAAATTTTTTCTAGAAGTGATTTATTTTAGGATGTTTAAACTCACTAAAGTCAATCTTTTAATTGACTTTATCTTATTTTAAAAGATTTTGTTTTGGAAAAAACCTTTTAAATGGGTTGTCACGAGTTTTGAAATAAACTGATGGAGTAAATTTCTAGGACTGATATTTTGTATAATACATATATTTATTAAATAAATTAATATTATCATAGGACAGCAGTTTTTGTGAATTTTAATTATATATATTAAACTAAAAATAGCGTTTTATTTTGTTTATTGTAAATTAATTTTACTTATGAATAATTAAGTTTGCACAAACTCACAAAATTACTCTTTTATTGCATTAAATTAGTTGTAACAAGTATTTAAATTAACTGATAAGATGATATCCAATTTTTGTGTTTTATTTCATTAATGTTATGAGTTGTTACTTTTTGTTCAATATTAAACAAATCTTTTAATCACAGTTTAATATTAAACAAATATTTTAATCGCAGTTTAATATTAAAGAAATATTTTAATCGCAGTTTAATATTAAAATATTTTAATCGCAGTTTAATATTAAACAAATATTTTAATCGCAGTTTGATATTAAACAAAAATTTTAATCACAGTTTAATATAGAATTGTATACAAAAAGTTTTTTTATCATCTTCAGAACATCAATGATATAATATTGCATTACGAGTTCGGACTCATTTCGCCCCTCATCAGAATATTAATAAACTTATAGTACATTACGAGTTCGGACTCATTTCGCCCCTCATCAGAATATCAATAATAATATATTGCATTACGATTTTGGACTTATTAAACTCATCCTCAGAATATTAATGATATTATATTGCATTACGAGTTCGGACTCATTTCGCCCCTCATCAGAATATTAATAAACTTATAGTACATTACGAGTTCGGACTCATTTCGCCCCTCATCAGAATATCAATAATAATATATTGCATTACGATTTTGGACTTATTAAACTCATCCTCAGAAATAATGATATTATATTGCATTACGAGTTCGGACTCATTTCCCCTCATCAGAATATTAATAAACTTATAGTACATTACGAGTTCGGACTCACTTCACTCTCAGAATATAGACCCGTCTACAATCTTAAGTTAAGTTAGGAAGAATTGAAGAATTTTTCCAAAATCTCTTTTTCTTCTTAAATAATTCTTTTTCCCGCTCTTTTGACTTAAGAAAACCATAAAAATGGTTTTTTATAAGTTTTTTAAAGAAGAATGTACAACGTTATCTGTTTTTAATGATTACAATATTTTGTAAACGATGTGATGTTATTGTTTTGTTGTTTGAATATTTTTTTATATAATATATACTTTTATTTTTGAATTATATAGAATTATATAACAATTATTATAAAATTATATACTAATTAAATAAACTAGAGATAAGGAAAATAACGCTACCAACAATTACCTCATCCATTTTGATTTTATTTATTAATTAAAATAAATAAAACACGGTCGATTTTAGAAAATTTTAGAAGTAAAGTAAAAAAAATTGCAAAAAGTCTTTAAAAAACGGAAGGAAAGACCATTGAAAAAGCAATTTTTATTTAAATTGTATTAAAATTGTTATTGAGCTCTGCTCGTTGTTACAATAAATAAATAAATAAAATGTGTGTAGACGGTAGAAAGAAAAGTAGTCTAAATACAGCTATATGTGTAATTGTAACTTTAAAACTTGACTTGACAACTTAGAGGTTGTAGACGTGTTTACGGATCTCTTAAGTCAAAAGAGCGGGAATTTCAAAATGGTTTGTTCTAAGTGAGAAATTCTTCACTTCTTCAATTCGTCCTGAGGAATTCTTCACTTCTTCAATTCTTCCTAACTTAACTTAAGATTGTAGACAGGCCTTATCACTCGCTTGTCCTCAGAATATCACCTAACTTATATTGCAGAATGAGTTCGTACTAACTTAGCTTGTCCTTAGACAGTAAAAACATCCATTTTATTCTCAGCGGTCACCCATCCACTGAACTCAATCAATAATGGTTATCATCAGTGATTCAACAAGGCTGTAGCTATACTAGCAGTGTTGCAAATAAAACTTACATACAACTCAATTGGATTATTTATTGATTTTTTAAAAAAAACGTATACAAGTCATTTGATACCCAGTAAATTTGATAGACATATATGTGACTACATGCATGTAAATTTCAACAATAAAATAAAACAATTTTTCCCTGTTTAACAAATTTTCAAAATTTTTGCAGTGTCATTATAGCCACTTAATGAAATTAATAAATAATTTCATTAATTAATTATTATAATAATTAAATTAAACTTAATAATTAATTTACCATCTACCTATTGTAAAATTGAGGGAAAATCATAAAATGGTTTTAAAATTGAAGAAAAGAGAGGGAAGAAAACAGCATGAAGGTATCAATAGACATTAAAAGAAGTTATACAAAGAAAACTCTATGACTCAAACAAGACCCAAGTACAGCTTTATCTCAAGATAAAATATTTTAAAAATAGTGCGAATACTCTCTTGTACATGTTTTATTATAGGCCAAGGAGCCCAGGGGTATTTTGTTAATAAAAAGTGTAATGGCTGGAACCGGTCTCAATTTTTCGTAAATACCTTCCTGAACAAGGATCTGCAATTCTGCCGACTCGTATCGGATGGGTGTCCCAGGCAGAACGCACTTTACATGTCAAATTTAGCACCCAAGTTAATAAAAAGTGTAATGGCTTGAAAGGGGTTTAATTTTTCGTAAATACCTTCCTGAACAAGGATCTGCAATTCTGCCGACTTGTATCGGATGGGCGTCCCAGGCAGAACGCACTTTACAGGTAAAATTTACCAGCCAAGTTAACAAACAGTGTAATGGCTGGAACCGGTCTCAATTTTTCGTAAATACCTTCCTGAACAAGGATCTGCAATTCTGCCGACTCGTATCGGATGGGTGTCCCAGGCAGAACCTTTGACCCCTAAAGAGCGTTCTGCCTGGGACACCCATCCGATACGAGTCGGCAGAATTGCAGATCCTTGTTCAGGAAGGTATTTACGAAAAATTGAGACCCGTTCCAGCCATTACACTTTTTATTAACAAAACACCCCTGGGCTCTTGGTCTATTACAATAATATAAAATCAAATTCAGAGACAGACCTTAATAGGACTTGCTGAGGTTCTTCATCAATGCCTGGTTTTTCTAAATCGGAAAATGTAGCATCGACATTATCACGCCACAATTCTTCCATTTTAGCAATCTGAGTAGCTGTTACTTGACGAGCCCTCAGCTGATCTTGTTCACCAGGTACCTGTGAATCCATGCCGTGTTAATGCTTGTCATACATTAAAGATAAAAACAATATTGTATAGTTAGGAGGTAAAGTCAAAGAAATTTTTAAGCACTAGAGTACAAATGAAATAAGATTATAAGCGGTATCGTGAAGTGGACAGAAACAAAACCAGACTCCTTCTTTGTCTGAATGTGGCTTAAAAAATGAAGTAACAATGGTTTACTAATACTGTCTTTAATGAATAAAAAGAAAACAGTTTTTATCGCTCCACACATTATTATATTCATATCATCATCAGTTCCGGTAAAAGTGATGCTAGTAATCAACCAATGCATTTAAAGGTGAGTACTTGACTGATACAGACTTGACTGTGATACTATCTTTCGTATTCCCAGAATCGCTTTTAGATTTCACTTATAGATTGTCATTTTCTACATACATTTTCTTACAGACTCAATGTATGTAAACAGCTCTGATGATGACAAAAAGTTGAAATTGGTCAGTTATAATTTTTCTATACTATTGTGGTTGACACTATATCCATTGTTTTTTTTTATTAAACACCATGGGAACTCTTATGTTTATTCCTATTTGATTGTCTTGTGGCCCTGGCAGCTTAAGTCTTAATTATGTCTTAACGAAGTTAAAAACTGGTTTTGAATACCTTAACAAGCCAAGACAAAAATGATCGATCTGATATGAGAGGTTTCCACTGTTCTTGATCCCAGTTCATATCCTTAAGTGTATTCTGAGCAGCACAAGGCTGTCTACAAAGCAGAACAACGACTGAATCTGCTTTAGCAGGAATGAAACCCAGAACAAACACATTCCTCACACCACATGAGTAGCACTCAAGAAGTGTTTCACCAAGAGGGCCATCTTTATGAAGCATAACCTCCTAAAAAAAAATCAGCACACATAGTAATAACATAAAACAAGACATGAAAGATACATAAAATAACATAAAGATAAATTAACTTTATTTTAAATAAATTATAAAAAAAATGTTTTAATAGAAATATTGAAACAAAAAATATTTAAATTCTTCAATAAAAAAAACAAGTTTTTAGCAATAAGATTATAGGTGAATTGCTATGTCAATTATAGAATAAGGTGCATTGCTTTTATTTATTAAGTTTGACTGTATTATTTAGTTTAAGTAACTGTAATATTATTATTTTAATTGATTTTTTGAGATTTTTGTTTTCATTTATATTTATACTCGGCTAATTTCCACTACCACTAGGAAATTGCAAGCTTACCCCGTCAGTAAATCACAAAAACTGTGCGTCTGCTGACTGGGGTAGACAAGTCAGGGACTGCCTCCAAAAAAAACCCCCTTTAACATACATACTGACCCCACAGTTGACAGGGGCATTAGCATTAGTCCCTACAATCTTCAGCTCCAACACTTCACCAGCTGTGAATCTGGGAATGGGGGAGTTCTAATAAAACTAATAATGCTACAAAGGTGAAATTACTGATATCTAAATAATACCTTATGCTTTGCCCTGACCAAGTGGTTGATAATGTGTGATCCTGAAGTATTTCCTCGTCCATTGCAAAACCACTTTTTACAAACATTGCACATAACAACACATGATGGATCATGAATGCCACAGTATTTACATGCATGCACAGGAAGTTCCTACAACAATCCAACAAATTCAATTGAAGAGAAAAAAAAACAAATAATAAAACAGAAAAATTAAAGACATAAATGAAAACATTGGGTACGGGGTACATTGGAACTTTTCCTTATCCCATCAGATTTTTACATTTCATTTTTACACAGTCCTTTTTACACTTCATTTTTACACAGTCCTTTTTACACTTCATTTTTACACAGTCCTCTTTACACTTCATTTTTACACAGTCCTTTTTACACTTCATTTTCCTTTTTACACAGTCCTTTTTACATTTTTACACAGTCCTTTACACTTCATTTTTACATTTTACACATTTTTACACAGTCCTTTTTACACTTCATTTTTACACAGTCCTTTTTACACTTCATTTTTACACAGTCCTTTTTACACTTCATTTTTACACTTCATTTTTACACTTTTACAGTCAGTCCTTTTACACTTCATTTTTACACAGTCCTTTTTTTCATTTTTCACACACCTTTTTTTTTACCTTCATTTTTACACAGTCCTTTTTACACTTCATTTTTACACACTCCTTTTTACACTTCATTTTTACACAGTCCTTTTTACACTTCAGACTCTCTTTGCTCGTCCTCAGAATTTATACTGCAACATGTCTTCTGACTTGCTTTGCTTGTCCTCAAATGGTAAATACATCCGTTTCATTCCCAGTGGTCACCCAACCAGGCACTGAACACGCTCAATGCTGCTTAACTTTTATAATCCAACAAAAATCATAGATTTACTAGTCGTATTTAAACAAAACTTGGTGAACTTATTTATTAAGTAAGGTATACTTTTGTAACAGATTTCAACTTATTTGGATTATTTTCCAATTTTTTAAAAAACCTATACAAGTCATTTAATAAAAATTTAACTAATGCTGACAATGAGATTAAACAGGTTATGTATGTTAATCGTATACATGGCTACATGCGAGCAAATCTCAGTCAGATCGCCTAATTTTCAGTTATGCTGAAATTATTAAATAAGTTCAGTATGCTGAATAATGTTTCAGAGTAATTTTTGCAGGTTAATGGTGTCATAAAAAATTATTTCCTTAATAGCTTAACTACACCTATAGACCGATTTTTGTACAAAGTTTCAACTCTGTAGCATTAATACACTAGGAGCTACGATGATAACAGATACACACACACATACATATAGACAGACAACTTTTGTGAAAACCACTTAGGAGGCCTTTAAAACACCTAAAACAGATGATTTCAGTGAATCCTATTTTCAGATTTTTTTGCAAACACTTTTCCTATAAATTTATTTACGGTATAAATGAGGAAAAGTAAACAAATAAATCTATTGCAAGGCCACATTACTAGAGGGCCTATTAGATTTTGAAAAAGTAACCTGCCTAAAAATAATTACAAATGTAATCAACAATTCGCGATTCAAAGTCCGTAGCAGTGCCACCGTCGCTGATAAGAATTGATAACGAAAGGGTGATCAATGTTAAGTCCTTATGGGAGTTTTTTGGTTTTTCTTATTTATGACGATTATTTATTTAAATTTTTTATCAAAGTGCTTTAATTTAATTAATTTTAGGGCGTATGAACTCAGTAGAATCACTATTTCGTTGAAAAATAAGGTTTTAATGGGTTGTCACGAGTATTTAAATTGAGTGATAAGAAGTTGAAAATCACAATATGGTGTTTTATTTTAGTTATTGTTAATTAATGTTACTATTAAATAATTTTAGTTTACACAAAATTACCTTTTAATTGCATTAAATTGTTTAAATTAGTTGTTATAGGTATTTAAATTAACTGATAACAAGCCGATTTTCACCGTAATGGTGTTTTAATTTATCAATCAATTTTATTTACTCACTAAAATAATAAATAACTCAATAAATTCACGTTTTTGAAAAATGTTTGTTTAAATCATCCGTTTAGGTTTTATTATTTCTGGGTTAAATTGGAAAAATCCAAGTCTGTAGTGATAAGAGCCTGATTCTATATTTAAAATCCTGGAATAATCGAAGTATTTATCTATGAAATATTGGCCATTTTTTTAGCACCGATGGTCGTTCTATTAATTTTTACATCATTTATCACAAATTAACGAACAATAAAGGAATAAAAGAAGAATTTTTAACAGATCCCATGCTAATCCTATGATAAAAAAAATTTGATCACCCTTTCGTTTTCCCGCCATTGGTATTGCCAACCTTACAACAATCTCTTTGAATCGCGAGTAATTAATATAATAAAAGGTTTATAATTCAAAAGAAACCACAAACAATGTGCTTATCCTAATAAACCTGTCTTTATAAGGCAAAGCCTTAAAAACTTTTGGTATAAAGGAAGATCCTTTAAAAAACCTTACACTTTCCTGAAAAAGGTTTTAATGATGTTACACAGAGCCCCAAAAATATATTTCAAGCCTCTAAATTGATTAAGAATGGGTACTCTCTAGTATTATATCTCTACAGACAAGACATAAAAAAATTGACAGTTTAAATAAATTTTCTTCACAAAATGATGCTTATGTTTTATCAATGGGGTACTTGTATATGTCTCAGATTATTGATTAACCTTTTTAAATTAATTAATTTCAATTCCAATTCTACTAACAATATTTCATAACACATTTTATTTAGAATAACAAAGTTACGTCATAGCCGAATATTAGTGCTGTGCGGGTCTGCTTTAAAGGCACTTTCAAATGAACCCAGGCAATGATTGAATCCGATTCCAGAACAATTCTTGGTGTTGTATTATTATTTTATTATATTTACTTTAAACACAACCTATAATATGGTATATATCATTTTAATCAGAAAAATACAATTAAAGAGTTAAAAAATATGAACAGAGAAAATGAAAAAAATTAATAATTAAAATGACCATGGATTAGTTTAATTTTTCTCTGCAATATGGATAACTTTTTTTGTTACCTATGAATTTTTTTCTATTCAATATAAATTCACAGGAAGGTCAAATGAGTGCTTTTGATATGCTCAATTCTTTTTATATGCTAAAAATTTTTTTTAGAAGAAAACTGCAAGTGACTTATTTTTCTATATCACCAACAGTAATATTATATTATGCTACTTGGCAGCAAAATGGAATTTTGCAGATGCTCCTGAGCCGAAGGCGAGAGATGGCAACTGAAGTTTTTCAGCCGAGACGTAAGCTGAGGCTAGTAATTACCCCATTAGCGTGCATAGACGTGGCCGATGTAGATAATTGCAAGCACGAGTCGGCAATATTTCCTTTTATTGCTTATATTATTTTATCTACTTACGGCTGAAAAGTAAACATAACAGTATTAATAAAAAGCATCAGTCTCTCCACAAAATATATTTAAATAAGCAAACCGGCTTTTAACCCACAAAGGTCACCTTCAGGCCTATATAAAACAAACAATAAATAGGACTTAGCAAATCTAAAAAGTTAAAAAGTCACATAGAATAAAAGGAAAACAAAATAAATAAAATAAAAATAAAAAACTAAAAGACACAATTAAATTAAAAATAAATAAATAAATAAAAAATAAAACATTAAAATAAAATGAATATAAATGGATGAATTAGACTGACCTGTGAGAAGAGAATTATTGAGCCTGTGAGTCCTAGTTATTCCACAAGGCTGGGTTCATACATCATATTTCTAAAGGTAGAAAAATGGATTCCCTCAAAAAATACGAGATTACGAGGAACCGAAAAACAGAGAGTCGAAATTTGAGTCTAAATGCTAGAGGGACGGGTTCTATACTGATAAGGACGCTTGCAAGCTCTGCTACCCCTCTGCGGACTGATAAATTGAATCTCGCTTCAGTCGCAGTCATAAATAACAAGGACTCACAGGCTCAATAATTCTCTTCTCACCCATCAGTCTAATTTATCCATTTATATTCATTTTATTTTATTTTTTTTTATTTTTAATTTAATTGTGTCTTTTAGTTTTTTATTTTATTTATTTTGTTTTCCTTTTAATCTATGTGACTTTTTAACTTTTTTTAGATTTGCTAAGTCCTATTTATTGTTTGTTTTATATAGGCTGAAGATGACCTTTGTGGGTTGAAAGCCGGTTTGTTTATTTAAATATATTTTGTGGAGAGACTGATGCTTTTTATTAAGATTTACTCCACTTGCGCTGTCTTATTCATAGTACTTATAACAGTATTATTCTTCCAAATGTTATGTTTAATTTTAATCTGTTATAGCAAAAAATTAAGATTACAATAAATTATTAAATTAAGATGAGAAACTATAACTTAAATAAATAAACAAAAAAAGGTCTTTAAATACTTCTATGATTACCTTGTTGTAAAAAGCATCTTCTTCCTCCTCTTCAAACTGTAGATCAGCTAATTTTTGGGTAGATGATGAAACTACACCATCTAAATCAATGTTTAATTTCCCATTCACCTAGAGCAAAAAGGAATAAAATAATACATCGTCAATACTTTGATATGTAAAAAATACTTTACATATCTTTTGTCAGTAAAGGGGGGGGGAGGGCTTTTGAGCTCGCCTTACTCCTGTGACATTGTACAAGCATGTTAGCAATATTTAATTTATTATTTATTTTTTTACATAATTTTTTTCCTTTCTCTGCAAGTCTAGAGTAATTTATTCTTTTTCATCTTGAGATAATTCTAATTCATATCAAATAAACATTTATTGCATTATAAAAACAATACTTTTATAAATTGTTCCAACTTTATTACTATTACCATATAATAATAAAAATTAACATAAAGTAATAAAGCTTGTAAAAAAATCAAGAAGGTCATCGATTTTGTCCAAAGAATCGCTGAATAATATACCCCTAATTAGTTATGCTTATTAATGTTGTCTAGCAGTTATGCTTACTATACCACTAGTGGTACATAACCAAAATCTTACCTTTTCCAATTTTGGCAGGCTGACAACTGATCATGTTGTGTCTATTGCAAAAAGAGAATATTCTGTCTATTGCTAAAAGAGCATACTCTGTCTATTGCTATAAGAGCATATTAAGTCTATTGCTGTAAGAGCATATTCTGTCTACTGCTATAAGAGCATATTTTGTCTACTGCTATAAGAGCATATTATGTATATTGCTATAAGAGCATATTATGTCTATTGCTATAAGCATATTCTGTCTACTGCTATAAGAGCATATTCTGTCTACTGCTATAAGAGCATATTCTGTCTACTGCTATAAGAGCATTTCTGTTACTGCTATAGAGCTATTGCTAAGAGCATATTCTGTCTACTGCTATAATGTCTACTGCTTAAGAGCTATATGTTATTGCTATAGAGCATATTCTGTCTACTGCTATAAGGGCATATTCTGCCTACTGCGTTCTGTGTAAGTTTAAAGACAACGAAGGTCGCGCGAATTGCTACGGCTAGTTAGAAGTGTAACTACACAAAGAATTGAAATTTAATTTTAAACTGACTATGGGCAATAATCGGGAACTTAAGACACACCCACTCAAATAAAAGGCAGGTCCCCAGCCGCGCTAGAGTCAACTAGAATCCAAATTTTCCCACCATTGAGTCGACAGTGTTATTGTTTACGTATCAATAGTCTCTGGTCTACTCACTCTCAAAAAACACGGGGCCAAACAGAACACTATTGAGCAAACCTTTTTTTCTGTCAATTTGTCATATTTTTGTGAAATCATTCACAAATTATTTAATGGTCATGTTATTATTTCTTAAAAATGAATGAAATTTAGCAATTTTTACAGATAAAAACAGCTGTGAGCACACCTTTTAAAATAAAAACAAAAGATATGGGGTCCCATTTTATTTACACCGGAACCCTATTGACTTCCCTTTCTCCTTTCACCCCTTCAAATTGACTTTAATGTTTATATAGGTATTCTAATGACTAATACGTATACCTATTAGTCTAGAAGACTCCTAGATTATTTGTTTTCAGATTTTTTCTTTGAAATATTAAAGAATTTACTTAGGTATAAAACTGCACTTTACTTAGGCATAAAATTGTATAATAGATTAGATAAGAATACCAAAGAATTAGACATATGTGAATTTAAGAAAATTATTAAAGATAAGCTTACCAAAAATATATTTTATAGTGTTAGAGAATATTTAGATAAAGGAATGTGAAACTGTGATATTAGTTTTTAAGCTTTGTGTTTCAGTTTTATGTCCTTTGTGTAATCCGTGAGTTTTTAATGTATGTCCTAAAATGTTTATATGTTTTATATTAGCAATGACGAATTTCTTATGTTTTAGAGCTGTAAACTTCGCTGTAAACTTTGTGAAACAATAAAAAAATTATTTATTTATTATTTATTAAAAACAAAAAATAATGTAAGCGTTCAAAAATAAAACCTATATAAAAAAAAGTTGTACTACAGTCTATCGTACAGTTCATAAGCATTTTAGTAGGGATTGACTAATCAGAGAAGCCGCTGCCAACCCCTCACTTGAGAAGAGTAAAAATCCCTACCAACAAAACCGCTATTGGTAAATAACCTTTTTTCCGGCAATCATTCACTTTGTTTGTGGTTCTTCTTTTGTTTACATAGTTTTAAAAATTACTTTAAATTTGTTTATAAAAAATTATATATAGAATAAAACTACACAAATCGCAAAGAAAATACAGGAACCTGATTTGTTTACATAGTTCTTTCCCGCTCCCTTCTTGCAGGGATTGTTTTCCTTTAGAATCGACGGTGCCTAAACTGACCTGTCAAGATTTTTAAAGTAGTCAATATGCTGTAAATGCTAATTTAAAAAAAAGGAAAGCCAATTGAACTGATTGTTATAGCTGGTAAATATTAGCATAGGAGGCAGGATTTGTGTCGCTGGAATGTGAATTTTCGGAGAAACAGAATTTGCTCAGGACCATGTGAAAGGTGTGAGTCTTAACACTTAGTACGTTCACACACACTTCTAGATCCGCGGATCATATAAAATACAATCTCTCTATACGGTAAAATAAGCTGTATGAACCATGCGGAGGGGATCCGATCGCATACGCTAGGGAATCTAAATGGATCCCCCGATACACTGAATGTACATTTAGAGTCGCTCGTATTTAACGGATAACCTTCTTGTCGAATTTCTATTTCACTTCTATATTACAGTTTTCGATCAAATAACTTTTGGAATATTATTTTTTTAGTGTAAATTTATTATTATGCAAAGAAATCACAATTTAATTAAATATATTTTATGTTTTAAAGTTCCTTATAACCAAAAGTGAACCTTCACTATAAAAGACGCCATGTTTTGGTGGGATCAGTTATCACGTAATCTCACTCGATCGACTAAACAAATTCGCTGTAAGAACCTTGAAGTTAGTTGACAGTATTATAGTCGTATGCAATATGATCGCTTGTTAAATACGCTGTGTGTACGTAGTAACTGTCTCTACCACCGACCCATTATTTCTACATCACTTAAGTCTGAACTAAATTGTCTTTTTTAAATACCCCTAGAAATAGCTGCTCTTTGATACTGACAGTGTCTATGATATATAACAGTTATATCTTAGAAAAGGTTTTAACGAGTGAAACGTTCAATAGTAAATAAATGTTTGCAAGGATGGTTAATTACTTCAGATAATGCAGAAATATAAGAAACAATACAGTACACGTGGCCAAAATAAGTCCGCAGAGCCAAAACTAAACAATAAAGACAGCTAGAGTTGGAACTAGATTACACAACATGTTATCGGCCATAAAAAATTACCTGAATAGCTGTAGGAACATTATCAAGCTGTGATGCTTGAGTTTGACTTTGTGATGGTAAAGAAAATTCAGCAAAATCAAAGTCTGATCCCTGCGTATCAGCACCGATTAAATCGTTTTCTTCTGTATCGAGAAACGTTAAAGTTTGTGAACTAGGTCCGTAAGCATCGACGCTCATTTTAAAAACTAATCACTTAGGCCCAGAATCAAAAGAAATACAAACAAACAGAAATAAACTTCTCAACTTTATCCAAAGTTAATACAAACGCACGAGACAAAAATCTTATCATTTATCATAAAAATCAAGGGGCCATGTTCGTGTGTTCGAAGAAAAAACCCCCACGGAAATACATCCACGGCCTTCGAGTTCTACGCAGGATGTCCGAGTAGATAAAAAAACAACACACCTCCGATCCGAAACACACACCGTCACACACGATCATAATGGCATTGATGTTGATAACTCATTAGGTCGCATTTTAATATTAAAAATAATTATTAATTACCAATCAATTAGTTTATTTACATGTTTTATTCATTATTTTAAATACTATCAGTCGTTTGAAAGTGAATCCTAGGTAGTAAAGTGTTTGCTAGTATTGACAGTTTATTGGCGAATGTAGTGGTGCTCGGCTCGATCCCCAAACACTCAACATAAGGTTCAAGAAAATATTTCGCTGTTTTGTGTAGTTTTAAAGTTTAATTAATTATTTGCAAACATTGTAGTATCATAGGAGTGTGAAATATGTAGTGAACTAGTGGCGTGAATCCGCGTAGAGCGAATAACTCGGTGCTCGTAGTAATGCTGTGAGGCCCCTCGTTTTGAATGAACCTCTGACTCAGTTATCTGAAGGTGTTTCTTGTTTTTCCTTCTGATTTTCTCATTAATCTGTCTGTACCGGTACCGTAACAGGATGTGTAGTACTAACTTATGAATAAAATTATTCCTGATAGGTTTTGATATTTTCAATCATGATCAATAATAGTAATATTTATCTGTGTGCGAAATTTACAGTTACAAGTGTCATTTTTTTATTGAATTGAAATGTAAAGAAATGCAATTATGTTGCTACTATGTGATTGAGTGAGAATATATCATTTTAAAATCTCTTAAATTACTTTGATTGATATGATTTTAAGAGATTTTAACTATCGATGACAACATTGCTGAGATCATCACAATGGATTCAGATAACAGTAGATATATTGTACAAGTTTTCGTTGGCGCTCTGTCTCAACATTATGAAGCACTTTCGGTGGAAGCTAGTAAACTCACTACATCCGAAGAGATCGTCAGTTGTATCACCGAAAGGCTGTCTCTGGGAGAGAGTAGCAGTGGATTTGAACTTGCTGAAGTTGTCGGGGACACTATGGGAAGAGAATGCAAAGAAAGAAGACTTGGTGGAACAGAGTGTCCTGTTGCTTGTATGCTTTTATGGCCAAAGACTAATTCCCAACAGCAATACTATAGGTAATATTATTTGTAGTAATCTTTAGAGATGCCCTTTCAATTTGTTCAATACTACATTACATTAAAATGTAATGAATATACATTTTAATATATTTAAATGTTATCTTTCTATATTTTAGAGCCTAGGTAACCGACTGTTCGTATATCACATATCAATAAGAGGCCCTTTTTTGTAAGCTGGTTACAAAAAATTTTTAAAAAAATATTTAAAATGATTATTAGTTTACATAACTTTTTAATAGCTTAAAGTAATCTACAGCTTCGGCACTACAAGCTATCTAAACTAGCATTGGAAAAAACTTATGACTGAATTGAACTGTTTAGCCTGTATCACGTTTATAAGAAAACCACATACATGCATACATCCAGACTATCATATGTGCCAACTAAGGCCTTTGTTTTGTTTATAAATGCTACATTATTATACACCATTCTTTATAATTTGGAGCCTCATATGTATATTTATATATGTGTGCGTATGTGTAAATATGTATGCATAAAAACATACTAATATACATATTTATTATCTGAAATTAACACATGTTTAAAATAAAATTATATACACAACTTTTTCACTGGTCCTAAGAGCAACAACAGCATGTCCTTCTTTAATAATTTTATTTACTTATTACATTATATCTATCAAGTAATAAGTAATTTCATATAAAGTGTCAGATAAAAGGAGGTGATAGTATTCCCAATATTGGTGATAATCCTATAGTGTGTCCAATCTCTTAGTGTTTTCCGACAAGGTCAAATTTTATGAATTTTGTTGTGTAATAGCGACTGTAATTCATAAAATCTTTAATAGCTTTTAAACTATTTACAAACCTTTTGTTGATATTGATAGTAAGTTGATTAAAATTTTCTAAAAGATACATTAATAATTGTCCAAAAGTTTTAAATGACAACCCAGAAATTTGCTTGCAAAATAATTTTTTTTTCTTATAACAAAATTTTGGAATTAATGTGGTGGGGCATTAGGAGAAATATGAAATAAGAAAAAGTTCAGAAAAAACAAAAAAAAAGACAAGGACAGAAAAAAACTTCTTAAATTTGTGTTTTTAATCAACATTCCTTATCTTCCTTCTTTAACAAGTTTTAGAGGGACAACACAATATAAAATATTCATTTGTCAAATAAATGTTGGACAAAGAAGTATCATATAGTATATTGATATTCCTTTTTCAAGGGAAAATAATGATTACTTAATATTCCTTTGTCAAATAATGTATCCCATACTTTTATCTGTGATATTTGATGTAAAGATTTTGTTACTGTTATATCATTTCTAGTAAGTATGGAACTAAGTGTTTCTATGCCATATATCAATAATGAGCTTTAGGCTCCTTGTCAATCACCAAAAACAGAGTATAGGTTTACATTATTTGCTTGAATTGGTTGGCTATTGATGCTTGTTTTTAGATTTTTCATGTTTATTTTCCAAAGGAACCAGAATGTTCCTGGGTCTTGTTATACTTAATTACCCATAAAATCAATTTAATAAATTAATGTTTATAAGTTTTGTATTTTGTGGACATTGCCTAAAGTTGCTTAGATTTAGTAGAACTCTTAAGCTCTTAAAAACTTCCTTTGCTTAAAAACAATGAAGAAAATTAAGTGGCAGCTTAAAAGTCTTTTAAAATAACTAATGACCCGTACCTTGTTTATGTATTTTATAGTGCGACACACAGCTAAAATCAGTTGACAGTGTGGGAAAATAGTGTTGAGGAATCAATTATGTTGGCCTGATTTGAAATTGAGGGCGTAGTTTAACATCCAGGACTAACCTCATTGGATACCTCACAATATTTTCCCATGCTGTCAACTGATTTTAGCCGTGTGTTGTAAAATATGACAGAACTTACCTACCTTCTTCTTTTGAGGCATATTTCTTTTTCAATTTTGTCTTTCTGTCAAACTGTCATAATAATGTATACACAACTTGAAATCACATTACGGACCAATGCATGTAAAGTTACAATTTATAGAACTATGTTGTTAATATATTTAATATCTTGTTACTTTTGGATGTACTATAACAACTTTTCTTAGGACTGCTATATTTTCAAGCACTATATTTTTAATTTATTTTCTATCATTGAAGTCATTTGGGAATGCGGAAGGTAGAAATGAGAGGAAGGCTTCCATCTGTATGGAGATGCTTATTATGTAGAAAGCCTTCTACTGCATTGAAATTTATTAAGAAGATACTTAAAAGTGCAAGTTTACTTTCTTTTTATCGGATGCATGAGAGATTTTATTATATCCGTGTAAAATATTATTTTTGTTGAAAGTAAACTTGACAGATAAGTCATGTCAAGGATTTAGTATTGTTGGAGACTTGAAGCTGGAATTTTATTTGTAAAATCTTATAATATTAATACATTTCTTCTTAATACTTTCACTGTTTTTACTCTCAAGTATTTTAATATGCACTTTTTTAAAAAAACTTGAAAACTTGTTTAACAAATAGTAATCCTACTGCTATGGTTATAGTATATGCTAGAAATGGATTATTATACCAAGAAGCTTTCATTTCAAAGAAAATTTGCCTGACTTCATTTTTTATGTATCAGGAAAGCTTGCAGAACTTCCTAAGGTTATGATTAATCAACCTGAGAGAAAATCCAAAGAGATTTTCTTTTGGACTCCATGTCACCTCTTTATTAATCTGTTTTAACTTTAAGAAAATAAGAATTAGTTATTTTTTTTCCTATCTCCAAAATGAAATGCCTGTCATTCAGCCTGTAGCAACTACGCTGCATTGGGCCTTCTGGTTATTTACCAACTGGGCCACTTAGGAAAATCCGATTGAGATAAAACCAGCCTCTATCGTTGCCTACGAATTTTAGAAAACTACTTTCAGCTGTTTCCGCTTCTACAGGCCGTGCCTGCTTAGCTCCCCGTGGGTCTGAGAGATCCAATTTTGTCCTGTCTGTCTGGGACAGTATGCTAACCAAGGCTTAACAAGAGTTAGGGGTTCCTCATCTGTTCTACCTCCCAACCCGCCAGCACTACTGAACTTAGCAGATATTATAAAGGTCATTGGATATTCCGATTTAGCTGAAAACTGTTTCATTAAATTTAGCTTGAATATGTGAGACCTTGTTTTAAAGCCATTTCAAGTTTCAATTTTTTTTATTACGTCGTAACTTGGGTTCATGGATGACATCATACATTCTTTTCAAACAATAGGCCTTGTAACCTCCCCAACATCTTGCCATATGCCAAGTTTCGTTTTAATTCGAGAAAGCCCTCGAGAATTATTGTTCACCATATGCAAAGATAGAAACTCTTTAAAAAAATTGTTTGTTAAAATTATTCTAATGATGTGTTAAAGATTTTCTGATCACTATTAGGTCTCAACATCTGTAGCTTCCACCATTTTCAAGATATATGTTAATGAATGGATATACAGAGTTCTTGTCAACATAGCAGTTTATTACTTGATATATTTAATTATAGCAATGTATTAATTGCTATAATTAATTATAGCAATGCATTGTTTGCTATTATTAATTATAGCAATGTATTATTTGCTATTATAAATTATAGCAATGTATTATTTGAAATTATTAGTTATAGCAATGTATTAATTGCTGAAGAAATTTATTTTTATTGTAATTATTATTACTTTAATATTTTTATTGTATAATTAATAACTTTTGTTTTTAGATTTTACTTAAGAGAAAAGGTCTGTGAAAGTCTTTGGTCAGAAGGTTTTACTATGGATCCACAATTAATCAAGGATTATTTCTATCGTTTTCTATACCAGCCAGCCGATAGAGAATATCCCGATCTCTGTCAACTGCCCGATCTCAATGAACAGACTTTACTTGACAATCTAAAGGCTAGGTTTAATGCTGGTCATATCTATACATATGTCGGATCTATTCTTATTGCTGTTAATCCTTTTAAGGTTAGTAAACATTATAAGTTGCCAAGTATGTGTTTTATCTTTTTTATAATCCTATTATATACTAAAAAATAATGCATGTTTTTTGGTAAAATTTAACTACCTTTAATCTGATAAAAAGACTGTTTTTATTCTACAAAATATTTACAGACAAACGTAGTGCAATATGAAATAAATATACAATATACCAATTAATATTACGTTCAAAGATTCAATATAACCTAGTTCTAATTGGATTAATTTTTAACAATTGTAGGTTTGATAATGTAAAACATCTTTAATGTTGTAGTTTCTGAAATAAATTATTCTTATTCAATGTTTTTAAAATTCTTTAATATATATATATATATATATATATATATATATATATATATATATATATATATACATATAGTGTGTGTGTGTGTGTATATGTAAAACACATATATAAGCATATATAAAGCTTAACTTCTTAAGAGAAGTGTTGTCACCCAGTCAGTACTCTGTATGCCGTACCAAAAAAAAAAATTATATGAGTAGGTCTTATTGAAAACACATCTTAAATTCAAAAAATGAATTGTGACAACAGTTCTGTTATGAGCATAGCTGTGTTCCTTTCCTTATACGTTTAATAAACTTACGAAACTTCAATGTCAATTTCATTTAAATTGTTAGTTGGCACTAGAGGGGCGATAAGCCAGATTTGCAGAAACGTGCAAGATGCTGATGGCATTTTGTTTTTAACATGACGATATCCTATATATCCATTTGCCAATAAATATATAGGATATCTTCGTGTTAAAAACAAAATGCTGTCAGCATTTTTATTATCTTGTGGCAGCACAGATAATTATTGCACTGGTTTGAAGTGAAAAGATTTTTAAATGGATCAGGACACATGTGTTTTGAGCACGTCCCCGGGGGGGGGGGGAGTTGCACTATGGTTATCCTGTGATGTCATCCAAGTACCTATAGGTATTTTTTCTTTCCGAAATTGGACACTTGGTACTTCTATTAAAACAGCTTTTTATGTCAAAAGATATAGTGAGGAGTATAGCTTACCTTATTACCTGACTGAAACACTCTGATGCATAAATACTCTAATGTATTATACCCTGGGCCATCTAAATATTTATTTTGCAAAGTGTTTACTTCTTTATAATTTTGTTATAGTTTCATCCTATCTACAATCCAAAGTATGTCAAACTATATCAGAAGAGACGTCTTGGTCCAGAACTGCCTCCTCATATATTTGCAGTAGCTGATGCTGCTTATCATAGTATGTTAAAAGCCAAAAAAAATCAGTGTATTGTTATTAGTGGTGAGTCAGGAAGCGGTAAGACAGAATCGACTAATTTTTTACTCCATCACTTGACAGCATTGAGTCAGAAAGGAAGTCATGGCTCAGGAGTGGAGCAGACCATTCTGTCAGCTGGTCCTGTATTAGAGGTGAGATTCATTGTTGGTTTTTTCCTCTGTGATCCCAGTGCATATTCTAAGAAAAAAATTGTAAGAAATATCGTCTTATTTTATGTTTTGAGATGCTGAAACAAATAAAAACCTGTCCAAAATGGATACGTCCACTTTACCCAACCTAAAAGATTGTTGGTACACAACAAATTTCGTGTAGGATGTTGATTTTGATGTTTGTAGGGGCTCTGAGTTAAGTTAAACTGCTTAGTCACTACAAGCACTTCCTAGTGCAAATCTTGGAACCCCCAATAATTTTCATCGTTAAAATAAAAAAAAATTACCTAAGCTACTTGTAAACCCATTTTAAGTTTTTTGCTCTACTCTGTACAAATTTCACTACAAAAATTCTAGTTGGAGTTTTGTAAGCCGGGCTAGCAGAACTTTTTAAATGTGTGTTTCTTTGCTCAACAATAAATATCTTTGCTTGAGTTTCCACTTAATGATTTATAACCTAAGCTGTTCAGCATTACTGTTTGTTACTAATTTTTCCTTTATTTTCAAGAGGAAATGAGTTAAATTATTTTAAAAATTAGCATAAAGCGATCTTTAAATGAGGATTTTCTTTGTTGAGTGTTGTCATTAGTATTTCATTGTTCCATTATTTCAAATCATGTTCCTACATTATACATTGTGTTCTATTTTTTTAAGGTAAAACATTGTACTCACCACAAGAGTAAAAAGACATAATTTACAAAGCAATGATTATTTCCCTTGGCTTTGCCTGAGTAATAAAAAAAAACATTAAAAAGTTTCTTATTTGTAGACTTATAAAACAATATATAAATAAAAACAGATTAGTTACACAAAAGTCCTTTATTTTTTAATTATAATAACAACTAAGCTTTCGACTAAAAATTAGTCATCATCAGAGTTTAACAAGTATAAAATATTAAATGAAAATACAAAAATATTTTATATGTGTTAAACTCTGATGATGACTAATTTTTAGTCGAAAGCATAGTTGTTATTATAATTAAAAAATAAAGGACCTTTGTGTAACTAATCTGTTTTTATTTATAAAAAAACATGTTTATCTAAGCTACACCTTGGAAACCCATTTTAATTTTCTTGCTTTTCTTCAAGCTTAGCATCTATGATTCCTTTATCTCATTTAACTTCGTTGCTCAGGGTACTAAATTTACTGACTTGTGAAAATTACTATTAAAATATTTAATTTTTCTGTCAATTTTTTTTTTGTTCCCAGGCATTTGGAAATGCAAAGACTGCTCATAATAATAATTCTAGTAGATTTGGAAAATTTATTCAAGTTAACTACAAGGAAAATGGAATGGTCCATGGGTAAGCATCTGGTTACTCCAATTTATTTTTTATTTTTTTCCTCATTTATACTGTAGGTATATAGGAAAAGCATTGTGTTTGTAGATCTGAAACCGGAATTTCACCTATCTCATCCATTCAGGTGTTTTTAAAACCACCTAAATAGTTTTATTTTCCAAAATGTCCTTATGAGTTGGAACCAGAGACAGATCTCTTCAAAGTCAGTTATTCTGTTTTAGCTTAGGCCTTATATTACCCTGTATAGGTTGCCTTTTGCTGAATATTTAAGAAACCTTTTATTGACAATATATAATTGTGCTGTGTTCATCTGGGAAATTTTCCTTTATTCCACATTCGTCTTTATCTTTATTTGCCTCGACATATTGTCATGCCCACTCTTTTTCATTAGATCTAACTATTCAGGATCATTGCAAACCAATTTTCAAAAGATTAGAGATTATGACTGTATATAATTTGTATATTTATAATTCATTATTGTACATAAAATTTAAATAGTTATTGTACATAAAATTAATTTAATTTAAATAAGTTTAAAGTAGGAGCCAATAACCACTCTTATAATACTAAGTACAGGGGAGAGTCACCCGTGGTGTAGTGGTTAAGGTACGTGGCCAATACACGAATAAGTGGAATTTAAACTTCCGAGTTTATTTAGTCGTAGGTTCAATCCCAGCACGGGCCTCTGGGATTTTTATGAGAGGGATAAAAATTCTGCGTACCACGTCCTGCAGAAAGGACGTAAAGCCGGTGGTCTCAAGCCTGTGCGTTGTCAGGTACTTGTTAAAGATCCCTTACCCTAAATGAAACTGGGTATAGGCAAAATTTAGGACCCTCATAGTAGATTCATTATAATACTATAGTGTGTCTGCCTTGTAGTTTAAAGTGTGTGGAGGTTTGGTTTAACAGTGAGGGCACGTGTTGTTCCTAGTTTTCACTAGACTATAAGAGTCAGTGAAAATATGTATGATTGCTTGAAAAAAAGCATTAGAGGAACCATAGAAATTTACGGCTAGATTACTGTCTAGATTAGATGAAATATACCTTCACTTGAAATTTAAAGAAGTAAAACACTTAGGGAGCTGGCAAAAAGGGCCCAACAACGTGGCCAACTTGCCTGGTAGTTACTACCCCTCCCGCCATATTTCTCTACTATAAGCACAGGGGACTGTTAAAAATCCCCTCAGCACAGGCTAAAAAAGTCTGTAGTTGGCCAGAGTGTGTTGGGAGTTAAAATCTTTAATGCATTACCAGATCATATTAAGTCTTAGATTATTTTATTTTCAGGAAGAAAATCAAAGATTTCCTTATTAACAATCCATGTTATAAGTTTGTAGACTATTTTTCTTTTATAAAAACTGCTTGATCTGTAGACCTGAATGACCTTTTCCTATTGCTTTGTATTTTCTTAATGGAAACAATAAAGTTTATTTATTTATCATCTGGATGCTACAAAAGCTTGAAACAGTAAATTACCTTTTTAAGTTTGTTAGAATCTTTTGCGTAACTTATTAGTATTTTTTAGACTTTTTTTTATTATTATTTAAATTTAAAGGTTAACCAACTAAAGATAATCACTGGTTTATAATTCTGCTTATATTTAAAATGCCGTTTCTCTATTATTACCAAAATCAGTAAGTATTTAAGTTCTTGTTAATCAATAGTTAATTTGATAATTGTTTATTTTGTTAACAGAGCTGTAGTTCAGAAATATTTGTTAGAAAAATCCAGGATATGTAGCCAAGGAAGATCGGAGAGGAATTATCATGTATTTTATTACTTACTGGCAGGTGCTTCCGATTCTGACAGACAGTTACTGCATTTACTTCAGACCAACCAGTATAACTATCTGAGGGTAATTGCTATTTGACTTATTATCCATTTTACCGAATTTTCAAAATGAAAATGACACATATAAGGATGTTCGAATGACGGGAAGTGAGGGGAGCAATTCCATTTTGCTTCGTCATACCAAAAATATTTAATATATATAATATATATATATATAATATATATATATATATATATAACTTGTGAGTTTTTGTTCATTATGATTTACATTAATATATTTGTGTGTGTCACTTGTACTTGTAGGGAAATTAAATGTTCCAAAGATTTTAGAGGGAATGCTCATACTTATGTTTTATCACGCAGCTGATTTATAAGTTTACTATGTAATTTTATAGAATATTTATAAAACTTACAAAATAGATAAATTTTTACTTTTCCTTATTGTTACTGTTGGTATATGTGTTAGTTTTTTTTTAAATTGTAAAAAATTGGAAAATAATCTAAATGATTTGAAAATGGGAACAAGTATTTACCTTTATGTAATAAATAAGTACTTTAAGTTTCGTTTAAATACAATAAGTATATCAATAATTTTTGTAGGATGATAAAAGTTAATACATTTGGCTAATTGTATATTGTGAGGATGAGCGAAGCGTGTCTGAAGTAGTGAGGATGATTGTTGCTTTGTGAACAAATCCTATGTGATAAGGACAAGTTGGGAGGCACCCCGAACCTGATTTTTTATATTTATTTGCTTCATAAGGTTATAGTAATACTCATGAGTTGTTGCTTAATATTAACACATTCTTTTCTAGACTGTCGGTGGATTAGAGAACGTGGATGAAAAGTATGAATTTTCAAGATTAAAGCAGTCAATGGAGATGGTGGGATTCACTCCTGAAAAACAGAGAAGATTATTCGGTGTTCTCTCAGCTGTTCTACTCTTAGGTATTACAATCTATTTTTAAAAAATTAGGGCTTAGCTAGTCAAAACAAATAAACACAGAATATCTCTTTGAAAGAGGGATGAGGTGTTTGGTTTTTGTTCTTTATTGCCGCTTTTACTTGAGCTTCGAATTTTTGGAACATTTGTTCCAAATGTATTTATTTGTGAAACAAATCTTCTTTTTAGAATGTTCCAGCCTGAAGGAAGCGCTTTAGGTGGGATACTATGCACTATTAAAACATCTAATTACAAAAAATTGTTCTTGTGTTTCTAGGTAATGTTGAGTTTGAAGTTCGGAAATTTGGATATCATCACTGTGACGAAGCTGTAACGGTTAGAAACCCTGATACAGTTAGATTGATATCAGACTTGCTAAAGGTCAAAGAAGAGACGTTACTAGCGGCTTTAACTGCAAAACGAGCTCGAGCTTCAGGCGAAACCCTCGTTATTAACTACAGACCACATGAAGCAGTGGCAGCGAGGGACGCTATGGCAAAGTGTCTGTATGGTGCACTCTTTGATTGGATTGTACTTCAGGTTAACCATGCTTTGTTGTCAAAGAAAGATACTCTGAGGGAGCATCAGGGAAACTCGATAGGAGTTTTAGATATTTTTGGATTTGAAGACTTTGGTCTTTTTAACAGGTATTTTTAAACCTTGTTCTAGTTGTGACTTTTTTTTGTTACGCCTATTTAATGATATAAGTTTTAGACTTTGCTGTCAATAGTTGTTATTTCAAAATTATTATTATTTTTTTAAACAAGTTCTTTATTGGCAAATTACAAAATTATATTTATTCAAAATAAATGTTGCCTCACAATAAAACATCTTTCGCTGTACAAAAAAATTATAAATTAGATTCATGGGAAGGTAATAAGGGGTAGGTTAGTAGGTTTCTAGAGAAGGTAGGTAGGTACGTATTCCAGGGAAGGTATTAGGGGGTAGGTTTCTAAAGAAGGTAGGTAGGTAGGCATTCTAGGGAAGGTTATAGGGGGTAGATTGGTAAGTCTCTAGGGAAGGTAATAGGGGGTTGGTTGGTAGATCTCTAGAGAAGGTGGATAGGTAGGTAATCTAGAGGAAGGAAATAGGAGGTAAGTTTCTAGAGATGGTAGGTAGATAGGTATTTTAGGGAAAGTAATAGGAGGTAGGTTGGTAGGTCTCTAAAGATGGTAGGTAGGTAGGTATTCTAGGCAAAGTAATTGGGGGTGGTTGGTAGGTATTCTAGGAAAAGCAATAGGTCACTCACTAAAAGTAAGCTAATGTTCTGCTTCCATACATATGCCTTATCAGTGCAAGTTTTGGCATATTGTGTCTAATCTATAGAAGAGCTGTGACTTAACTGTTTGAATCTATAGCTTTATCTGGAAACAACATGTGCCCCAACTTGTAAGACTAAACTTTCGTTCTCTACTCTATTTAAGAATATTTTGTGAATGTCATTGATTTTATTTTTATGTGTAAAGCATTACAATCTGTCTTAGAATTTTAAATCTTAGAGGCTATGAGGCTTAGAGACAAATTAGAGAAGTCGCTGCCAACGCATTCTTTTGAAAACAAACAAAATGGATACATAATTACCAATATAGAAAAATAAATAAGGAACTAAATTTTAATATAACTTATATAAACTTGAGTTTGGTTATAGTAATAAAATGCTTTATTAACTATCAATTTAAACTTGAGATTAATTTTAGTAACAAAATGTTTTTTTAACCATATTTATTTTTTTGTTATTTTAATTGAGCATAGTATATCTTTGCAATTTTTTGTTATAGTTTTGAGCAGTTTTGTATAAACTATGCCAACGAACACTTACAGCACTATTTTAACCAACATGTGTTTAAATATGAACAAGAAGAATATCGTAAAGAAGGAATACGCTGGAGAGATATTGATTTTTTAGACAACTCTCAATGTTTAGCTCTTATTGAGGGGAAACCTAACGGATTACTATGCTTACTTGATGACCAATGCAAGTATGTATTTTTCTTTATTTTCATCTATTTGTTTAAGGAAATAGAAATCTATGGTATACAACAATATCTCACTTGTGTCCTGAGCTGATGCCACGTACTTGGTTTTTCATTTTTATCATTAGTTTAGCTTTTGTTGTAAAATCAAGCAAATTCATATTGTCTATGAAATATGTGTGATGTCATTAACCCTAAACAATGACCCCACAAACATTTCAAAAAATACAAATCTTCATATAGTGTTTATATTGAGCTGACATGTTTTACACATATACTGCTATGTATGGTGCAGATACATAAAATCTCAATGAACATACTTTCAAAAGGAATATTAAAAAAAATTCTAATTCATATTACTCAGAAAATGATTTTCTTAGTGATGATCTGTAAAGTGCCTTTTCTTTCTTCTTTTATAAGAAATATTTGACAAGAAAAAACAATTATTTAATAATATTATAACTTTTGATAAATACATTAATATTATTTTAATGTCAATACTTAACCTTTCCCAATGTCTGTGTACAAGCTTGGTTAACACCCGAAAAAAAGAATAATATAAATATTAACATAAAATTATTTAGCTTAAAATCATAAAATCTTAACTATTTCTCTTAAGTTAATTTTACCCTAAGAAGAAAATTAATATTATAATCCAAAATATAATATAACTGTAAATCAAGATGAATTTTATGAGTTAAAACTAAAGAAATTGAACTCGAAAAATAAATAGTCTAAAACTAACCAAAAATGAACAGAACTCATCCTTTGTTCCACAAAAGGTATTAAAATGAAATTGTTGTCAAGAGATAAAATCTTGTATGCACCTTGGGAGTTATTAGTCATAACTCCCTTGGCTTCGCCTCGGGAGTTAAATGCTTTGGTTTCCTCTGCTTATGCCTTAGGAACCAACTAACTGCTCTGGGAAATAATAGCATTCTTTACTCCCTTGGTGCATAAATAACTATTTTGTACCACCTATGCAGCGGGAGAGGGTATTGTCAAGAAAAAAATGTATTCTTGTTTTACAAATATTTTATTTTTGCTCATAGAAAAAAAGAATTACAGTCAATAAATTAAAGAAAGTACATTTCCCCAAAGTACCCTTAAATACCACATCCCTTTATTTACATTTTGTTATAAAATGATTAATAAAAGTTTTAATTTGTAATTTAATTTTTTTACTAGTTTTCCTGGAGCTTCAAATGAAACACTGCTTCAAAAATTTAACTCAGTTCACAAAGAAAATAGCTTTTACGAGATGCCTCAGAAACGTGAAAATGCTTTTATAGTTCGTCATTATGCTGGAAAAGTTAAATACCAGGTATGAATCTTTTTGGTGGAAACTTGAATTATAATTTTGGTGTCAACTCCTGTCAGAGTGCAATCACTAAATGTTTCTCTTAGCAGCCTCTCAAACTGTATTAACTCAAATACTTCTAATAATTGTTGATATAACAAAAAGAATGATTAAGGAATTTTCAAATTTTTATATAATATAAATATAATATTAATATTTAAAAAAAATATTAGATAATAATAAAAATGAAAAATTAGGCATTTTTTTCTTAAAGAAAAAAATTCTGGTTAAATGCTACTTTAATTTTGTTCAATTAATTCGTACATTTTTAAAGCTTTCTGTTAAGACTTGTAAATCCGATTTAAGGCAATATAAGGTGTTGTAATCAATACAACATCTTACAATATTGCAATACTATCTTATTAAAGATAGTACATAATGTTAAAACAAGAACTATTTGCTCAAATTCCACGTTTCATTATTTGAACTTAACTTATTGAATTATATTTTGTTTTTAGTTTAAAATATAAATTGAAGTTAATTATTTAATTTTGCAAAAATAAAAATTAATATAATTGTAATTAATCTTAATATAGTTATGTAAATGTACTTACTCCCAGGAAGGGAAAGTTAAATTTTTTTAGTAAAATTTTTAGGATTTTTTTTCGTGTTATGTTGTTGATGTCCACACACTAATTATAACTATCTTTTAAAATAGGAAACTAAAACTAGAAGTAAGATTCTTCTTATCTGTTACAAACCCAAAATATTAGGCAGTTAGAGTAGGATCGAGGAAGAAAAACTAATTTACTCTAGTGTACACTGGAAACGTGCCAACAAAACCTAGTGTTTATTATGTTCGATATGGATAGCTCTCATAGAAAATTTCATTTATTAGCTGGATAGTAAATCATTTATATTTTTTAATTAGTTAGTATTTTTGTATTTAATATTGTATTTTATTTTTAAATTCATATTATTCTACTTTCTTTGTTCTTTTTAAACTCTGGTTTGTTGTGATTGTATTGTTTCTCTAAAGGTGGTGTTAAATTTTTATGATCAGCAAGGGACATGGGTAATAAAGAAAATGTTCAAATTGCTAAAAACTTACACTCATAGATAAAGTTACTTGACACCGGTGTAGTCACCAGGCACTAAAACATACAATTCCTAATTTTGTTTCTCTAATATCCGTAGTTTCATGGATATTTGAAAAGTATACACGTTTTATAGATTTGTAACAAAGGAAGGAGTATCTCTTCAAACAAATTAAAAGATTTTTTTAACCTTCTATTTTCTTATTAACATTTTATTTAATTCTTTATTTTACTATATAGAAGAATAAAATATTTAAATGCTGTATTTTTCCCACTTCTGTTAAGTTTATTCTTTTACTTAATTGTTTAATAAAAGCTTTATTAGTCTTTGAACAAAATCTGTACAATTTGCAATGAGGAAGATGCATAAATTTTAAGCTATAGTTTTTTTATTTTGTTAGTTCAAAATCAAAAAAATGTATTTCAAATAAAAATATTAATTTTACAAATTTTTATTGCCAATTAAAAAAATTTAATATTTAAGAAGTTAGATTCACGGCAAAAAGCAATTACGTCACTTAGGTTCTTTAGTTGATTGGTCCATTTCAAATCTCAAGGTCAATGCTAAAACTAACAAATGTTCAAAAACCTTTTTTTAGTTATACCAGTTTTCATTGTATTGTGAGTTATTTTTAAGTCTGCAATGCTCAATATTATCATATAAACCTAGATCTAAAATGTTTTAGGCAAAGCCGTTCGGATATCAGTAAAAAAATAGAATTTTACTTGATTGTTGTTTACCTTACGTTCATTCAAAATATGATATTATTGATATATGATATTATTGTGATAACACATAAATTATTGTTATCAGATGTGTGATAAGAGTGATTTTACTAAAAAAACAGAACTTGAGTTTACTAAAAAAAACTGTAAAGCTGTTTTGCAATTGAATAAAGTAGATAGGAGTCTGAAAATAAAAGGTACGTTAAGGAATATTTTGGAACCAATTTAGTTTTATTTAGGAACCAAAATAGTTCTAAATAAATCCGCTGTGGTGCAATACGGTCTCGCCTTGAACAACCCAACAACAACAGTCAATTTTAAAAATTAATTAAAAATAATTGGAGCCCTCTAAAAACATTCTGTAAGTGCTATTATTCATTAAATTGATGTATACTTTTAAATAAAAATATATTTGGCTAACATGCATCTTCCTTATTGTAATTGGTTTTGTCAAATTATAGCACAAATAGTTTTACTAAATTTGTATTAATCTTCTAAATCGTTAAAAGCATAATTTTCCATCACTTTTTTTTATTGCCATGTTTTTATGCTCTCGGGTAAAGCATTTAATAATTAGATTGGCTTTTGCTTTACAGATTTTTTAAAAAATCTGTTATGTTTATCAAGTTTATCCAATTTTTTCTTTCTAGTTTCATATACATGATTACTTGTATTTTCACTAAAATCATTTTTTACTTTTCCTCATTTATACCGTAGGTATATGGGAAAAGTATTGTGTTTGCAAAAAAATCCGAAACCAGAATGATCAGTTTCAGGTGTTTTAAAGGCTTCCTGAGTGGTTTTACCAAAGTTGTCTGTCTGTATGTGTGTGTCAGTTATCATCATAGCTCCTAGTGTATTTATGCAAGAGAATTGAAACTTTGAAAATTAAATTATGACATCATTAATTCGCTATAATGACTCAGCAAAATGTTTAAAATCATAAAATGCAGAAAAATTATGCGATCTGATTTAAATTTGGCACACATGTAGCCATGTATATGACTAACATGTGTGCCAATTTTCATATTATTATCATAATAAGTTCAATTTTTATAGAATGACTTATACTTTTTTTAAAAATTGTAAAAAATCAGAAAATGATCAATGATCAATTAAGTTGAAATCAATGATCAATTAAGTTGAAATTTAGTGAAAATGTATACCTTTACTCAATAAATAAGAACACAAAGTTTTATTTCAATGCGACAAGTATATCCACGATTTTTGTTGGATCGTAAAAGTTAAGTAGCATTGAGCGTGGTCAGTGCTGTATGGGTGACCGCCGACATTAAAACGGATGCATTTACTATCTGAGGATGAGTAAAGCAAGTCTGGAAAGATGTTGCAGTTTAAATTTGGCGAATTGTGTATTTTGAGGACGAGCGAAGTAAGTCCGAAGCTGGTAGGATGTTAAGGAATTGGTTGTGATGATGAAAAGTTCCGAGGTACCCCATACCCGATTTTTGGTTATTAATATCATATCAAAATTGTTACTATTAATATTAAAATTTAAAATTTCTACTGTAAAAATGATTGCTAATGTTGGAATTTGGGTTTTATATAACTATTTGTACAGTTAGTTTCATTGGATAGGCTGTGCATTATTCTTATGCATCTTTTTCCAAGACTGAAAACCGTTTCAGATGTTATTGAATTGTACCAAAATATTACGCCATACTGTGAAATTGAGCGCACTTCTGTAAAATAAAGAAGAAGGTCTAGTAGATTTATAATATTTCTATTAGAGCAAGAATATATCCGACTACTGACATTAGAGCACAGTTGTTTGACATTTAAATTAGAGTCTGTAGTGACTCCTAGAGTTTTTACTGATTTCACCAAAGATTTTCTGGTTTCATCCGATATATTTATACACATAAATACTATTGAATGTTTTTTTCATAATAGAGCACTAATTTGTTAATTGATCCCCACTGTATTATTTTAGCTATTAAAGTTTTTACTTGATCCAGTAAATCATTGAAATTTTGTCAACTCATTGCCACACTGTAATCATCAGCTTAAAGCACCGATCCATTAGCTAAAATGTTTCTTTGCAGGTCATTTAGAAACATGAGAAATAGTATTGGCCCCAAAACTGAGCCCAGCGGCACTCCTATCATAACTAACTTTTCCTGTAGATCAGAGAAAACATTACAGTTTATTAAAAACTGACTGAATAATGTTTTAATATCAATTGATTGAAATTGAAAAATTAATAAACTTCAGTAAGCTCTATGGAATAGTCTAAAAAGAATGAGTACTCCTACAATTTCTTTCTACAAAATTTTACTTATTTAATTTTTTACACTTATTTTAAATTTTTATTGTTTATGTGTATAAACAATAAATATATATATATATATATATATATATATATATATATTATATATATATATATATATATATATAATATATATTATATTATATATATATCTTTATCGTATATATTTATTTCATTATTGCTTATTTATATATATTTGTTATTAATTTTATTTATTTATTTATAATTTATATTTGTTTATATTTATTGGTTATCTTAATAATTTGTTTATAATAATTGTTATTTTAACACTGTAGATTACAACCAAAACCTGTCTCTATTAAAGAAAAGAATTAGCAGAAAGACGTTGGAGTATTTAATAATCGAAAAAATAGAAATTTTGGATTGAAACTGATATGATTGATGATATTCACCGAGAATCCTTAATATTTTTGTTCAATTTCTCTTTATTTTGTTCAGGTTGTTGACATGAGAGAAAAGAATGTAGATTTAATGAGACAAGATATAGTCGGGGTCTTGAAGAATTCGAGCTTAGCGTTTGTGCGAGAGCTAGTGGGAGCAGATCCTGTTGCTGTCTTTAGATGGGCTATAGTTAGAGCTTTCTTCAGAGGATATTTTGCTTTCCATGATGCTGGCAGAAAACATAGATTAACAAGAGGTAAACTAATTTTAATTGCATCTGTAGCAGATTCAACATATTTTAGATTCAATAATGAAATAATTAATGAAGACTTAAGTCCTTTGAATAACTTGATTGAAATAACTTAGTGAATAGCATTCGCCCAGGGATCCTCATTAATTATTTAATTATTTTACCATTTATGACGGTCCAAAAGCTTTAAAGTTATTTTATATTTATTATTTTTAAATTGTATGTCATCAAAAATTTTAAATTTGTCACTTAAGCTTTTATATTTGCTGTTTAATAAATTAAGTTGTATTTTTCTATGTACATTTATTGTATAAAATATAAATTTATTCCAGCGTCATGTAAAATAATTTAGTTAGATTTTTTTTAAAAAACTGAATCCTCAAAAATAGCCTTAATTCTATTTTATCAGTTTTAGATCTGAAAGTATGTAGTTTCTATGTAAATATCATTGAAATATTTTATGAAATATTTATATTTCATATTATATTAAATATAATAAGAAATATTTTGTGAAATATTTCTTATCAAATATTTATATTTCATATCAAGTATTTATATTTCATATAATATGAAATATTTTGTGAAATATTCTTATCAAAATATTATATTTTCATATCAAGTATTTATATTAATATAATAAAAAAGTTTTTTTTCAAGTATAGCAAGAGTAATGCCGTCTTCACCTGAGGCTTTATTAAGAGCGGCTTTTTTGTAAAACAATGTATGTATGTGTGTGTATGTGTATATATGGTATGTATGTATGTGTATGTATATATATAATATATTTGAATCCCTGTATTAATTTAAATTAATTTATACTAGTTTATTTTCAAAATTATAAGTATTTTTTAAAAACATTGAAATTTACGATAATCTATTAGAAGTTAAAAAAAAATAAATAAATAAATAAATTTTAGTATTTAAATATTAAATTCATCAAAACTAAAATGATAAATAATGATAAACAGAAGATTGCTACGAAAAAGAAAGAAGATTTCAATTAAAGAAAAGAAAAAAAATAAAAAAGAATCATAATTATTCTTGAACCAAATGCTACAACTAAAATAAAATGAAAATGCAAAAAAAAAAAGAAGATAAAAGATCAACATGTTATGCGAAAGCGGTGCATGTTTAGAAAATAAAGAGCCATAGCAGGGATACTGTTATGGTAAATTAAAAAAAAAAAAAAAAAAAAAAAAATATGAAATATTTTGTGAAATATTTTCTTATCAAATATTTATATTTCATATCAAGTATTTATTTTCAATATATTAAATATAATTGAAACTGTACCGAAACAAAAACTGTCTACATTTTTAGACCCAATGTACCATCAATATTTATTGGTACTATAAGATCCAATTTGACCTGTAGTATTCAATAATTTTGTCTTTAATCCCATTTAAGTTTTTAGACTATACTAATTTAAAATAATTATGATTTTATCCAATAAGTAAATGAAGCAATATAACTTTAAATTATTTTTTTGTATCATCAATTTGGTATTTAAATTAATTTATATCTTTTTGAAATTATTTTTCAGATGGAAGTAAGCCTAGTGCAATTCATCATAGATACAGAAATCATACACCTAATGAAAATTTAATAAGGTAATATTTTATTATTTGTATTTTTTTAAATCGATTACTCTCACTTTTAATTACTCTCTATGGCTTATTATTATATTTGATAGAAAAACTAGATTCATGTTTTTATTGTCGAAACAAACCCAATTTAAATTCTATACTTCTTTATATTTTTTATTAGAATTAGTTATTAGGATTTATTATTATGAAAAATTATAAGTTACGATATCTTTAGTATTTTAATTAGATAGTGTTTTCAGGCATTTTAATCTGTTTTGAAATCATATTTGAATTTACTTAATTTGACACTATATACTTTACAACCACTAATAAATCACATTGGTATTAAATTGAACAAAATTAAATGATATGTATTGTTAAAAATAATTATTAAATAGTAAATTACAAAATAGATAAATTTTTATTGTTGAATTACTAAAATATGGTAAATTTGATTTTGGTTGATAAACTTTATGTACCATTTCTATTACAATTTCTTATGTATCATTTATTTATTTATAAATCTTAGATAAGTTAAAAATTATATTTAACAGAGCGACAACATTTTTAAACTTTTATAAATGTATTTTGAAGTTAAAACTATATAAAATGCCTAAAAATGAAATAAAAATGCCATTATTGGTGATTGTAGCCACTTGGTGACGGTGTCTGCAGTTAATCTAGTTATAAACAGGATAGCGTAAGTGCCTAATACAACATGCCTTTTTGTTTTTCCATTGCATTCATGTCCTTTTTCATTGAAAAAGAAGCATCTTTTGTTAGGTTTCATTTTTTTGTCTTGAGTTTGTTTTTACTCATTTTTTGTTTTTATTTTAATTTGATATGAATTTCAATTTTTTCGTTCGTCTATGAAAAGTCAAAATATATTTAAAAAATATTAAACTGCGTAAGCTTCTGTCAGCACTGTCATGAAGATTTATGCCACTGTGAGAGGCATATGAAGGTGTGTAGGACATCATGGATGAAAAAGAGATGTATTTAACCTCTTGGCCGCTGTGCACTGTAGGCCGCTTAGCAACCCCTGTTCCTCCCAGTGGTTGTCTTGTATCAATTTTCCATTATACTAGTTTATTTAAGTAGCATACTGCCATGATATAAGCGTATTTCGTGATTTGTTTACATTCATATATTCATATGTGATTTGTTTTATATATGTCAATTGATAAAATCAGAACTAATAATAATAATAAAATTTAACTTTGTATATGTGTTTACCTTACTCACTAGTATGTGTGCATTAATTTTTAGCTCACAATTTTTTGATCAAATTTAATTTTTTATATTTGTTAACCATACACATAACAGTAGTACATCTGTAAAAAAAAATCAGCCCAATCTAAACACTGTCAAACTTGCTGAGTCATTATTGTGGGTTGATGATATCAATCACATTTAAAAAAATTGGGTTCTGATCAATAATAAGTTTGATTTTTGTACTAGTTTCAATTAATATAAGTTTGATTTTTGTACCGAGTTTCAATTAAATAATAAGTTTGATTTTGTACCGAGTTTCAATTAAATAATAGTTGACTTTTCTACCGAGTTTCAATTAAATAATAAGTTTGATTTTTGAGTTTGATTTTGTACAGTTTCAATTAAATAATAAGTTTGATTTTTGTACCTAGTTTCAATTAAATAATAAGTTTGATTTTTGTACCGAGTTTCAATTAAATAATAAGTTTGGTTTTTTTCTACCAAGTTTCAATTAAATATAAGTTTGATTTTTGTACCGGTTTCAATTAAATAATAAGTTTGACTTTCTACCGAGTTTTCATTAAAAAATAAGTTTGATTTTTCTACCGAGTTTCATTAAATAATAAGTTTGATTTTTGTACCGAGTTCAATTAAATAATAAGTTTGATTTTTGTACCGAGTTTAATTAAATAATAAGTTTGATTTTCTACCGAATTAAATAATAGTTTGATGAGTTTCAATTAATAATAAGTTTTGATTTTGTACGAGTTCAAATAAATAATAATTTGATTTTTGTACCGAGTTTCAATTAAATAATAAGTTTGACTTTTCTACCGAGTTTCAATTAAATAATAAGTTTGATTTTTGTACCGAGTTTCAATTAAATAATAAGTTTGATTTTTCTACGAGTTTAATAAATAATAAGTTTTTTTTGTACCAGTTTCAATTAAAAATAAGTTTGATTTTGTACCGAGGTTTGATTTTTGTACCGAGTTTCAATTAAATAATAAGTTTGACTTTTCTACCGAGTTTCAATTAAATAATAAGTTTGATTTTTCTACCGAGTTTCAATTAAATAATAAGTTTGATTTTTGTACCGAGTTTCAATTAAATAATAAGTTTGATTTTTCTACCGAGTTTCAATTAAATAATATGTCAATTGATAAAATCAGAACTAATAATAATAATAAAATTTAACTTTGTATATGTGTTTACCTTACTCACTAGTATGTGTGCATTAATTTTTAGCTCACAATTTTTTGATCAAATTTAATTTTTTATATTTGTTAACCATACACATAACAGTAGTACATCTGTAAAAAAAAATCAGCCCAATCTAAACACTGTCAAACTTGCTGAGTCATTATTGTGGGTTAATGATATCAATCACATTTAAAAAAATTGGGTTCTGATCAATAATAAGTTTGATTTTTGTACCAGTTTCAATTAATAATAAGTTGATTTGTACCGAGTTTCAATTAAATAATAAGTTTTTGATTTTGTACCGAGTTTCAATTAAATAATAAGTTTGTACCGAGTTTCAATTAAATAATAAGTTTGATTTTTGTACCGAGTTTCAATTAAATAATAAGGTTTGATTTTTCTACCGAGTTTCAATTAAATAATAAAATGTTTCAATTAATAATAGTTTGATTTTTGTACCTAGTTTCAATTAAATAAAAGTTTGATTTTTGTACGAGTTTCAATTAAATAATAAGTTGATTTTTTACCAAGTTTTAATTAATAATAAGTTTGATTTTTCCCGAGTTTCAATTAAATAATAATTTGATTTTCTACCGAGTTTCAATTAAATAATAATTTTGATTTTGTACCGAGTTTCAATTAAATAATAAGTTTGATTTTTGTACCGAGGTTCAATTAAATAATAAGTTTGATTTTTGTACCGAGTTTCAATTAAATAATAAGTTTGACTTTTCTACCGAGTTTTAATAAATCTAAGGTTTGATTTTGTACGAGTTTCAATTAATAATAATTGTACCGAGTTTCAATTAAATAATAAGTTTGATTTTGTACCGAGTTTTCAATTAAATAATAAGTTTGTTTGTACGAGTTCAATTGAGTTTCAATAAATAAAGTTTGATTTTTTGTACCGAGTTTCAATTAAATAATAAGTTCTGATTTTTGTACCGAGTTTCAATTAAATAATAGTTTGTATTCTTTCTACCGAGTTCAATTAAATATTAAGTTTGATTTTTCTACCGAGTTTCAATTAAATAATAGTTTGATTTTTTACCGAGTTTCAATTAAATAATAAGTTTGATTTTTGTTACCGAGTTTCAATTAAATAATAAGTTTGATTTTTTTACCGAGTTTTTCAATTAAATAATAAGTTTTAATTTTGTACCGAGTTTCAATTAAATATAAGTTTGATTTTTTTACCGAGTTTCATTAAATAATTTTGAATTTTTGTACCGAGTTTCAATAAATAATAAGTTTGATTTTGTACCGAGTTTCAATTAATATAAGTTTGATTTTTGTACCTAGTTTCAATTAAATAATAAGTTTGACTTTTCTTTTCAATTAAATAATAAGTTGATTTTTCTACGAGGTTTCAATTAAATAATAAGTTTGGTTTTTTCTACCGAGTTTCAATTAAATAATAAGTTTGATTTTTCTACCGAGTTTCATTAAATAATAAGTTTGATTTTTCTACCAAGTTTTAATAAATCTAAGGTTTTTGATTTTCTACCGAGTTTCAATTAAATAATAAGTTTAATTTTCTACCGAGTTTCAATTAAATAATAAGGTTTGATTTTTGTACCGAGTTTCATTAAATAATAAGTTTGACTTTTCTACCGAGTTTCAATTAAATAATAAGTTTTGATTTTTCTACGAGTTTCAATTAAATATAAGTTTGATTTTTGTACCGAGTTTCAATTAAAATAATAAGTTTGATTTTTTGTACCGAGTTTAATTAAATAATAAGGTTTGATTTTTGTACCGAGTTTCAATTAAATAATAAGTTTGATTTTTTCTACCGAGTTTCAATTAAATAATAAGTTTGATTTTCTACCGAGTTTCAATTAAATAATAAGTTGTTTTTGTCCGAGTTTCAATTAAAATAATAAGTTTGACTTTTCTACCGAGTTCAATTAAATAATAAGTTTGACTTTTCTACCGAGTTTCAATTAAATAATTTAAGATTTTTTAATTAAATAATAAGTTTGATTTTTGTACCGAGTTTCCGAGTTTTAATTAAATTAATAAGTTACTTTTCTACCGATTTCAATTAAATAATGTTTGATTTTCTACCGAGTTTCAATTAAATAATAAGTTTGATTTTTGTACCGAGTTTCAATTAAATAATAAGTTTGATTTTTGTAAGTTTCAATTAAATAATAAGTTTGATTTTTGTACCGAGTTCTGACTTTTCTACGAGGTTTCAATTAAATAATAAGTTTGATTTTTCCGAGTTTCAATTAATAATAAGGGTTTTTTCTACCGAGTTTCAATAAATAATAAGTTTGATTTTTTACCGAGTTTCAATTAAAATAATAAGTTTGATTTTTAAGAGTTTACCGATAAGTTGTCTACCGAGAATTAAATATAAGTTTGATTCTTCTACCGAGTTTTCAATTAAATAATAAGTTGATTTGTGTTCATTAAATAATAAGTTTGTTTTTTCTACCGAGTTTCAATTTAATTGATTTTTCTACGAGTTTTAAATAATAAGTTTGATTTTTGTACCGAGTTTGAATTAATAATAAGTTTGATTACCGTTTTAAAATCTAAGAAATTGATCGAAAGTTATCTAGCTCCGTAGAAACTCATAGGAACAAAAATCTTGTGCATAGACACATAACAACCCTATAATATCTTTTTTTGAAAATTCACTATAATACAATGCTCTATTAACCTGAACTTGAGTTTAGCTTATTTCAGTTTTGTAGAGCATTGTGTATTTTCATCCATAATGTTCTACATCTCTGAACACGCCTCCCAATCCAAACCTTTAGACCTAACACACCAAAGGAAGACCTTAATCTTCATAAAAATATTTCTGAAGTCCTTAAGGAGTTGCCAAGATTTAAATTATTTTTTTTTACATAAAACATGCATTGTGCTGTGCAATCAGCTGATTTTTCATGAATATAAATATTTTTTGTTTTTAGTTTTATAATTATCTCTAATCACCCCATTGACTTAGAGCATGTTATGTTATAGCTTTTTTTAAAAAGCTGCATTTTTCTAAAACTTTTATTATTGCATACTTTTATATTATTTGAAGTAAAATTTTGTTTTAGAGACCCAGTTTGATATTATTTACTTTCATATTACATTCATTAGATTTAGAAAAGTAATTGTGATATGCTATTTTGGGATTTGTTTATTTTAATACTTAATGAACATGGAAAAATTTTATCAGAATGCAAGAAAAGAATGAAGGGCCTTCGGTACCTTAGCTGTATCAGCCCTTACAGGACAAGCCACTTTCGAAAAATTTAGCTAATCAAAACACCCTATCAACGACATCCCCATTTGACCCTCTTAAATTAATAGTCCAGGTGCCGGAACTGATAAAATGTGACTGCTTCAAATAAAAATTTTCTAAAAATATACTTTAAATTATGAAGAAAAACATAGTCTGACAATCCAGAGTGGAGCCCTTCATGTGATATCGCTTGCTCAAAATTTTATCAAATAGCAGAAATTTCAGTTTTCTTGAAATAAGTGTTCCCTGTGGGTTATGTGCAAAACATGAAGAGAACATTTTTTGAAGGTGATAAAATATTAAAATGTAAAAACGAGTGTTTAATCATCAAAATCGGATGACTGCAACCAAAGTTATGGCTCTTTCAAAAACACCAAAAAAAATGTTAAGGTTTGCAAAGTCAGCAAATTTCTTTGTAAAAATATTGGCTTTTATTCATTTTCTTGGTCATTTCCCAAATCCTCAATTTTAGTTGTATTTATCCGATTTTGATTAAAAAAACACTTCTTTTATAGGAAATTACATTGGCTTTAATAATTGTCTCTTCATGTTTTGCACATGACCTACAGGGACCCACTTATTGCAAGAAAACTGGAATTAATGTGATTTTCTAATATTTTAAGAGATTGCATTCATATCAAGAACTCTCTACTCTGATAAGGCAGACTATGCTTTTCCTTCATAATTTAAGATATATTTTCAGAAAAATTTGGATTGAATTAGTACAAAATGAGTCACATTTTTAGTCCTGGCTCTTGGACTTAATGATGTCAATCAATTTATTTATTAAGAAAAAATATTAATCTTATGATTGGTGGCGGGTTATTTTTCTCTTCTAAAAATAAACAGAGCAAACAGGAGAAATGGTGGCACATCAATCCTTCCTCATCAACCTCAATCAACTTTCACCAACTTTGCTCCAAAATCCAACAGCTACTACAATAACGCTAAAGATCAAAATATACCCTCTTCTACGGCCAAAAACAACGTTTTACGTAGGATATCTCAGTTGAACCCTGACGAAGCCAAAGTCTTTGAAAAGGCCACTCAAATTGTTGCGTATGTAAAATTTGATATTATAGTTTGCTTTGGTTATCGGTGGCGGTCAAAATGGATTTGTGGTATATTTTACAGATTTTTTAAAAAATTATGTTGTTGCATGTATTTTATTTGTTGTTAATAACTATTGGGATGCTTTACCTATTATTTTAGATGTATAATTTATTGCTGTAATTATTTAAATGTGTTTTTTTTAAACAAGTTCTTTATTGGCAAAAGTAATACAATATTTATTTAAATGTTTTTGGATAATTTTACCCATATTTTATAAAAATACTTTTATAATACTTTTAACTCTTTCATTTTTTTTTTAAATAATGGTTTTATTATTTCAATAAATTTCTATGAGAAAAGTTTGTATAAAATAGTACATTGTGATACTAGGCTGTAAAGCGAGTGAAAAAAAACACTGCACAGTCTCTTAGTGTAAAGTATTTTTTCGGAGGTAGGTGCATACAAAAAAAAAACAAATGAATAAAAACTAATTTTTAAAAATGATCCCTCTAGAAAATACAATCTTCATCTTCTTCTGTTTAAGTCTTTTTTCAATTTACTCTATTTATTCTATTCTATTATATTAGCAATTAAAAGATCATGTTAATGATTTAAACAAAAAATTCTTGATAATAATAAAAAATATTTATAATAAATTGCATAATTAGAAAATATAAACAAATGAAAAAAAATATATTTTATAATTTGATAATACTAAAAAGTAAAACTTTATAGTATGTATGGTAACTTCATGTATATACATGAAATATTATAAAAAATATTCAATTGTAATTTATTAATTTACCTTTACATGTATTATTAGAGTCTTTAAGTATATCCCCAGTCTAGTGGTGCTACCTAGCGGATCATAGTATTAACTATCTGAAAAGATCCCCTCATTACTGGAACCTCTCTTTGTCTTACATACTCTCTACCCCTTGCACTCAATCAAATCCTTTAGCTACTCACCTTGGAGACTATCCCAGATAACAAAAACATAATATCTATTTGTTAATACTTTTCTTGTTATCAGTTTTTACATTTGGTGTCACCCCATTTATTCATTTGTGACTTATATATTGTTTCTTTTGATAAATACGTATCGTTGATCATAAAAGGGTTAATTATTTTAAAAATTGCATTTATGGTTATACTTCATATTACTACACTATTTAATATTACTTACATAATACTTCTTTTCCTTACTTCTAATTTTGTGGACTATTTGGGTAGAACAATTTATTATTTTTCCTCATTTATACTGTACATGTATAGGAAAAGTATTGTGTTTGCGAAAAACCCGAAATCATGATTATATCTAAATTATAAAAGAGTAAATTTTTTTAAATGGTATAATAATAATAATGCCCGTTTTAGGACCTTTCGACCCTTCAGGGTATTTGCCCTGCAGGAACCACCTCGGGTGGATCACATCTACTATTTTCAAAGTAAAGCTAAAGTTGGTGAAATCTTTTTACAACAAAGTCTATTCATAAAAAAACTAACAGCATAGCCCGGGCTATGATCCCCGGACCTCCGGTGCCGAAGTCCAGTACTATACGACCGCGGCTACGGAGGCAGATTCTGGTATAACGTATATAATTAAATTTTTTTGAAGACTTCAGTCCTAAATAATAAAAATTTATTTCATAATTCTTACGTTTCGTTGAATTTAATAATCGCCTGAAAATGTGGAGCTTCGCTCAACGAAACATAAGAATTATTAAATACATTATTATTATTTAGGACTGCAGTCTTCAAACAAATTTTAATTATGTATCTAAATTATATCGCTAGTATATCTATGGTTTTTGTTGGATTTGAGCAAGACCAATCCATGAAATAAAACTAATGTATTTACTATTTGAGGACAAGCGAAACGAGTCACAAGATATGTTAATTTATAAATTTGGTGATTTTATATTCTGAGAACGAGCAAAGCGAGTACAAATTAGTTAGGGAACGTTTGGAGGTAACTGGTATGTTTTTTTCCTTTTGGAATATTTTGAATAAGTTTGAATTTTGCATTAACTTGTGTTTATTTTTCTCTTAATTTTATATTTATTTATTGGTTTCTGCACTAGAATAATTGATAAGTGATAACTTTTATCAAATATGTTTATATTATTTTTAGTAATTAAATAAGTTTTATCTGAATCTAGTGGATTCGGTAAACCCACTGCCTATCTTATAATTCCGTTATTCAACCAGTGGCTTTTTGCAAATTTTCTTCTTTTTTTCTTCTTCTTCTTTTCTATGAAATTTTTCATTTTCACCTTTTATGGCTTGGGTCTATTTTTATGGCTATCATGTAAAAAATAAATTTTGTAATATATTTAGGTTTACAAAAATTATTGGCTGTATTTCACTCAAAACATTGGTTGAAAAATGATTTTACAATTATTGAATTGTGTAATTTTAATTTATTTGAGCTATTAACTTGTTCAACCTTTGTTCCTTGTAGTCCCTATTGTACCCATCTACACTTTTTGTATTTTATGCAATTTTTTGTTTCTGGCGGAACAATGATCTTTTTCCCCCGACAGTATTTTTATACTATGGCATTTTTCCAAATATTTATGAGCAGTCTAAATGAAAAAAATTAAATTAAATTATTATTAATTAATAAGTCTTTATCAAACATCTTACAAATAATATAAAAATAATTTCCAAAGGTCCTTAATAAAACAATTTCTATGCAAAAAATGTTTTTCTTTTATCAAGATTGTAAATTATTAATAATAACTAATCCGTAATATTAAAAGTTCGTTTAACCAATTTTTTTTATATTCTCTATCAAACTTTGAAAACAGTTTTTATTATTTATTTAAGTCATAAAAGTATTAAATAAGTATGCCATGGCTGTATGATCCTAGTAGACCAATTCCAAAAAAAATATAAAAAAACAAAGAAAATATATTTTGTAAAATGCCTAGGGGTTTTAATATTCCCCATTTAATAGTATTTATTATTATGACATGGCTAATTTTTTATATTCTTACCAACCTACCAATCTATTATTGTCATAAATTTAAAATTGACTTTAAATAGTGTAGGTTTAAAATGATGTGCAAGTGAAGGGTCAAGATTGTTTTTAGGATCATGGGTAATCAATTCATTTACATTATTTTCTTCTTCTTTCATTGACTCAGCAGTTTACTATCCACTCCATCTTTGATGTGCTTTCCTATGCTATTTATTTTCACTTTGATTTATTGTAAGGCAGCTAACATGACTTATTAATGTGCCTTCACTTACAATGTTATTAATTATTAATTTTGTAATTTTTGTGTCTTTAGCAAGAACAAATCATTTCGACCTCGAGATCGAGGTAAAAAAGGGCTTAAGAATTTACAGAGTGTAAAAACCCTTGCTGGGCGAGCTCAATCGCTAGGGCAATTAACCAAAGCACGCAAACATCCTCTTACTGTAACAGCTCAGTTTCAGCAGTCTCTTAACTCTCTTATGATTACGCTTAATCAGGCTAATCCATTTTTCATCAGATGTATCAAGAGTAATTCAGATAAGGTAAGACTATTTCTTTAAATCTAATATCATAAGAGAGGATTATTTTTCCAAATTTTAAGATTTTTCATAAATATAATTATTCCATTTTTTTTTGTCTAATTTTCAAAGGAAAAATGAGTTTATAGAGTTGGGTTCATGGAAGAGGGAGTTTTTTATGGTGGGCCCACTTATCAAAAAAATGTGTATAAATACATGTATCATGTATACAATTTTTGTTTTGTTCCTACATGTTTCTATGCCTCATGATAACTTTACAACACCTTTTTGAATCCGAATAAAACTTGGTTCAAAAATCAACCTGATTAATGTCCAGAACCCTATTGTTTATAAAATTTGTCTGAATTTGTCTAAAAATTGTCTTTGCTGTCTGATCGGGCTAAAATTATTTATGCCATGTATGGTAAACACATATACCATGATCAGATCATTAGTTCCAATGCTGATAAAAAAAATCATCTTTTTTACTAATACATTTGAAAATTTGCTTACATAGTGGCAGTATGCCATTAACATAAACTAGTAATATGACAAACTGCCATATTACATGTAGCAGCCAAGGAACAATTGTAATGGCTGTGGAGCAGCAAAGAGTCAGAAGTCCTCTTGTTTTTGAAAGGAGGGTCTCACTTATCAAGCATATGTATTTTAATAGTTTTTCGTTAGTTTATAGAATTCCTTCTCAAATTACTAGATAAAAGTAGGCTTAAATTCTATATGTTACTAAATTGATTTTGTTTTAATTATTCAGCCAACATTGTGGCCTTCTTCAGAACAATAACTAACTTTACATAAAACTATGACAGACTACTTAAAAACATTAAAAAGTACATAAAAAGGTTCTAAATAGCTAAAAAACTTAAAAAAACTACATCACAGTAAAGTAATAAATTATTGTATAATAATTTATTACTTTATATACTTTTATTGAAACAATATTTATTAAATATTGTATCTCATTAATTTATTGATTTACTGTGATGAAGTTTTTTAGCTATTTAGAACCTTTTTATGTACTTTTTTGTGTTTTAAGTAGTCTGTGATAGTTTTATGTAAAGTTATTTATTGTTCTGAAGATGGCCACAATGTTGGCTGAATAATATAAAAACAAACAAAATGTTGTAACATATAGAATTTAAGCCTACATTTATCCGGTAATTCATTTGTATTTTCATGTTTTTGAATGATTTTTTTCATATTTTGTAGGTTGCCAACTTATTTGATGAAGAAGTTGTTCAAAGACAGTTGAGGTATACTGGTATGCTTGAAACTGTCAGGATCAGGCAGGCTGGTTATAATGTTAGACTTACTAAAGATGAATTTATACATCTCTATAGAATTCTCTTACCTAAAGGATTACAAAGGTACCTATTCTTCTTTCTTAATTCTGTGGTGAACTGGGCCCAAATGGGGATAATTTAGGGGAAAGGAGCCCCGCAAAGTCCATTAATATTAACAAGTAATAATTAATTAAGGGGCAGACCTGCCGTGAGTGACATTAAAGCAAAAGGAAAAAAGCCATTTTGATGTGCCACAAATAATTAATTCAAATAAATAAAAATGAGTTAAAACTTACGGGGGTCGGACGTGAACTGATTCTCCAGTTCACGCTCTCCCTACCAACGTATTCTTGGTTAGGACCAAGGAGCCAAAACAACAACATTAAAAAACCCTGACTCACACACCAGCACTAAACTAAGATCTACAAATCTTACCCCTAGAGTCTCCCTATTTCCTTACAATTCTTCCCATTTTAAAAACATTTTAAATATTATTTTTCTTTTATTTTATATGTTTATTCTGACAATTTTAAGAACAGCGTTAAAAAAGATTGAGTACAATTTAATCATGTATGAAATTAACATATTATAGCTTGTGTATTGTCTGTGAATTCAGGTTTAAATTAGGTGGTAAATACAGCCTTTTGTTTCAGTTTCAAACTGTTAAGTAGATTTAAATTTACTATAATACGACACATGGCTAAAATCAATTGACAGCCCGCCAAAATCTCAATGCTTTCAACCCTCTTTTTTTAACAAAAAAAATCCCTTCTTTTATGTAAAAAAAAATTCCCTACTCTGGCAACACTGAAAGTCAGGTTATGTTTTGAATTTTATTATTTGTTTTTATTTGATATCATATTTTTTTATTTTTAAAATTATTTATGTACTTTTTAAGAAGGAATATTGTTGTATCTTATAAATTTACCAACTAAGTGTTGCTTTAAATTTGTCCGGGAAGTATGAATTAAGTGGAGTTAAAGTTGTTAATTACGTAATGCAATGGATCATAATAGTTCTTTGATAAAAGTTTGACAATTTAAATAAATTGTCATCTTTAATTACTTTTTTCCAAACAAACTGTTTTTTTGTGTCGAGTTTGTATAATTGAATGCGTATTGTTTCATATTATAAAAATAATATGACACAATATGAGACTTAAAAAAGTCAAGACTGTCATCTATTGAAAGACATGGCATTTTCAAAATAAAATGCTGTCTTTTGGTTGACAGAGCACAGAACCTGCGCTGTACTCAAATAGCAAGAAATGCTTGAAGAATACGTCAATGTCCAAGCGTTAAATATAGGCACTCAGATCATATTACAACTTCGCAATAATTGGATGAGTTGAACAGATTGGAATGAAACGAAACGAAATCAAACATATCAATATGCACAATGAGGTTGTAAATACAAATATTTACTACCAGTGTTGCCTTTTTATGATTTTATTTACAAAAAAGGTATTTTTTTATACCGAGGTTGGCATGACGTGAAGGATGAAAGAGCGGGGTCGGTTTGAACCAATAGAATTCTTTCCCTCACAGATTTTTGGCACGCTGTCAATTGATTTTAGCCGTGTGTCGTACTATAAGTAATGTATACTCATTTGATTTCAAGCTGTTCAATGGATTTAGTTTGCTAATCAATGTGTTCTTATTTGTTCTGCTGACTGAATGTTTAATTGATTTGTTTTCAGCTCTTGGTCAGATGTTAGTGATTTCCTCCTTACTTTGAATTTGAATAGAGATAACTATCAGGTACCATTTAATTGATATTCTATTAAAAGAAAAACTATATTAATTTAATTTCTATTCAAAAATTATATTCTTTTATTAAGGAAATAATAAGGTTTATGATTTTCAATCTTGGTGAAGCTAAAGCTATGCCTACACACTAAGTTGAAGACATCTTTTCGAAAACAACTGATTGAAATCTCTTTATTTTCTCGCTTTATATAAAAAAAGAGGGTGCAGGTTCAGATGTTAACAAAAAAATAAAATAAATATATACTTTTAGTTCTGAGCATCTACTTTAGATATTTTCATAATTCACTCATTTGAGAGACTCTTTCCATAGTAGCTAACATTCTTCCCATATTTCACACATCATTCAAAGGAATCATTCTTTCAAATAAAACTTGGTGGAAACAAACCCTATTGAAAACCATTAACATTTTTCTGCAGGAAAAAGGTCCTTATATATGTTTATCAACAAAACCAGTCTGAAGACAATGCCACAACCTAAAATGACCAAAAAGTCAAATAACGGTGGTAAATCACCAGATAACAATATATCAATATGTTATCTGGGTAACAATGAGAAAATATGTCAAGTGGGTATCATTTTTTCAATGTTTTTGGGGAGCTGAATCCAGAGTCAATAAGACCACTCAAAAAACTTAAACTTAGGGTTCCTAGGTTCAAATCTTGGTACTGACACTGATTTTGTATCTTTCATTTATATTTTATACTTACAGCTTTTTTAGTTAATAACTTCTAAATAATTTTGGTGCCGAGGAGCACATTCCAGGCGGATTTTTTGAAATGAGTGCTTCTGTTTTATCAATCCAATTCTTACTGAACTTTTTATTATGTTTCATAACCTAAGCAGTAGCGTCACAACTTATTTATTTTTTTCAAATTTTTAATAGTAAATGTGCTAAAAATCAGCATAAACTGAGCAAATGAGTGCAAATAATGCTGTGCAATGCATTGTATGATCTATAGATCAAATATGCTCATTTTCTTTGAAAATTTTGAAACAATTGAGTTTCAAGTTGTTACTCTGAAGTTAGGAAACATATACTTAGCAAGAAGGAAGCATTTCAAAGAAAATTGATCTCTGTAGCAGAATTTGTTATAGGTTTTAGTTCTTTTGGTAACAATTTTGTTTTACTTTGTGTAACAGTAATTTTTATAAATATAAAATAGAAATAAATAATAAAAATAAATAAATTGAAATTAAAAATAAATATAAAATACAAATTTAAACAAGGCTTAATCAGTACCTAATTGAGCCATGTGATTGATCACTCAATCATGAGTGACTTCATTTACCTAGCTCTTTTGTGTTCAGATTATGTTGGAAATATTGTGAATCTGTATTTAATAAACTTTATGATTTGGTACTTGAAATTCAAGTGTTTGTCCGAAAAGAATGATTATTTCATGTTTGAAATAGTTTCTTGTAACTATTATGAACTATTTAATGACCATCTGTTTTTCTTTTTTTTTACAATCTGTTAATTTAAACTTTTCTGTTCGAGTGAAATAAAATATGTCTGATGATAAAGTCTTTTTTTAGGTTGGAAGTAGCAAGATATTTATGAGAGAGAGTGAAAAAGTCAAATTAGATTATAGATTACATCAACAAATCATGGCCAGTATTGTTACGATACAGAGGTGGTTTAGAGCTTGTCTGGACAGGCAAAGGTATGTCCACTTTTTACTTTTCCTCATTTATACTGTAGGTATAAAGGAAAAGTATTGTTAAACAAATAGAGGTATTAATGGACTGTAAAAAATTTAACAAGTAAAAGGTTTATAAAAGAAGACAGCAGTCCAAATTTGGTAGAGGTGTATTCATTTATGTAACAAATTAGTACTAAGTATACAAAATTACTACAAAGAAAACTGAGGCTGGTAGTGATATTTCTGTTTTCCATTGTTCTGATATATTTTTGGGCACAGTGTGATTTAAAGTTTTAAGGGGATGTTTATTTCCCTAAGCAGTTAGTTGGTTTCCACGGCTTTTGCCTTTAGAACCAACTAACTGCTCAAGGAAATAATAGCATTCTTTACTCCCTTGGTGTATAAATGACTATTTTACACTGGTAGCATTTCCCAATGGCATAGTTCCATGAGGCAATTTAATGAAAAAATGAGCTTAATATATGGTTTTCAGTAAATGAGGAGATTTTTTTCTACGCATTTATACTCTGGCACTTAATTCTTGACTAAATGTGTGACTTAAGGCTCCCAGGATAATTTATTATCTATGTAAATGCTTAAAAATTTTAAATAATCTAGATTATTCAATTTAAATAAAAATAATTAATTAATCTTGTTTTTGAGATCAAATCAAATAAAAAAAAAATATTTATTTTCTTAAACATTGACAAATTTACAAATGCTATGAAGTAAAAGTTACAAAAAATATATGCCTAAAAAAAGATAAATTGTTAGTCTTAGCTTGTCACTCATGTTATTTTAAATTTGTCGTAGGTTTATTCGAATGAGACAAGCAGCGATAACAATACAATCCTACTGGAGAATGTACAGAGTTAGTGAAGAAAGGAAAGGTTGGCACACTGCTGCAGCCCAAATACAAGCTGCTTGGAGAACTTATAAATTATCTAGATGGTATAATCAGCTTAAACAGAATACAATAGCGTTTCAAGCGAGTGCTAGGGGACATCTTATCAGGGTGTATGCTGCTAAACAGGTATGTTTTTTTCTCAAAATTTAGTGTTTGAATTAGTTACCTTAGTTGGTTTAATTAGTTGTGCTAATGGTTGTGGGTAGAAATAAAGCTGGTATTTACAGTCATAGATCTGATTATGATCTATGGACTCTAATTTTATCTATAGTGTAAACATTCAAACTCTGGGGGTGGGGGGTTATTTGAGTGAGAGAAAAACTCTAATATGACCCTAGAGATTTAAAGGCCCGTCTACAATCTTAAGTTAAGTTAAGAAGAATCGAAGAAGTGAAGAATTCCTCAGGAAGAATCCAAGAAGTGAAGAATTTTTCACTTAGAACAAACTATTTTGAAATTCCCGCTCTTTAGACTTAAGAGATCTGTAAACACGTCTACAACCTCTGAGTTGTTAAGTCAAGTTTTAAAGTTACAATTACACATATAGCTGTATTTAGACTACTTTTCTTCCTACCGTCTACACACATTTTATTTATTTACTTATTGTAACAACGAGCAGAGCTCAATAACAATTTTAATACAATTTAAATAAACATAAACTACTAATAAACTACTTTTCTTTCTACCGTCAACACACATTTTATTTATTTATTTATGGTAACAACGAGCAGAGCTCAATAACAATTTTAATACAATTTAAATAACCATTGCTTTTTCAATGATCTTTCCATCAATTTTTTAAAGACTTTTTGCAAATATTTTTTTAATTTACTTCTAAAATCGACCGTGTTTTATTTATTTTAATTAATAATAAAATCAAAATGGATGAGGTAATTGTTGGGAGCGTTATTTCCTTATCTCTAGTATGTCTACAGACGTAGGAACCTCATCCATTTCAAAAACTATATAATTCAAAAATAAAAAGAAAAATATATATTATATAAAAAAATATTCAAACAAACAAAACAATCACATATTCAAATAATCACATATTCAAACAACAACAATCAAAACAATCACATCACATCGTTTACAAAATATTGTAATCATTCAAAAACAGATAACGTAGTACATTCATCTTTAAGTAACTTATAAAAAACCATTCTTATGGTTTTCTTAAGTCAAAAGAGCGGGAAAAAGAATTATTTAAGAAGAAAAAGAGATTTTGAAAAATTCTTCAATTCTTCCTAACTTAACTTAAGATTGTAGACGGGCCTTAAGTGTCTTTATAAAGCTGGATATATGAAAAAAATCACATCGGATTCGTTATGCTCATCCTCCCTACTTCGGACTTACTTTGCTCATCCTCAGAAAATACAATCTGTCAAATATATTCTGCAACACAGAATATTCTGTCCTCAGATAGTAAATGCATTCATTTCATTCCCAGCAGTCCAGGCACGGACCACACTCGATGCTGCTTTAGTTGTGCTATTCGGAAAATATTTTTTTTATGATGTCATCAGCCCTCAATAATGACTCAGCAAAAAAATTTAAAAATCAAAAAACGTGGGAAATTATGCAATCCGATTGATATTTGGCACACATGTAGCTATGTATAAGACTGACATATGTGCCAAGTTTCATCTTACTATCAGCATTAGTTTAATTTTAATGGAATGACTTATGTACGTTTTTTTTTAAAATTGTAAAAAATCAGAAAATAATCTAATTGAGTTGAAATTTATTACAAGTGTAAACCATTTCTTAATCAATAAGAACCCAATGTTTCGTTTCAATGCGACTAGTATATCCATGATTTTTGTTGAATCATAAAAGTTAAGTAGCATTGAGCATGGTCAGTGCTGTATGGATGACTGCTGAGAATGAAACGGATGCTTTCACTATCTGAGGAGGAGTGAAGGAGGAAGGATGAGCATAGCAAATTCCGATGTGATAAGGAAAAGTTCCGAGGTACCCTGTACCAGATTTTTTTATTTATGTATTTATATTTTTTTTCATTTTTTTATATTTCCTAATTTTTTCTTATTTTTTTTTTTAATTTAATTTTTTTATACTTTATTTATTTTATTTTTATTTATCTACATCTATTTATATTGTTACTACAATATCTGCCAATTAACTATAAAATCTAATGTCTCATTTCCTGTCAGAGTGCAATCACTAAATTGTTTCTTCTATCAACCTCTCAAGTCAACAAGACTATTAACCCTAATACTTGTAGCAATAATTGTTGATGTATCAATCAATACAAAGTGTGAGAAAAATATTAAACCTATGTTATTTTTTGCCTTAGTTGTCTGTGAGGAGAGCATACAAGGAAGAGCGTCAAAAAGCTGCTATATCAAAAGAATCAAGTCAAGAGGAGCCCGAGTCTGAGTGAGTTTTTTTAATATTTGAACTCATTTCTTGTTGAAAATAAGTATTTTTTGTTATTGAATTTACTTATTACTTATAGCAAATTTTTGAAGAACAAATCATCTTATAAGGTTGGAATCACGGAGTGGGGATAGTGGTGTGGATGAATTTTATGGAAGGGGGGGACTCTGATCAAGTATATCAGAGGGAGGCACAGAGGCTGCGAAGCAGCTACCAGCACCAACGCCGTGTAGTGGCTGAAATCGCCGAGCAACCAAGAGAGGCTTCTTGTTTTACCTTGTGACTTTTTTTAAACCTTTTATTAAATTTTTGTACAATTTTTAACTCTTATTTGACCCTAAAAAGAAACCAGTGACTAGCAGTATGATATTTAAGAGATATATGCTTGGTCTAAATTAACAAGAACAATCCAATGGACCTTAATTTACAAATTCATTAAGATTTCTCAACTTTTCGATCATAGGATTTACACGACCCCAGAGTGGAGTAAGAACTGGTGTTTTACTCTGGGGCTGAACTATCTGCTGATTTGGCAAAGTTAAAAAATTACTATACTCATTTTATTGTTAAAATTATTTAAAAAGTTGCAATGAAAAGTTTAAAACATTTTTGTCCTGGTAATTTTTTACCTACGTTGCTCTCAAGATATAATGGCTTGGAATTATAAAACAAGGCCTTTGGCTTCTTAGCCCTTTAGGTCTAAATATGATTGTTCTTATTTCTTGTACTCCTATAATTTTCTTGACTCTGCTATGAGTTTATACCTCTACATTTGACTTTGTTACATGCGTACTCTTTGTCTGTTGTTTGAATTAAGTTTGTTGTTTTTTATTGCTTACCTTACGATATTATTGCTCATGTGTAGGAGTAGTGGAGGTGCTGGTGGAACTCACGACAGCGAGAGTGAACATGGAAGTGATTCGAAAACTAATCAAACATTCATATCTCCTAACCATTTACCAAGGTACTTGCATTCTTTTTCAAATAATTTTCTCAGTAACTATGTCAAGTTACTTATGAACAATTATTTGTTTAAGGTAATTTTAAGACCTCCTGATTGGTTACAAAAAATTGTATCTATGTGGCCAGAGAATTGAAACGTAGTAAGAAAATGAAACATATAAGAGAGTATTTGCACATTTTTTTTATTAAAAGTTTTTTAGGTGGAAATGGTCTAAATATAAATAAAACTCAATTTACCAAGCTTTCAACTATATATTAAGTCTTTTTCAAGGTACATAATTATAAGATAATAACAATAAATAACTACATAATTTAAAACATAACACTATCACCTACAAACAAATTGAGCTTTATTTATATTTAGACCATTTCCACCTAAAAAACTTTTAATTCTTAATACTGTGGTCTCTAACCTTTTAACATTTTTTTTATTGCATTATATTTAAGGACGTCATATAAAAGAACACCCTGTAAAATATTAGAATGAAAAAACTTATACTTTTGATGATAGAGCAAAAAAATATTTAAACATGTTCTTTTGGCGGGGAAACGGACTGCTTGTGTGACGTCAGAAGTAAGAATACCGCCATGTAGTACAATATTCACTAGAGCAACACTCATAAAAGTTTATTCTATACTGTCAACAAGATGATGCTGACAGCTCCATAGGTATTGTATTACCTGGAACACGGAATTGTTTTGTTTCATTCTATTGAACTGCAAGCAACCTTACGATATTTCTAACTAAAACTCCCATCTGTACCTTAAACGACCCAACCTTTTGAACGTTCCGTTTTCACCCCTCTCTCACTCATTCCCCCGTTCCCCCTTTTTAAATGCTTATTTTGACTTTTTAAAATAAAATTTAATATTTTTACAGCCTAATATATTTTTTTAAACACATTTAATCATTTTATGAGCAAAAACTTTTTTTTTTAAAAAAATGCAAATACTCTATTATGTTGAAATCTAGGTTTGGGATTTTTATGGTGAACACTATACTTTCTCTTTTATCTGTGGCATTAGGCGAGGAAAAGTAAAAACAATTTTGAGGTCTAGTTGTGCTATCAAAAAAAATTACATTTATGACTTCAAAATTCAAAAAATTCATTAAACACTAAAAAAAATAATTTGAGTCCTATGTAAGAAAAGTTCCTACTACAGTCTATCATTTAGTTTAAAAATCTTGACAGGTCAGTTTAGACTCCACTGATTCTTAAGAAAAAAATCCCTGCTATAAGAGAGCGGGAAAAACTATGTAAACAAATCAGGTTATTTTACCCGTATTTTCTTGGCGATGTTTTTTACATTTCTTTTGTGTAGTTTTATTTTAAAATATCATTTTAAGATTAATTTGAAAGTAGTTTTCAAAATGATGTAATCAAATAAAGAACCACAAACAAAGTGAACGATTGCCGCGTAGAGGGTTTTTTCCCTACATTGGTTATTTGGTAGAGATTTTTTTCTCTTTCTAAGAGAGAGGTTGGCAGCAGCTTCTCTGATTCGTCGATCCCCAAAATACTTATGACTTTGGGGATTTTTAAACTAAACGATAGACTGTAGTCCTACATCCTACATTCATTATTGGCATTGGTACAATATGTATCAAATGTCATGTATAAGTTTTCTAAAAAACTTGAAAAACAATCCAATTGTTTAGAAATAAGGCACTAGTGTATTTCTTGCTGGTGCTTATCTTTTAGATCCAACAAAAACCATAAACATATCAGAAATAGAAGAAGCGCAAGTGAAGTATATAGTATTAATAACACACCCAAGTCTCTTCACTTGTAATATTTATTGACAGAGCCAGCTTTCAACCTGATGTATTAAGGTAGTAAGGAGTTACTTGTTAGCTTTGACAAATCGGACTCAAGATTTGTCAAAGCTAACAAGTAACTCCCTACTACTTTAATACATAGTTCCCCGGCACTGATGATGACCAAAAGGTTGAAAGCTGGCTCTGTCAATAAATATTACATGTGGAGAGACTTGGGTGTTTTATTAAAACCATAAACATACTTGCCGTATTAAAACTAAACTTTTTTTGGGCAACATTTTTCTTACGGAAAAAATGTAACCAAAAAAGAGAGAGAAATACATTGACGCACGAAGACAGGGATCTGTCAACAGTATTGGACTCAAGATCTGCCTCGTAGCAATTCAAACTCACTCTGCAAAACCACTTGAACCATCACTACAGGCTAGGTCTTATCTTGAGCTGTCCGGCTCCCTCTCACCTCATCCTCTCTTCCCCTATCGTCAAAGCTTTATAGTGGATCCAGGAGGTTGCAAGAAAACTTGCAACGCCTGGAACCTATGCCAAAACAAATAATAAAATAATAATAGTGGTAGTGTCCTCCTGTATTAGATTATCTAAATCCACTTAAACTAAACTAAACTTAGTATATTTGATTATTACATTAAGTATATTGTACCAAATTTCATCTCAATTACATTATTTTTTAATATTTTTTAAAAACATGTGCCATTCAATAAAAATTAAACTAATGCTGATAATGGCATGAAACTTGGCACATATTTTGGTCTTATATATGACTCCTGAGTCATTATTATGTATGAGTTAGTCTTATATTTTTTGTAGTCATTTAATTAATGACGTCACAAATATATTTTCCAGATAGCACAATTGGACTTAAATATTGATTTTTGAACCAAGTTTCAATTCTTTAGCATAAATACTCTATGAGATACAATGATAACAGACAGACACACACGCATACACACACACACATGCATACAGACAGAAAACTTAGTGAAAAACCACTCAGAGATCTGGAAAACACCTGAAAGTAATTCAGGGGAAATCCCAGTTTTGAATTTTTACGAATACTATACTTTTCCTTTATATCTAGAGTATAAATATGGAAAAGTAAGGCATTTCTGATAAACTAAACCAAAATAATGATAAAATATTGAGCCTGACTGTGACTACTTGCACGATGTGATGTTCTCATCAATATTTTAAGGGTTTATCAAAATAATTTAATCAAATAGTATAATAGAAAAGAATTTTTGTCACTAATCCTTTACATTAAATTTAGTTTATTTACAAAATTCTTTTATCTTCTATAAACTATTTTTCTAGAATTGATAATTAAATAAACAGTTTAGATTATGGAAAAATGTTCATTAAATGTTTTTTTTCTTTTAAACAGTATTTCATTGGAGAGTTTTAAAATGTTTCAAATATAATTTAAATATATTATAAGATTGCACTTCACTATTATGTGAAAAGATTGTAGTTTTTCATTTAAGTTTTACTATACTGTTCAGCTTTATTTTAATTAAAATAGTATTAATGAAATGATAAATTGTAGTTTTATAAATAATTAATCATTTTATGGATTGAAAGAAAGGCAATAATCGGTCTTTTTACTCCTAAAAGATTGAGTAAAGTGGAGTAAAATAAAGTTCTGAGGGAAAATCACTCTTATCACATGTGATAACAATAAGTTATGTGTTACCGGTGTATTTAAACAATATTAAATCATTTAATAACTCCATTTAAGCTATTTTAAATAAATAAAACAAATTAGTAGTGGTCATTATTGTGTTTTAAAATGTTTAGTGTAACAATAAATTATCCGTGATAAATTTTCCAAGTGCTTGATGAGCACCTTACTTGTCATTCAAATTTTGAAGTTATTACATGGAATTTGAGCAAATAGTTGTTTTATTAATATGTACTATCTTTAATAAAATAATGAATCAATAGATCTCTTGTTGTAGTGATCACAATGCCTTATATCACCTGAAATTTGGATTCAAGAGTCTCAACACAGAGCTGATATATAAACGTACTTAATTTTAACAAAAATTATTCAAAACTAGCAATTGGTCCATTGCTTTTTACAAAAGATAGTAAAGATTAATAAAATAATAAAAAAAAACATAAAAGAATGTCAGAAAAATAAGGTAAATAAAACTTGTTTTTTATCCCTAAAGTTCGAACAGGTCTGTTTAAAACAATTTAGATGCTGTAAAATAGCAAAATCTTCTAGCAAAGAAACTCAAACAATAAATCAAACAAAAACTAGGTATATTGTAAATTATTATTTACATTAGCTAGGAAGTTTAGATAACCCAGGAAGGTTATTTAAACTTATTACTCTTTTTCTGTTTGTGCATCTATCCATAGTTTACTCTACTTTAGCCTAGAGTACTCCAAAATGAAAAATTTTTAGTGTAAAGAAGAATAGTGCTGAGTACTCTAGTTACTCAGTACTTTGTAGCAGAGTAGTGCTAAAGTGTACTCAAGTTCATGTACCGAACAAATCTTATGTCTAGCCTACCTTAATTGATAACATGTTACCAAATAATTGTAGTGGACAGACAATATGTTATTTGTTTTTAACTTAAGCCTTTGTATTCTTTCACAATAGTCATGTTTACTGAGATGCCTCTGGTTACTAGAGTAATCTGTTTATGTATCACACTTGACATAACCTCTTGCAATTTTCAATCTCACTAATTGTTTTTATGCTTTTGTGTTTTTTTTTGCAGCGATCACAGTGTTGATGGTGGTAGTTATAATGTTCATAGAGCTAATAAAGAAGTAGATAGGAAAAGATCGCCTCCTAAGAGATACTGGCAACATCCTGACTGGAGAACTCAATCTCAGGACTCAGTGTCTTCAGGTGAGACAGCTTTTAATGATTTTATTCTTATTTTAATGTATTTACATAGATTGGTAGGGGGTCCTGGTGGTATAACGGATCCCTTTCGGGACCTCTAGGATTTTCATGCAAGGGATAGAAATCCTTCTTTGTGCCATCATTCGAAAGGGATGATAACCCAATGGTTTCCTGTGGATTAGACACAAAATGACTGCACTAGGGCTCATAAAGTAGAGCACTTGGGAGTTAGCAAAAAGGGCCCAACAATGTGTTCTACTTGCTTGGTGATCTATCCTCTCTCTCTAATTATAAACACTGTCACAATCCATAGATTGGTCACATTAAAGATTGTGTTTAGTTTACGAATAGAATTTTGAAAGTGAAGTGTAGTGTACATGGAAATGTTTACTTGAATTATTTGACAGCCTTTCAAACGCCAGGATAAGGGCCATAGAAAATTAAAATATTTCTTAATGAATTTTTTTTTGGTTTTTTGAATGAATCATAAATCTCTTTATTAAAAAAGTATTATGGTATAACACTATTATTTTCTATTTTGTTCTATGTGTCATATACAACATATGTTCTACATGTTGCATATATTGTTAGAATTGTTCTTATTTATAATGAACTATTTAGTAATCGAACCACCACCAGTCAAATGATTAAAACAATAATTTTAACTACGACAATTTTTAATTTTATTTATGGTCTATTTTATTTCAGCTAATGAACCAATCAGTAAACTAAGTGGTGGAGCTCACAGTGATGGTGAAACGGAGGGACCAGCCAATGTGTGGGAGGTACGGAGGGCCCTACCTCCCAGGAGAAACAGACCAGCTGGTCTTACTTCTGGATCGTCTGTACCTACACCTAGTGTACCGCCATCTAGTAGATCTGTAGATCATGCTACAGATCCTCCTAGATCTCATCTCAACAGGCCTTCTAACATATTGATGTGAGTAATAATGCAGTTTCTCAACCCTCTATTTTGTTTTATTGCAGATAAAATCAAAAACTATTTTCTGGAAATGTTTAGCCATATGTTTAGATGTCAGTACACATTGACGTGTGTTGAATCTTGGAAAAGTTCCCAGGTGTAGCATTACATTTTGCTTGTTACATTTTCTAGGTGTCCCTTGCACGATTATATTGTGTCAACTATTCATTTTTTACAAAACTCGGTAGTGTCAAATGCTGTATGTATAATTTTATGTTAACAAATCAAGTTTTTCAAATGCAAGCTAGATGTATTTAGACAAGTGTATTATGCCTTAGTTGAATCTATAATAAGCTTAGGGATCCGCTTACCCATCTAGCTTAGACTGATGTAAAGTTAATGCTAATATAATAAAAATTTAACTTGGAAAATTTATAGAGCAAGAAGGAGTTTTAAAAGCCCCATGTTTGGAGGCTTTCCTGATGGAGGGAGGGGCTTTGCACTAAGAAACTTCGTTATACATTTTGCAATTAATAAAAAAGCAAAACTTATTTGAACTTATGTTTAGATGTAAATTGTATGTAATGATTATGACTATGCAATAACTTTACTTAATCAAATTACTTAACTTTGATTTGCAGTAAGGCAGGTAGAAGAGCTAGTGATCCTGTGTCTGGCGATCCTACTGATCCTATTACACAATATTCGCCATCTGCTGATTTATTGGAATGGAAAGGAACCACTATGTTTTCCATTGCTGGTCATAAGTTTAGGAAAGTATCTCGCTTCTCAAAAGAAGACAGATGTGCTTTCTGCCAGAATGCCATGGATGCTTTTTTTACTCAAGGCCATAAATGCTCAGGTATGAATATTATTACTTGGTAAGAGTAATAGCGTTTGAATTACTCATCCACCTACTTAACTAAAGTGGTCTAAAAAATTATTAAATGTCATTCAATAAAAATTGGACTAATGCTGATAATGAGACGAAACTTGAAATCTTTGTGGGTCTTACATAGGAGGCTACATGCATGCCAAAGTTCAAGTTGATCAGTGTGTCTGTGTTTTATACTTTTTGAAAATATTTGCTGACATTTTTGATATTTTTGGAAAATATTTGCTGACGTTTTTGATATTTTTGGAAAATATTTGCTGACGTTTTTGATATTTTTGGAAAATATTTGGAAAAGCACAAGTAGACCTTAAGATATAAGTTTATTTCTGGCAAAAACACTGTAGAAGCTACCATGATAACTGATACACACTTACACTCACATATATTGACAGAAAGCTTGGTAAAAACCACTCAAGAGTCCTTAAAATATTTCAAATGGATTATTCTGGTGAAAACTCAGTTTTGGATTTTTATTACAAATACAATACTTTTTCCATATACCCTCTGTGTAAATAAAGGAAATTCAAAACTTAGTACAAAAATCAAACTCTGCAATATAAGTAGGGCTATAATTCTATAAAGCCATCTTTTTGGCCATCTTCAAAACAATTAATGCAATGTAAAAGTAATAAAAGGCATTACTACCTTTGAGAAGAGTGATGAGACAAAATTTTGTTAATTAAATTCCATGATCTAATAGGAGCAACTAAAAAGAAAGTACTTTAAAAAAAGTTGTTGAAAAAAAATATTTCAAAATAAATGTAGACTGATACCATAATTACGAAATTATTTTTAGTACTATATGAAGTATTCTGAGATGAATTAGATCTGTACCATACCTGTGGTTAGCACAGTTCTCGATATAATTGAATTTGAAAAACTTATTTTGATCACTTTTTGTAAGCAGTATTGTGTGAGATTTGTAAACAAATAACTTAAAAATAAAATCTAACAAAAGCAACGTAACACTAGGATAAATAAATGGTTTTTGTGAATAAGCTTTTGAAGGTTGTTTTTATGGAATATTTATTAGTTTATAACCTTGAATTGCAGGAAATCTCTGAGGTCTGATTGGTTTTCGCCTATAATTCATGGCAGGAAGGCACTGCTACCAACTATGCATATATTAATAGCCCTATTAATATTAGAAATATAAACATTTCTAATATTAAGCATTTGAAGGCGTTAAGCATTACTAAAGATTTAAAAAAAAACTTCCACAGATTAATGTCACATTTTTTAAGGATTGTTTGTTTTAAACTCATTTTTTACTCAAAAGCATAGAGATGTATTTCTAGAAAGCCCCTATAGGTTAATTTTTGAAACATCGAAAAATTAACCTTACTACCTTTCCTTAGAAATTAAATCAAATAATCAGTACAAAATCACATTAACGTATACAATAAAGCATTAAAAATACAAATCAAAACACATACAATTCGCGGGAAGCCAAAATCAATTCATTTATTAATTTATTACATTAATAACGAGAACTTTATTTTGCTCTTGAAGAGTTTTCAATAAGGTTACACAGAGCCCCGTAACGATGTTTAAGGCCTCTCAAAGTATTGAGATAGGCGATGCCCCCTTTAGTATATACCTCTATGCACAAAAGAATGACCATTCAATGTTGCTGAAAATTAAAATATGGTGGTGTGTATTGAAAACTAAAACTAGATATATTGCAATGAAGTTAAAAGAAGAATGTGAAAGATTAGTATCTTATGTGGTAGCTGTTTTTTTTATTGTTTTTATGTAATTTGATTATTTTTATTTTGTTTCAGATTGCAAGCTGCTATTTCATACAAAATGTATTCAAAACGGTGGAGTTGTTCAGTTACCTTGTAGTGGGGGGTCTAGACGAGGCAAGCAGAATCGCAAGAGACCTATGAGTCAAGCCCAGAGGAGTGCTGACTCTCCCCATCCTCTTCACAATCATAGAGCTAAATTTAATTTAACTGGAACCTTTGAGTTTACCGATTCAACGGACAGGATCATTTCTGACATCAAAGAACTTCAATCCATGCAGGAATTCATTTCTAATAAGGTAAAATTATTATTTTGTTATTTCTTATGTAGGATGGTATTCAATTTTTTTAAATTCTCAAAAATTAAATTTACTTGAGTATTTTTATTTTATTATTATTTCTTTTCCTCACCTCCCAAGGAAAAGTATTGTGTTTGCTCTAAAAACCCTAGACCAAGGTTTCATCCGATTTAAGCACTTTCAAAACGTTCCAAGTGATTTCTATTATGATGTCTGTGTCACACATAGCTCCCACTGTGTTGATGCTAGAGAGTTGAGATTTGGCACAAAAATCAAACATAATGTCTAATTTTGCCACCTGGAAGATGGTAATTTAAACTATGATAACCTATTAAGTGCCAAGATATCTAAATTTAAAAAAAATGTTAAAAATCAAAAATTTTACCGATTGATTTGAAATTTTACACATATAGACCAAGAGCCCAGGTGTGTTTTGTCAATAAAAAGTGTAATGGCTGGAACCGGTCTCAATTTTTTGTAAATACCTTCCTGAACAAGGATCTGCAATTCTGCCGACTCATATCGGATGGGTGTCCCAGGCAGAACGCACTTTAGGGGTCAAAGGTTCTGCCTGGGACGCCCATCCGATACAAGTCAGCAGAATTGCAAATCCAGGAAGGTATTTCCGAAAAATTGAGACTGGTTCCAGCCATTACACTTTTTATTAACAAAACACCCCTGTGCTCTTGGTCTAATATAGGTGTTCAATGAATCCACAAAATTGCATTAAGATATTGGTCGCCATTTTGAAAATATTGACTATTACATTTTGAAATTTTTATACAATTTTATTTTTTTTTGCTTTTGGTGCTTATCATATTGTCAGATAGCTTACATTTTAATAAATTAGGATTCAAATTTTACTTTGTTTGTTATTGGTGAACATATATATTTATTGTTGCGACTCTTAAAATTATTTGGAAAAGGTTGTTTACATCTGTCGAAATCTGTAACAGAGTTGTAATGTGGTATAAGTGTATCCCTTAATGTAATAAATACGTGTACAGAATATACAAAAAAACCAACACGTCTCTCCACAAAAGAATTTATTAACTAATGTTAATTATTAACAATGTACAGAGTGTTATTTCAAAACTTCTAGTATATCTACGGTTGGATCTCTAATGTTGAAGAGTATCTAGCGAGGAGTGACCGTTAGGATTAAAACAGATGTTTTTTTTGTCTGAGGTCAAGCAAAGCTTGACTGAAGACGCAGTATAAACTAGATGAGTCTAATCTAGAAAGATGTACCCGGTACATACATGTACCTGTACTCAATTTTTCATAATAACTTTAACATTGATTTATGTATTCTTTTCACAGATTTGTAAAATTGAGGCGGACGAGGGTGAAAAGGCTTCACTCGTCGACAAAGTATTTAAACAAGCATTGAAAGAATTCAAAGATAATTTAGTCGCAACATATTCAATAGCTAATAAACACTCTCCTGATACTCTCAATATCAAGTACAAGGATCTCATATCAAATTTTTTACACGTAAGTCTTTTTTTGTTTCTTTTGGTAAATGCCATTTTATCTGGATATTTTTATTGGTAGCTGATTAATTTTAGATTTTGTTTAGAATTAGTAAAAATACAGGCATTGATGACAAATACTAATAATATGAAGTAGTATTTTAAGTTTTCGACCACAATTGATAAGATACTCAACGTATCAAAATGACTTCACTCTAAACTTTTTAAAAAATCACATTTTTTTTTATAAAAACGTCTTTTAAATGTTATTTTAAAGTTCTAGGTTAATTAATGAAAACTTCAGTCCTATAGAATTTTTATTTAAATAAACATTAATTACAGACGTTTCGCATGGCGAAGCCAGCATCTTCAGTGTAAACAAAAACCAAAACAAACAACCAACACCAAAAATATTTAGTAAAGCATACCAAAACCAAAAGAACATCACAAAAACTTTACCACAGTTAAACAAATTTGAAATGTAAGCATCTTGTTTACACTGAAGAAGCCTGGCTTCGCCATGCGAAACGTCTGTTATTAATGTTTATTTAAATAAAATTTCTATAGCACTGAAGTCTTCATTAATTAACCTAGAATTTAATTCTTAACAGTCCAATAACTATTTCGTTAATTATTTTTTTCAAAGTTTTCTGTGAATTCACAACTAAGCCCGTAGACCACTTGAAATGGCCTCCATTTCAATTTTTTTTTTTAATTCAAGAAACCTGTATAATACTTATATAACTAAAGAACATTGTAGAGTGTCTATAGCTACAAGCCCGCATTAATGTAGGTAACGTCTTAAGATATTCATATACGCTGGTTTCCTAAGAGAGTAGTTCAATTAACATATAAAATATCTGTGAATTTTAGATTTATATGTTATTTGTTAGTTCACGTGTAAGCGCAATCAGGTAGAGTATAGGTCTTGATAGATAACTAAATAACGGCACTCAGAGTAAACTTTAATTATAGATTATTTTCACGTACTAAATGCTCATCGTATTAGTTTTTCAAAAAGTGTGAACTAATATTTTAGGTATGCAATAACGAATCCTTAGCTAAATAAATTTTGATGATTTGGAGACCTATTATGATAAGTAGGCTTATATTAATTGATAGAGGCCTTATATATGTGAGGACTGCAACTGATAACGAATATATTGATCATATTGTGGAACAGGATAACTTTTCATATTTGAATAAATTATATCCTTACACTTATATGATCAGTGTTTTATTTATGTCTATAAGACAATATGATTATTTTTGAGATATATGCTCATATGTAGACTAACTTTAAGATAAGTAACTTAAGATAAAATAGCTTAACTTGATAAAGATAAGTCTATAGTAAGGCTACTTTGTAGGAGATTTTAGACGCTCACTTAAGTTTAAAGATTTTTGACACCATTAGAGTAGGAGTAGAGCTTTGAAGATATAGTGCTCTATATTTATTAAAGAAATTAGTAAGTAATTAGAAACAAAAGTTAGTCTTAGAAGTAATATAACTTTGGTTATAAGTGGATTACATGTGATTAGCATAAGATATATATTCAGTAAACTAGTATAAAGGATAACAGCGTCATAGTTCTTGTGAGATGTATTACCAAATTATTAAGATATAGATCTATTATAAGCTTTTCACGATATATAAAAACTTTTCTCACACGATATATGTTTAATAGTATATATGTGATATAGTAGGTTAATTGTTCACTGCTCTAGTATTAATTTGTAGTGTATTTATATTATATCGGTTAAATACCGATAACACGTCTATTTTCATTTTCAAATAAATACTGTAAGAAATAAGAGTAAGTCTAATATAGATTTATATTAAAGCGTGTACCTAGATAGAGTTAAACATTTAAGTAGAGTATACACACTCAAGCTTTAAATGATTGAGTCTTAACTACTAAGAAAGGCACATAAAGCTAGGAGTGGACCAATAGGGTTAGTGCATATGATAGTACTGAGATCATATAAGATAAAAGTTTATACTTTGTAACCTTAAGAGTAAATAACTTAAGAGTAATTTTAACCTCACCTACGCTCAGGTAGCGATATGGGCTTTGGAGATATGGGAGCTCTCCTTGTTATATAAGACTATCCTATAACTAATCTTTATTGTATTATAAGCTCAAACGTGGTAATGAAAAATAAATATCCTCATAGGAATCAAGTTAATAATGTTATAAGGGCTGTTCATTTTGTAGGATTAATCTTGTACTTCGATATAGTTAACTTAATGAATAACTACACCTTATAGTATTATAGTTTCAATGAATTAACCTTATTATATGGAGTGAGTCTAGCACTTTATTATTCCAATGTATTGAGAATATACTTGTAGATTCGAAATGTAAACGTATAGTATTAAATAATTAAGAATATATAATTTATTAGATTAATTATTCTCTTGGTAAAGGATAAAGAAAGTCTGTAGAGTTCACTTAGAGAATAGTTAAGTAAGCCTTAAAAAAAGATAAGGTCTATAGTAAGCGATAAGCATAAGTCTCAGAGATGATGATAACTTTAATTTATCTGCATAACTAAGGATACTATTAATTTTGTCAAAATTAGATGTATATAAAATCACACCTGTTAAAAAGATAAGACGTCCTATAAATCTAATTGAGATCGTCTTAGATAAGAAAGTGAGAAACTTAAAAACAAAAAAATAAACCAATCATATGTAAACAGTAGTCTCTGTGGTAGATAAATCTGCTCTTTATAGATACAGTAGGCTTCATATATATAATTATAAAATTAAGGGACTCAACGATCACTACTTGAAAAGATAAGCAGATCCACCTGGTCAGCATATAAGGTTGGAATATAGTGGTCAGTAATCCACTGTGTTGTCCACTGTTTAAGAACCTCTCTTGTATCTTATAATAAGAAGTCTTGTCAATGTATAACGCGACGCACATAAGGTAAAAAGTGTCATAGTCGAGATACAGATCGTTTGTGAATGAGCAAAGTTAATTCTCCGTGATGGCTTAAATTATATAGCTCTATTCTACTCTTTTAGTATATTTCATTTTATAATTATCTCTCTAATTAGTTGGCTGTATCACAATGTTATTCTAGATGAGACAAATTAACATTTTGATAGCTAAGAAGAACTATATACCACACTAATCACCACCATATTGGGTGATTTAAATTTTTGGATTTTATAGTGATTGGTAAATTACTGTCACAGAATGATTATACTTTCTTCGGATTAATTGAAGGTAAGATTAGGTTGGAGAGTATTAATATAGTGACTATGTCTTGTGTAGATATGCTAAACAAAATTCATTTTATTAGATATATGCACACACGTGAAATCTGTGTGTAATATACTAAGAATGGGATTTAGGCTTTGTATCATTATTTTTCGTAGGCGCATTAATCAATTATGACCACGAGATTTTGTAGAATAGCCAAATATACGCGAAAATACACGCTTTCCGTTTCTTAGGAGGTGTAAGTCATTAGCTATCTCTTGATTCTCTTTGTTACAAAATATATCTGCTAAAGGTCTATGGTTCTCTGGCGGGAAGAATCGATGGTTTGATATTATAGAACCTAATAGTGTGATCAGGAAGAATTTTATGGATTTTAATTATTAGTAAGTTGTCGCGTGGTGGATAGTGCAATGTGCTTCAGATCGCACCATTCCAGGCACCTAGACGCTAGTCTCTTGGGCCTTACGGTCTGTGCGTGTGAGCCATCTGAACGTTTAATGCAAATATTTATGCTTTTTTGTTGTCTCTTTCTATATGCTGAGGTGATGTGAATAATTGATTCTCAGGCGGAGGTGTTGCATTTGGACCTATATTTATTTTCCCGTTTTTTCGCAATTTTTCCTGTTTTTCTGCTACAAAGTGCCTTTGTGTTTGTAGTACCGAAAACCAGTAAGTTAGTCCATGAATGTATAGTGCACGATTCAATAAAAATTCCTTTAAGATCTACAATGCTACGCTATTTTATTCATTCTTAAAGATAGATATAGTCCTGGATGTGGTAATTAAGTGTCGCTTGGTGACTATTTTATTCGGGATTTCGCTGGTGAGAGGTAACCTAGTGTTATACGGGAGAGATGCTCTCTAATAGGCTGAGAATCCATCCGTACCTGACCAATTGGAGGGGCAGATAGTATTTTTTTTATTTTAGTTTAACGTCTTGAATGTGTGTTTATGTATTAATTACTTAGCTCTATATATGGTTTTGGGTTATTAGCACAGTGAATTCGTCACCCAGTAGGCTGTGATTATGATTAATGCATATATTATTGTAGATTGTTTCCGCTCATACCTATGAGAGCTAGTAGCTTTTAGGCTCTAATTTGATCCTATGTAGCGTTCACTGACTGGTAATTATTCTTCCCATTTACTTGTGCAGTAACCTAAATAATCTGTAACAAGGCAGGGACTGGCCTATGGGGAAAACGCCCGGTGCACCCTGGTTCCTCATTTAATAAAAAAAAGAAAGAAAAAAGATAATAGGGAAAAAGAAAAAAATGCAAGCGTAAATAATGTGTAATTTTTGCATTACATTCATATTTTAAGACCTAGCACCATTACTCTTGTAAGAAGTACGTACACGGTCTAAATTTAGTTAGAACCATGCACCTTTATAGACCAAGAGCCCAGGGGTGTTTTGTTAATAAAAAGTGTTGCTGGAACCGGTCTCAATTTTTTCGTAAATACCTTCCTGAACAAGGATCTGCAATTCTGCCGACTCGTAATCGGATGGGTGTCCCAGGGCAGAACCTTTGACCCCTAAAGTGCGTTCTGCCTGGACACCCATCCGATACGAGTCGGCAGAATTGCAGATCCTTGTTCAGGAAGGTATTTACGAAAAATTGAGACCGGTTCCAGCCATTACACTTTTTATTAACAAAACACCCCTGTGCTCTTGGTCTATTACTGTTAAGAGAAATATGTCTTTTCTCTTAATGTTTTAAAGTCCATGCTGCCTTACTTTTGTACTATTTACGCTCTTCATCCTGTTCTATTTTTGATCTTTGTTATAAAGTCGTACAGGCTTATATAAGCCTAGATAGTTTGTTGGCCAGAAGCCTGCCCTAATGTAATTAATATAGTGTGGAAAACAAAAATGCTTTGGCTCACTATGCTAGTCAAAAAGCATAGTCAAGTCTCGAAATCACGATTTTGAGATGAATGCAAACCCCTGTTCATAAAGATGAGTATCATGACTGTGGTAAATTTATTTATATTGCAAAGCTTAAAATTTACTAAAGGTAATTACTCAAAATTTAAACAGGGATTTAAGATACATAGCTATAATACTAGAAATAATAATCTAATGGATAATAATATGCACCGACTTACCTGCCATGAAACAGGATTCACCGAATTGGGAACAAAAATGTTTTACTAGATACCAGCAAAGATTTTGCTGGTACAGAAAATATTGTCGCCATAATGAAGGACTTCTTTACCCGAAATCCATTCTATAACTTAAAGAAATTTCTAGAATGTGAAAAGATTGATTAAAATTGTTTGTATGCTTATTTGACGATGTAACACCCCAAAGAGACACTAACACTATAGTAATTAACACTGTTACGGGCTTCACGTAAGCCTTACACGGTTAGAGTATGATAAGGGACCCACCCACAAAATCAAAACAAATAAATTTCCCTACAAATTTTGACATACAAAAATTATTTTAAACAAAATAAATAAAAATATCAATTTTCGGGCTTGTAGAAAGGCTTTGGGGCTTTGATTAGGGCATATATAAGGGAGATTAAGACAATAATATATCTAATAAATAGATTTTACTTTAAATGAAGGGTGGGTCTCTTATCATACTACCTATAATGAGGTAAGAGTATTATAAGGGACCCACCCTAAAAGAATATTATATACTCTTGATTGGGTTGGAAGAAAGGCTTTGTTTCTTTTAGTAGGGCATATATAAGGAAGTTGAAACCTACTTATTTGTTACATTATTGTCTTAATCTCCTTTATATATGCCTTACTCAAAGCCCCAAAGCCTTTCTACAAGCCTGAAAATGAATATTTTTATTTATTTTATGTTAAATAATGTCAAAAAATGTAGGGAAATTTATTTGATTTGATTTTGCAGGTGGGTCTTATCATACTCTAACTCTCAGATTCACAATAACAATGACAATGATAAAAAAATAAACTAGAATGTCAAATATGTCAGTAATATTTGTTTTTAGAGACAAGCTTTGCTGCACTATATTAATACAACACTATATTAATGGTGTTAATATAGATTAATACTTGGGCTTGCTAGATATTCTATAATAGACTAAAAGTATAGATTACTCAGGCTTGTGACAGTTAAGCCATGAAATTAATGGTATGAAAAATGCCAGCTTGGATTCACTATACTTGACTTAATGGGATTAATAATAGTCAGAAATATACAGTGTCTCCCCGGATGGGGTTGCCTATACATGTAAATAACAAAAAATTTCATTTTTCGAAAAAAAGTCATTCTTGATAAAAGCTCCTGCGTGTTTTTATTGTTGTTTTTTGAATTTGAAATAATTATTTTTCCCGCCATTGAAACAGATGTTTTTATATAACCTGTTTTTTAAGTATAACCTTCTTAATATGTTTTCTTATCGAAAGGATCGTTTGTATATTTTATAATTATTAATAAAGTTACTAGTGAAAAACTATTTCTTTTAATTAGCCCACAAAGGTTATGGGCCCAGAAAATATGAATCTATCAAACGGTCTGAGCACTTCTTTTTCGCGATTTGACGGAAGTAATTTCGTGTCTTGGAAGTATCGTGTGGAGGCGACTAAGATTTTTTATTTTTAAGGGTAGGCTCAAAAACTGCAATTTTTGAAAAGTAGGCTTAATTTTGACTTTTCAGTAAAAAAAAGTAATCTTCATTAAATTGTTTAATTTTCCCCCCGAGACAATTTTTCCATAAAAAAAATTTAAAATACTTTTTTCAAAATTCACCCAAATTTTGGGAAAATAAAGTTGTTCAATCTGGATAAATGATACATCGTTTTAAAGGTCTTGACTAGTGGGAAAAAATGGTAGTATTGTAAACTTCAATTTAAGTAACACCAACTGAGATATTTTAATAAAACGGGAAAGTGTTTGTTATTGTTTTTATTATTTTTGACAGCTTTTTTTAGTTAAGTAAAATTAAGTTTGTTTACCTCTTTAATTTGAAAAAAAAGTATTCTTCATAAAATTGTTTAATTGTCCCCCGGAGACAATTTTTCCATGAAAAAAAATTTAAAATAAAAACACACAACTACACAATAACACACAAATTTAATAAATTAATAAGTCAAATAAGGAAATAAAACAAACTATTAATCAGATTAATTATGTACATTAAAGAAAAAAGACTGTACAGAATAAAAATAACTCTACATGACAACCTCCGACTTTGACACATTTTTCTAATCTTAATTTGAATTCCCTGTACACATTGCCTATCATCTCTTTGGTAATTGTAAGAACTGCTTCGCGTATTTTATTTTTTAAGATATCTGTGTCATTTGGTACAGCTTTCTGGAATACTATTTGTTTAAGATATCCCCATAGAAAAAAATCACACCGGTGATCTAGCTGGCCACGGGGTTAGACCATACCTTTCCATCCATCTATTCCCAAAATTTTCATCCAACCAGCTTCTTACATCTAAAGTACAGTGGGCAGGACACCCATCATGTTGGTAAATTACGTTACGCCTGTACTATAAGTCTTCATCGTCCAGCTGTGGCCAGAAGTAGTTCTTCAACTAATGTAGATATGTTTCATGATTCAATGTCGAATCAATAAAGTATGGCCCAATAATTTTCTATGAAGACTTGGCACACCACACGTTGACTTTTTATAGCACTGACTTCTTGTTTCAAGTATATAGTTTGGGGTTTCTTTAGCCCACCATCTAGTATTATGTGACCACACGTGGCCATTAGTTGGAAAAGTAGATTCGTCACTAAAAATAATTTGCTTGTGATGAAATTGATTTAACATCAATCGTTCGCCCATAGTTAAACAAAAATCAAGCCTTAGAGCATCATCTCCAATTTCTAAAGCTAAATACTTATTAAATTTCAAAATTATTTGTATGTGGGTCTTACTTATGAATAATTCTTGCGCTCGGGAGCGTAAAGATTCTCATCTATGGAGTGCAAAACTAATAATGTTTGCCACGTCATGAGCTACTGCTCAGGTTATTATGTATAATTCAGGTATAATCAGATATTATATGTATTGAAAAATTAAGCAAAAAATGGATTGATAAGCAAGAGTGTATTTCAAAGAAAATTCGTCCGGCTTGTGGACCTCCATCTTAGAATTATTTTGAAGTTATAAACTTAAATACTGTAAAAAATACGATAAAAAATTAGCATGGTACCAAGATTTAAGCCGGCAACCCTAGCTTTAAGAAGTCTTATCGGCTCCAGACCGGTTTTATTGAATTAAGCACTCCAAAAATATCGAAAACGGCATCCTATATTCAAAAATTATTTTCCACTAGCCGTTATTTTAGTTTATTGTTATTTTCCTCAATAACAGTCCTCTAATCAATATATATATATATATATATATATATAATATATATATATATATATATATATATATATATATTTATATATATTATATATATATATTATATATATTGTTGGTTTATTTTATATATATGTGTGATTGTGTGTGTGTGTTATGTAGTACAAGAGTTTTGCGTCCTAGTCGTTTCTATGGGATACAATAACTTTCGAATGTTTTATTGGATCGAAATTAAACTTGGTACAAAAATCAACCTTGTTAATGTCTCGAACCGGATTGTTTATTAAATATGTGTGACGTCATTAATCCACAAAATTGACCCCACAAACATTTCAAAAAAGCACAAATCTTTTTATAGTATTTAGATTTGGCTGCTATTTTTTTCACATATACTACTATAAATGGTTCACAAACATACGAAGTTTCATTGTATTTTCACTACTAGTTCCGGTTTTATTGATTGACATTATATATCTTTATATGGATTGACGTATATATGTTTAGCAAAACGTGTTATTACAATTAATGTACAATATATGTTGTAACATTTTATGTTGAGAAACAGAAATAGATTGTTGAGCTACGAATCTGGTATTCCAAAATCTGGAAATTCTCTCCCAAAGAATTGTTAATGTTAATTTTTATTGCACTTAAATACTTACATTTACATCTCGATCTTAAGTTTTTTGACTAACCCTATTAGTTACTTTTAGTGCTAGCACATTTTGGATTTTTACGATTCGTCTTATTGAAGTTTTTATTTTATTATTTAACCCTGTAATATTTTGCGACTTCTTAAAAACTTTAATAGATTAAACTACGGTTGAGAACCATTAGAAGAATGTTGCTATCTCATTCTCTATCTCTTTTCCTCATTTCCAGCTGCCCTTGTAGATCTAAAAGGCACTTGCAACTTCCTGTCTGCGATGTTTAAATCGATTTTCTTATTCTTATTTTTTCTTTATTCCTTTTTAAAATTGTATCATGTTATTTTATTTTATATCTATTAATGATTTTATTTAACAAATGGTATAATTTTTGTTTATTTTGCGATCTTTTTTGAGGGTGTTTGTTATGTACTGTTATCTTAACGTCAGGTTATGTAACGAAAGCTCTTGTTGTTTATTGTTGAATTTTTATTCATTTTTAAGGATCGTTTGGTCTAATAATTAAGATTTATTGCGTATTTCTGATCTATTTTAGTGTAAATTTTAAAACGATGTAGTTGAATTAATAAATTTTCTGGTTTTTATTATATATACGGGGATTTAACAATGGCCTGTGGGCGATGCTACCTTATCTGTTCGTCTTGTTTTCCGGCCGTTCTAATGTTAACGTTATAAAGTTTTAAGATTGTTTTGTTTATTCTTGAATAAGTCGAAGTCATTATGAGTTCAGATTTTGACGTTTTAGAGTTCTGCCGGAACGTCAGATTGACCCAACAGCCGCCCTATAAATGTCCCATGGACAATTGTGATAAAACTTACAAAAGTATGTGCGGGCTACAATATCATTTAGTAAATATTGATCACAAAAATCAGAATCCTATGGCTCCTAACGTTCGTACACCTATGAAGAACAAGTTCAACAAGAAAAGAAAATCTAAAGCCAAATCCGCCCAAAGAGATTTTGGTGTTTCTTATAACGGAAATATACAAAGAATTGATTTTGAAATCGATCATAGATCCTTCAGCGTTCAATTAGAGGATCGACTTCCTGTGGTTTCTAGTGAAATTTTAGAAAAGAAGTCCCCTCACAAGGGTTCCTATAATCTCAAAGGAGCAGAAAAGCATCAGAACTTATCTAAGTACCCTGAACCTGCATTTTCCATAATAGATGATTATAACGTTAGTAAAGCCCCTCCTAAACCATTAGGATATATTAGATATATTGAAAAGAATTTTGAAGAAATCGAAGAAGAAGTGGAATATGATATAGACGAGGAAGATGTTGCTTGGTTAGAGATAATCAATGAGAAACGTAGTAAAGATAAGCTGGAGAAAGTCACATTCGATGATTTTGAAGTATTAATGGACCGATTAGAAAAAGAATCTATTTTTGTAAAGAGTGATAGAAATGAGGGACCCTCTGACGATGAAGCTATCTGTTCTATATGCCAGGATGGAGAATGTCAGAATACTAATGTAATATTATTCTGTGAAATGTGTGATTTAGCTGTACATCAGGATTGTTACGGAGTACCTTATATACCCGAAGGACATTGGCTGTGTAGGAGATGCTTACAATCTCCTTCAAAGCCTGTAGATTGTGTTTTATGTCCTAATAACGACGGTGCGTTTAAACAAACTGATCGTGGTCATTGGGCCCATGTCGTATGTGCTATGTGGATCCCTGAAGTGCGTTTTGCCAACACTGTATTTTTAGAACCAATAGATAGCATAGAGACTATAACTGCTGCAAGATGGAAATTAAATTGTTATATTTGTAATTTAACTGGTGTGGGAGCTTGTATTCAGTGCAATAAAGCTACTTGCACTACTGCATTTCATGTTACTTGTGGACTATCTGCAGGTCTTCATATGGTTATGGAGAATACTATCCCTCGTTGTAATGCTAATAAAACTGCATTCTGCAAACAGCACTCACCGTCAGGTTCGGCTAGTCAATCCAGACCAAAGCCGAACACTGTTCCTATTGTATCTATTCCTACAATACCTCCTGAAAAAGTGCAAGAAATAGCTTCACTTGTAAAGTTGACCAAAAAGAACCGATTTATTCATAGGCTTATAGCTTACTGGACTTTAAAGCGGCATTTGAGAAATGGGGTCCCTCTACTCAGAACTCTTCAGTTAACTGATTTGGCCAAAAGAGCTAATAGTGGTTCTGAGAAAAACACTGTAGCTGACAAAGAAGAATTGCAAAAACAGCGTAAGCATTGGATGGGTCTGCGAAGAGACATGGAGAGAGCAAGGCTTCTTTGTGAGCTTATTAGGAAAAGAGAAAAACTTAAACGAGAACTGATCAGAATTAAAGAACAGTGTATGGAAATTCAGCTTTGTCCCCTTACAGCTTTTATGAGAAGAGTTGTTAACGCATTGAGGTCTTTCGACACAGGAGAAATATTTATTGAACCTGTGGATGAAATTGAGGTGCCTACATATCGGGATATTATCACTCATCCTATGGACCTTTCTACCATGAGAGATAAGGTAGATTCTATGCAGTATCAAACATTTGATGACTTAGTTATTGATTTCAATCTTATGGTCGACAACTGTCTTCTCTTTAATGCTAAAACTTCCATATTTTATAAAGCAGGTGTTAAAATGAGAGAGCAAGGCAGTGCTCTTCTAAAACAAGCCAGAAAAGACTTGGAAGAACTTAAACTAGATTCAGTTGGTAATGATTATTTAGAAAATTACGAGGAAGAAGATGCCAGTGTGGCTGATTCTCTAAATATGGATGTTGATGAAGAGGAAGATAAGAAAAATATAAAACAAATTACTATTGAGAACGTGGAAAACATTTGTGAGGGATCTAAAAAGAAGAAAGGCACAAGTAAGGATAAAAAGTCCATCAAATCTGAAGATGAAGTTGAAAATTTAAGTGATTTTGTAAAGAACCACGTCAGTTACATTGGAGGTGAAATGGTTGTTGACTCTCCAGCATCATTGACTAGGAGTTCTGGCTCTTCGCCTTCTAAAAAGCATAAAAGTAACAGATCTGAACGTTCCAATAATTCTGATAATTTCAGTATGTATAGAACTGAAGAGGTTAAAAGTGATGAAGAAAGTCAGAGTGACGATGATTCAAGTTGTTCTCGGTGTAGTTGGAGTGATTCCGAGACAGAATGTGCTGATAAAGAAGAGAGTGGTGGGACTGAAGCTCTAGAGCAGCTACAGCTTGTGTGGGCTAAATGCAGAGGATACCCGTGGTATCCTGCTCTTATTATCAATCCAGCCATGCCTCCTGATTATACTATTAATGGTGTCCCCATTCCTAAACCACCTCAGCATGTCTTAGACCTTGCCAACAAGTACACAGAGCCTGTGTATTTAGTACATTTCTTTGATAAGAAACGAAATTGGCAGTGGTTACCGAGACCCAAATTACAACCTCTTGGTATTACATATGAACTTGATCTTTTGAAACTCACCGAATCCAAAAAACCTTCTACTCGTAAAGAAGTTAAGAAAGCTTACCAAGAAGCAATGACTTACAGGACAGAAATAGACAAATCTTTGCCTGAACCAGATGCTGAGCTTAAATCTGAGTAAATTCCCTTTATTTTGAGCTTTAACGTTGCTAAGTTTTTGTTGATCCTTTATGAGAGAAAACCTATTAATCACAAAGTTTGATACCGTGTAATTTAATTTTTGAATAATTTATGTATAATTAAGGCTCAGTTTATCATGGTAAATTCTTATCCCAGTGTTACATTCAAACTTCATTATTTATTCATTGTTAAAAATTGAGAGTGCCATGGAACTCTATGTAATCTCTTAGATCTGACCAAATTTAAAACGTTGACCTTAAACACTGAATTGTTCAGAGTTTTGTAAATTTAATCTTTAATGTTACCACCATTTCGATGTTTACAATTAACTAGTTTATTTGTATACATATTTTGCCCAAAATATTGTAAACATAATATCACAAATACATGGTACATCTACCTGTGGGATTCAAGCATGGTTTAAACTAATTGGTTTAACCTCAAGATTTTCATGGTTTAGCTTTCTAACCTGGATTTGAATCCCTCGTACAGATGTTTCAACTTGTTATTTATCTTTACATCACATTTAGTAATCACATATTTTATTTAGGGACTTATAGCAAAACTATTCTTTAGTTCTTTTCGTTCATCAAATATTGACAGCATTTGAAATATACTTGTATCATTATGAAACATTTATTTATGAACATCGACCTATTTATTTATCATTTATGAACCTTACTATCATTTATTATTTACTATCATTTATGAACATCGACCTAAGTTTATTTACTGTTAAAAAAGATAAAGACCTCATTTTTCTATTACTAAGCAAAAACTAATGAGTGATTCATTCAACGCTTTCCAAAATTAAACTGCTTCTTTTAGCACTGGTTAAATATTGCTCCGTCTCTTTTTGAGACTGGGAATATTGTTATTTGAGGTTATCAAACCTCATAATTTGTTTAAGTTTTTGCTTATCATGAAGTTAAAAAACTTAAATCCCTAAAAACATTTTAAAATAAACATCTTAAAAAAACCAGCGTGATAAACATAACATTGTGCAGCAGAATGGATAAAGCATAAAAACCAGTGTTTTGCGGGAATGTTTGGTTTTCCTTCCCAAAGTTAGGTCCGATGGCCATCTTACTGCAAAGCTGGTTAATTTTTAAAAACATTATTTTTGTTATGGTACCACTTTAATCCATCGGAATCCTAACTTTATGTTTTGATGGCCATCTTACTGCAAAGCAGCTTTATTTTGAAAAGCATTGTTTCTGTTACGGTATCACTTTACACTAAACTATATAAGTTTTCAGAACTTAGTGTCTTCGTGCTACCACTGTTACAGGTGGATGTCATGTTTTTCCACGTGTAAATTGACTTCCATTAAATTAAATTATCAAAGCTCTCTTTGCTTTCATCTTGATGATTTATTTTAAGTGCCAGTTAAAATATTTTTGAGATTGTGTTATATATTAAGTAATGTCTCCTTTTCAAATGCTTCTTAGTTTTTAAAGAAGTAAATTCATTGCACTGTTACTTTTAATGTTCTGTAATCAAAACAAATTTGGTGAAATCCTAATAAGATGCTATATTTATGATTTTTGTTTTATATCAATCTATTTTCCTTCTTTTATCTTATTATGTTTACAGCAATAATTTATGCCCTTTTAACCAAGTCTTTTGCTTTTTTTATTGAAGACATATTTTTATAATCTAATTTGTACAAACTGCTTTGTAAGTTTTTTAAATATCATGTTTATTGTATACTAGTATTAAATAAAATAAAATTTGTAAAAAAAAATATATTATTTTATTTTTACCTTATCTCACCAATGATAGAATGTGGTAGTTGTAGGTGTTGTGACCTGGCAACTGAAGAAAAATTATAAGCTTTTTCATCTAGCTAACTTTGAAATTGATTTGAAGTTGGGAAACTCTTTTGCTAACCCATATAAAAAAATTTAGGAGGGCTTTAAAACACCTGAAACTGATAATTCAGGTGACATCCCAGTTTTGGATATTTTTGCAAACACAATAGTATTCCTTTAAACCAAGTGTTTATACCCTTGGTATATAGGAAAATTATAGTGTTAATTTTACAAACGTAAAAAAAATAACATAACCTTTACACCCAGAACCCGCGTGTCCGATCAACCTGATTGAGGTTTTTCTGTGATTTCCCTCAATTTTACAGGCAAATGCCAGGTTGAATCATTAAAACTCATTCCACAGACTGCATAGGCAACCTTTTTGAAACTCCTGCAAACTACCTACACAATATAATCCTATTCAAAACACCACCAAAAATATCTTTTGACAATCCCCAAAAAAAATAAAATACCCAAACCAAAAAATATAAAATTATCCTTGACCCAAACAAACCCCCTCACACCCCAAAAAACAATCAAAATTTATACCACAAAAATAACAAATAAATAAATAAAATAAAGAGACACAAATTACCCTAATCAATAAATATAATATGTATACACAAAATAAATATTGTATTACTTTTGCCAATAAAGAACTATTTAAAAAAAAAAAAAAGGAATAGTAAAAATTCAATCTCACTGTGACCCACCAGATACTGATGTTATTATCTTGACAAAGTTTCAGTTGAACCATACCCCAAACTCAGCATATCTCCCAGTGTGTTTATGCTGTATATTTGAAACTTGGTACAAAATTCTAGTTGTAGGTCTAATTGTAACTAGGAAATAATTTTTCTGTCATTTAACGAGCAATAAAGACTCAGCAAACATTTTGAAAAATAAAATGCAGAAAATGTTTTGATCAATTTGAATTTTAGCACACATGTAGTCATGTTTAAGACTAACAAATGTGCCAAGTTTCATTATCAGCAGTACTTTAAATCTAATCAAAGCTTGGTTAGATGAAAATAGGCTCTCATTAAACATATTGAAAACGAAATATATATGCTTTTCTATTACTGAAGCAGGATCCTTGAATAAAGTACTCTTAAATAATGATAAAACCTGGCAAATTAAATTGCACAACTCAAACTGCTTGACTTATAAATGTAGTTGCGAGCCTTTAAAAGCAATGTGAAGAAATCGGTACCTAGGAATTAAATAGATAAGAATATGAAATGGAAAGCACATGTACAGTATCTATGTTCTAGGCTTAGAAAACCCATTTATAAATTTCTTCAGCTGCGAACTATTCTCTCATTAAAGAACTTGAGGACAGTTTATCTAGCTCTTTGCCAGTCCATCCTTCAGTACGGTATTTTAGGATGGGGCGGACTTGGTGCCATCCAGTATGAATTATTGGATATAACACAGAAAAGAATTATTAAAATCTCTACTTAAAGAAAAAACATAAGATATGCTTCAGACCAAGTTTTTTAAGGATTTTAATGTGCCTTATATAAGAGATTTGTACAAATTTAAGCAGATTTTATTAATTAAGAAAAATATTTCTAATTTTCCATTATTCAGACATAAATATCAGACTAGAAGTCAAGACGATGAGAGGATAGTTGCGCCTAGCTGCAGAACATCAGCTGCGTGTAATCACAGTGCTTTCACAGCTCCTAGACTGTACAATAACTTGCCCATATATATTCTTCTACTGTCCCTTACAAGACCTTTAAAATAAGTTAAAAAATTCTTAGGTACCTAATTAGGCAATACATTTATTTTTTCTCTTTTGTTTGTTTAACTTTGTTGACTTAAATTTATAAATGTATACTTTTTTATGCTTTTTACTTTATTTAATTAGATATATGGAGTAGATATAAGGAGTAGACTCGGTCGCGCACAAAGCCTCTGAGCTTATGCGACACAATGGTCAAATATATATTTATTTTTTATTTATAATTTGTAATTTAACCTTTGTACAGGTATTAATGTATAAATAAATGATTTATTTATTATTATTATTAGTTAAAGTTTTATTGAACATCATGTAAAAAATAATTCTATTGAGTAAAAATTTGGTTCAAGTTTATTCCTTTAAGCAAATTACGTTGCATTTTTCTTTAGTTTCACTTTTTTTTACAAATATACAACTAGTATTATGGTTTTTGTTGGATCGCTTATATTAAACAGCATCGAGATAGGTCAGTGCATTTTTGTTAACCTTTAATTATTATTAAAGGTTTTTAAGAGGAATAGGTCCACATTTTTTATTATTATTTATATATTTTTTTATTATTATTATAGAATTTTTGCTAACCCTTTAAAGAAAAAATTATATCAAAGCTCGGCAAAATTAGCTTTATTTATTATTTTTTACTAAAGCTTTAATAATATAAAAATATAGGTTCCTATAAAGTTTTTTGTCGTTAAATTATTTTTAAGATTTGTGTTTAAAAGCCTGGAGATTGTCACAGAGCTACTCCTTTTTCAGCCTGTGATACTAGTTTCCTTGTCCTTATTGTAATTAAGTCAAGTAAAAACGAGTTTTCTCTCCTAGATTTAAAAGTATAATAAACTAATTTGACATAACACAAAAATAATAAATAAATTGCTGGTCTGCGACAGAGATAGCCACAGAGTTGGCTGAAATATATATCTACCATTGATTAATACACTGTTTTTATTGTAGATTTAGAACTATTAGCCATTTTATTCTATTTATTAAAAATTTGGAAGTTCTATAAGGTAAGTAGTGAAACCAAAGAGTTCTTGTTGAGAATAAAACAGGTGTTCTTTCTGTCTGAGGACAATGGAAAGCAAGTCCGAAGATGTACTTCAATTTAAATTTGGTGTTTCTCATATTCTGAGGACGAGCAAAGCGAAGTCTGACGTAGTCAGTATGAGTTGCGTATCTTATGGTGAGAGAAAGTTACGAGTTACCCCTGATATTTTCATAAAATTGTATTTCCTTGTTACAAAAATCATATCCATCACCGTTTACACCACTGTTACTAATAGTTTATTTTGGTTTATATCTTATACTAATGAGAGACTGTTGATTTTCAAAAATTGTTTTCTGATTTACTCAGGTTATGGAAAATGTATGCTTGTTGGAAAATACAAAAGAAGACTTCCCTGTTACAATGTGTGTCAATGGATTCCGTGGTTTTATGAACGAATGGATGCAACTCAATAGACTGGAAGCTGATAAACCTAAGAAAACTAAAAGGAAAAAAGAAAAGAAACGAAAAACGGAAGATCCTATCGTTTACTTCGGTCATTCATTCTTATTAACTATTATTAACATACCCACTGCTTGTGAAGTTTGTTCCTCTTTTTTCATGTGGCCAATAGAAAGAGGTCTAGTCTGTCAGAGTAAGTAATAGTGATATTTTATATAATTGGGTTTCTTTTTTTCATGAAAATTTATTTTATCTACTTATTTATAAACTAGACATAACTGAAGCGTTTTTAAGCTGTCAAAAGTTATTTTACATACACTATCAACAAATTATTTAAAATCAGTACAGGTTATTTGTTGGTAATACTCTACCAGATAGTTATTGTTCATATAAATAATATGGGAATAGAAGAGCAAGTAAATCAACACCCCTCTAAAACATGACCAGTTTAGAATTAAAAAAAATAGTTTTTATATAAATTATTTAAAAAATAGCTTTTTTATAAACTATTTAAAAAATAGTTTTTATATAAGCTATTTAAAGTTTATATACCATTTTTTTAATGGTTGCCAGTTTGTTAAATATTCTGTAAAGAAACCCTGTGTGTTTTTTGTGTAGTTGTATTTAAGCCTGAAAAAGAATTTTTTTTTATTTTTTTCTAAAACGTTTTCTACCAATTTCTGTCACACAAAATCCTGCATCAATGACAGGTAACATAACATTTTTGTTATTTTACCTGCCAATATTTATTATGCTAGGGCTAATAAATGTAGCCCTAGATACCAAAAACTTTCTTTTTTTGACATAGGCACATGCTTGGACCACCCAATATACACGAGTTAAGTCACTTGTTGATTCTATTCCACTATAGATGACAACATGGGTTATGTTTTATTTACCTGTCCAAAATTAAACGTCTATGTTATCATAGAGATATTATTACTAGAGGAGCCCTATTGGGTTGAATTTTAAAACATCAAAAAAGTTACCTGACACCTTTGCTAAAATATAATCAAATAATCAGTACAAAATTACAGTAACTTATATAGAAGAATGTTGAAAATACAATTCAAAACACAAATGTGCGGAAAGCCGAAAACAATTGATTTATAATAACCTTAAATCACTCTTGAAGAAGGTTTTTATGAGGTTACACAGAGTCCCTGAGAGCCCCCAAAAAGATATTTCTTGCCCTTCAATGTAATAAGATAGACTATGCCCCTCTAGTATATATCTCTATGTTATACTATTTTGAAGTACTAAAGATGCTTATGCTGGAACGTTTTTTCATCTCCTACTATTCTGTTAAGCTGTTTGTAACACTTGCTTGAAGCCTAACATTAAAGAGTGATAACTGCCATTAATTTAATTAATAATATTTTTTAATTTATTTAAAGACACAGGATGGTACTGAAATAACAACTTCTTACTTCTTTAAATGATTATATTTCGCCTGATCCCAGGCATACTCATGTCTACGAACTGTAGTGCTAAACTATCTTCCTAAACAATCAATAGCCTAGTGTTTGGGTTATATAATAGACATGAGTATGCCTGGTGTCAGACGAAATATAGTCATTTAAAGAAGTAAGAAGTTGTTATTTCAGTCCCATCCTGTGTCTTTAAATAAATTAAAAAATATATACAATGGTGACAAATACTAATAATATTAATAATATTACTCGTCTACAACAAAACCAATGTTTTATTTGCTATATTTTTTTTTTATTATCTCCTAAAATTCATAATTTATCTTTTTCAGATTGTAAATTAACTTGTCATAAAAAATGTTACACTAAAGTAGTTGGGCTGTGTAACAAAGACACTGTTACGTGCGGTAGAAAAGGAAACAACACTGTTTTTGGAGTGCCTTTGGAATCTCTCGCAACCGAGGATGGCAAAATACCTATTGTTGTCGATAGATTAATTACTACCATAGAAATACACGGGTTATATACTGAAGGGATTTATAGGAAACCAGGAGTGAGTCATTTTTGTGATTGGTGTTTTATATTTATTTCTATGTTTTGAAGGAGTGTCTATGGGCCTGACAACCTTAACAAAATTATTCTCTGGTTGTTTAAATTGAAAGACATAACCAATGGTTATTGATTGGAGCAAAGAATAATTTGATAAGAATTTGTTCAGGATTATAGTTGCAAAATTAAGCACTTATATGCGGAAGCAACTATGTAGACTTCCTCAGTTATTGTCATGAAAATTAGGTGGTGACATCGGATTATGAAGAATCCGATATTTCGCTTCCATTGCGAATATTTACATTTGTATAAATATTCATTTATTTTTACTTGTGTGTGAACGAGATGTTTTGCTCCTAGACATTTCTATATGACATGATAGCTTTTGGACGGGATCTGAATGAAATTTGGTTCAAAAAAACTACTACAGGACAATGGCTGCTAAGAGGCATGAACATATTTTTTTGTGTTATACCCTACTCCCACTTTTTAAGTCCATTTCAATTTATTTAAAACAAAAGTTAAAACATTTTATTTTGTTATTTTAAAACCTTTCCTAATTTCAGGTAAATTCTAAAGTCCAAGAACTAAAAGCTAAAATGGAAGAAGGGAATTTAGACTCGATTCAATTTGACAAATACCATGTAAGTATTGGTATTACTGTGTTATTGTTACATTTTTATTTATCAGTGTTAGTTTTCATGTGAAGATTGTTTAAACATGCTTTGTTTATCATTTGAATGCAGATAGTTGCCAAAGTTAGGATTTGAAGTTGTCATTATTTATTTATAGGGTCATTCCTTGCAGAAAAGCCAATTTTGTGCTGTCGAAATTTAAAAGTGAATAATATTTTATCTATTTATTGTTTCTTCTGAAAGCAAATGGTTGAATTTTGTCAATATCTTAATCCGTTTCCTGACAATGCTTGTTCATTTCTTGAAAAATATCAATTATTCTGCTTAGACAAGCCATTTGGAATGTATTTTCTATATTTAGTATTTTTAGTTTTTGTATATTGGTCTAGAAGGTGAGTTTTTTTAAATATAATTTTTATAATAAATATTTGCTGCACTAAGACTAGTTGTTAATTAGTGTCTGCCCCCCCCCCCCCCCCTATGTAAGTATTCCATACCTCAAAATAAAATCAATTAGGCTAAAATATAAAACTCTTAATTCTTCTAATTTGATGTCACTATACCCAGTCTGGAGATAAAATAGGTTGTTTGATTGTTTATATTTAAATTTTGCCAAATAATAAAGCAAATTGAATGATGATTATTTTTTCCCATATGTTTTTAAGGTTCATGTGTTAGCAAGTGTACTGAAAAGTTTTCTACGAGAAATGCCAGAGCCCCTGTTGACTTTTGACCATTATGATGACTTGCTTCGAGCAGCTGATTTGTCTGAAGATCGAGTCAATACTATTTATGCCATTCTAAACAAACTTCCTCAGGTCAATTTTGATCTGTTGGAAAGAATAGTCTTTCATTTAGCCCGGTAAGAGTTGTATTTTATTATACTTTTTTTAGAATTTCTCTTTATTTAATAAAAAATAAAATTCTGTTAAATTTACGAATGAATTAATCTGGAGATGATGCCTCACAAGATGTGGCCTATATGCCTGGTTTTTCCTCCCCACCCTATTACTATTACTACTACATGCCTCACTAGAGATATAGCCTAATGCCTCGCTAGAGACATAGCCTAATGCCTCGCTAGAGACATAGCCTAATGCCTCACTAGAGACATAGCCTAATGCCTCACTAGAGACATATCCTAATGCCTCTCTAGAGACATATCCTAATGCCTCTCTAGAGACATAGCCTATGTTGTGAGGGAGAGTCTGTTGGCTCTATGCTGTGAAAATAATAATTTTATCAGTGAACTGAATTTATTCTCAATTTCTTATCCCCCCCCCCATTGCTGACAAAAAAAAACACCTTATAGTGAGACAAATTATGCAGAGTTTTCGCAGAGTCCCATGCAACACTAAGTTGTGTTAAGAAATAAAAAAAATAAAATTGGAGGATAATTTTTTTGGGTTCTTGGGATGAATTCAAGACATTTTGTCACTAAAGTATAAAAATTGAACATTCTAATTCTCAATTGAAACTTAAGAAACAACTCATACTGGACTTAGACTGGCCTCATTCATTTTTTCAAGTCAAAAAGCGTGAGGATTTCTATTACTAAATTGGGACTTCCAATGCCAATAATTTAGAACCCAGTAGATATTTTGGAAAGGATGTTCATAAACTACAGATAAACATCTTCTAAAATCAACTTAACTGCACACACTTTAAACATAAATCCACTTCAAACTATATTATTTTTAATAGTCCTTATATCATATTTCATACATCTAGTATAATCCAAAGTAAGTTTTTATTCCTTTCATTCTATTAAGAAACAACTTTAGAACAATTTTGCTAAGATTAAAACTGACACATTTTTGACATAAGAGCAAAAACCATTTATAACATTATCAATTTAAAAGAAATTCAGGGTTACTATTTTTCCTAAATTCAGCAATATTAGTGGCTATAAATACCTTAAAATGAAGATGAGGTATTAAATTATTTGTGTTCTTAAAACAAAAATAAAAACATTTTCACTTTTTTAGAACAGTTTTTGGCAAATTATATCTAATGTCAAGACTTAAGCTTCCATTTAAATTTAAAATGTCCAATTTTAACACTTTAGGCACTTATCCCCCTCCCAAATAGCCAAATTTTTCCCCCCAGATCTCTAAAACCCAAAAGGCCAATAACCTTCCTATTTACTTCTTCTGGTTTTTCCAAAATTCCGGAGTTGCATTGGATACCAATTTAACAACACAACCAAAAAATAAGTTCCCTTTATACAACTTCAATAAAATATTAAGAACAATATACATCACCACAAATGTTAACCTAAAAGGGTTTCTTAGTTAACAAAACACATGGGTTAGTTTTGTCTTAGTGTATTTTTATCTTCTTTTTAGTCAGTAAGCCTAATGTCAGAACTAGAAGACTCAGTAAAAGGACATTAGTCTGTAAATTTTATAAATAAATAAATAAGAGAGTTAAAGAAAGATAAATAAATAAATCATATTTTTTATTTCAGAGTTGCTTTACACGAAGAGGCAAATAGAATGTCTGCGAATGCTCTAGCTACTGTGTTTGCTCCATGTTTACTCCGCACTGACAAAGTAATGAGGGCGCAGGACTCACTTCATGATATCAGCAGGCAGACAACATGTATAGAGGTTATAGTTATGGAGCAGATGAGAAGATTAAGAGCGACACTTATAGAAATAGATACTTTAGATACTGCTTGTCATACTGTTACACATAGGTTATCTTCAATTAGGAGTTCTAAGGTATATTTTTTCTGTTACTCATAGGTTATCTTCAATTAGGTTCTAAGGTATATTTTTTTACTGTTACTCATAGTTATCTTCTATTAGGAGTTCTAAGGTATTTTTTTTACTCATGTTACTTCATAAGGTTATCTTCTATTAGGATTAGTTCTAAGTATTATTTTTACTGTTACTCATAGGTTATCTTATTAGGAGTTCTAAGGTATATTTTTTACTGTTACTCATAGGTTATCTTCTATTAGGAGTTCTAAGGTATATTTTTTACTGTTACTCATAGTTATCTTCTATAGGAGTTCTAAATTTTACTGTTACTCATAGGTTATCTTCAATTAGGAGTTCTAAGGTATATTTTACTGTTACTCATAGGGTTATCTTCTATTAGGAGTTCTAAGGTATATTTTTTACTGTTACTCATAGGTTTATCTTCAATTAGGAGTTTAAGGGTTAGGTTATTTTTTACTGTTACTCATAGGTTATCTTCTATAGGAGTTCTAAGGTATATTTTTTACTGTTACTCATAGTTATTCTTCTATTAGAGTTCTAATGGTATAGTATATTTTTTAACTGTACTACTCTATTAGGAGTTCTAAGGTTATCTTCTATTAGACTAGGTTACCATTAGGATAAGGTATATTTTTTACTGTTACTCATAGGTTAATCCTTCAATTAGGTTACTCATGGAACTTCACAATATAATTGTGCGAGAGACACCAAAAATGTACAAGCAAATGCAATGCTACATCTGGGAATGTTCCATCATTCGACATTCGTCATCATTGATGGCTCGACATAATTTTATGTCCCACCTGAACGTTTCTAAACTCATCAGGGGCCGAGACAGAGCCTGAACTCACTCTGACCTTCAATTAATTCCGAAGAATATAATGTGAAGTACTTACCCAGAGACGAGCGTGCTCCTTTATATGCATGGCAAGCAAAACATATATCATTTGATACTAACCGAGTTTTGCAAAACATGAATAGTTGACACAAAATTGTGCGAGAGACCCAAGGAAATGTAACAAGCAAAATGCAATGCTACATCTGGGAACTGTTCCATCATTCGACATTCGTCATCGATAAATGTCATGTCCCCTCTGTTTCGTTACGTCTAACTCATCAGGGCGCCGGAGCCTACTACTCTGACCTTCAATTAATTCCGAAGAATATAATGTGAAGTACTTACCAGAGACGAGCGGTGCTCTCTTACCGCCATCATGCATGGCAAGCAAAACATATATCATTATTAATTGAAGGTCAGAGTGAGTTTCAGGCTCTTCGGCGCCCTGAAGAGTAGAAACATGACACATTATGTCGAGCCTCATGATGAAATGTCGAATGATGGAAGTTCCAGATGTAGCATTGCATTTTTGCTTGTTACATTTCCTTGGTGTCTCTCGCACAATTATATTGTGTCAACTATTCATGTTTTGCAAAACTCGGTAGTATCAAATGATATATGTTTTGCTTGCCATGCTGATGGCGGTAAGAGAGCACCGCTCGTCTCTGGTAAGCTTACTTCACTTATATTCTCGGAATTAATTGAAGGTCAGAGTGAGTTCAGGCTCTGTCGGCGCCCTGATGAGTTAGACGTACGAAACAGAGTGGGACATGAATTATGTCGAGCCATCAATGATGACGAATGTCGAATGGAACAGTTCCCAGATGTAGCATTGCATTTTGCTTGTTACATTTCCTTGGTGTCTCTCGCACAATTATATTTGTGTCAACTAATTCATGTTTTCAAAACTCGGTAGTATCAATGATATTTCTATTAGGAGTTCTAAGGTATATTTTTTACTGTTACTCATAGGTTATCTTCTATTAGGAGTTCTAAGATATATTTTTTTTTTTCAATGACCTAAAAATTGTAAAATGATTGTAAAAGAACACCTTCTTAGGGTGTAGTTTTGATTTCTTAGCTGATGAGTCTGAAGACCTTTTCTATTGCACGTAAACAGCAATGTCTGTTCAAGCTGGGGTTCGATTTCTGGTCAGAACAACTACTGTTTCACTTGGTCACATAGGGTTCTTTATCCTTAAGGGAGTTTATAACGTAAGCCCTAAAACTGAACTATTTAATAGCTTTTTGTTATATAAAAAGTTTAATTAGAAATTAATTTTCAAATGTAGGTAGAGTAGCAATAAATGATAACAGATTCTTGTGTTCTATCAACAGATATTTACTGCAGAGGACTTTGCATTGAGTGGCATAACAGGACCAAGCTCCGAGGGTAGCTCACTGAGTGCTCCCTCTAGGGGAGGCCCTCCCCCTACATCTGCCGAGGAGGAAGAAGTCATACTAATGGGCCATATAGAAGAAATTCAGAAAGAGAAAGCTCTCCTTACCTCCACCCTACCTTCCCTTACCAGGTCTCCATCAGATGATGATCTCCTGTCTACTGATGGATCCCTTGATGATGTGGAACCAAGTAAGACTTATGGATTTAAATTACTTTTTGATGATAATTAAATTAACCCAGTATGACTAGTTACTCCACAAGTTGAGTTATTAATTTTTGTCATGTAAAGATTTGTGATTACTTAATCAGAGTTTAAGAATATTAATGGACTCTTTATATTATATCTACCTTTTCCAAAATGGAGCTACTTCCACCAAGATAATTGTCAGAATTAAAGCTAGATAATCCAATTTTTCTCCATTTTGTGGACATAATCCTAAGTATTAAGCAAAACACACAGCAATTCAACAATTTATTGTTGAATTGTTGCTTGTTAGAAACACAGCAACTATCGACAGTAATGATTCTTCCAATTATTGCATTGTTGTTCATTATTTTATATCTCTGTATTATTAGATTGTCTTAAATTGATGTAAACGAGTTTAGCTGATTTAAATAGTGGCTGAGAAGTTGTGTTGCCTCACCTCCTTATGATGGCTTAAACCATGGATACTTGTATAGTTTGCTAATTCTAATTTGCTTTTTCAACTTTCAGTAAATATACCTTCCTATAACAGGGTCAGGGTCATAAATAGTTTCCTAAGTAGACTTTTAACCAATAGATATAACACAAATAAATAAATAATCTGACAGTTAAATTAATGTATTAAATATCATTCTACTTATCTGTTTGAATTACATCTATAACTTTATGTTTATCCATTATATGTTTTAGTACTTCAATTATTCTTTTTAATAGCTAGTCACATAAACCCCATATTAATAAAAAGATAACTGAGATTCAGTGAGGTTTCTAATAATAATACTAAAAAATCGGGTACTGGGTACTTCGGAACTCTTTTTCATTAAATCGGATTCGCTTCGCTCGTCTAAGTAGATCGCTAGTACATAGATTTGTTTCATTCCCAGCACTGACCGCACTGATGCTGCTTAAATTTTATGATCCACCAAAAAGCATGGATAAACTTGTCATATTAAAACGAAACCTAGTGTACTGATTTATTACATAAAGGTGTATACTTAAACTAAATTACAAGTCAATTGGATTATTTTCTGATTTTTTACAATTTTTAAAAAGAACGTATACAAGTCATGAAATAAAAATTTAACTAATGCTGATAATGAGATAAACCTTGGCACGTATGTTATTTTTTATACATGGCTGCATGCGTGTTGAATTTCAATTGGATCACATCATTTTTCCGAGTTTTATAATTAATCAAAAATTTTGTTGAGTCATTATTGTGGCTTAATAACGTCATAAAAAAATTATTTTCTGAACTACAGCAGTAGACCGTTTTTTGTACAAAATTTCAACTCCAGCATAAATACACTGGGAGCTACGATGATATCAGATACATACACACAAACACACACACATACAGACTGACAACTTTGTGAAAACCACTCAGGAGACCTTAAAAAATGCCTGGAATGGATTATTCCGGTGACATTTGGGTTTCAAATTTTTTTGCAAACACAATACTTTTCCTATATACGTACGGTATAAATGAGTATAACTAATAATCCATTTCCAAGCTGATCTTGTTTGTGATGTGTACTATTTGTGTATCTTTCTTGTATTCAATAATTTCTCTTCTACTACTGATATAGTATTTATTAAATGTGAATTTTATTGACTGTTATTCATTAATTTTACTTTAAAGCCTGATGTATATGGTTAGTATGAATATCATGAGATTCCTTTAAAGTATAGTATCAGTTACCTATATTTATCCTCTACCTCTTGTTTTATAACAGTCCGTTTGTTCTATTGACATAAGTCAGCTGGGAGGGAGAAAACGTAATGCTTTTAACACAGTAAAATGGAGGGAATGCGTTGGTGGGGGTGAGTCAGGTTATTTTACCCACCCTGTGGCACTTGTGATCTCAATCCCTGTTTACTTTATCTCTTTTCGCTTTAATTCAAAACAAACAAACACGAACGGTGTTTCTTTTAATATTTTTATTTCATAGCATTATTGCATACTGAATCTTAATTATATTATTTATTTAACTTCTACAGGGAAATACAAAAAATACAGTAAAAAAAAAACTTGCAATGACGTAACATGCAAGATGCACACGATGATATCCATTGCCAGCGGCAGTCCTGATAATTATTGCACTGATTTGTTTGTTTCTAACGCAATAACTATAAACTTTAAAATCACTGTATTATATGCAGAAAGTACCCAAAGTTATGTTGTTAAGCACAACACAATTACTGATATACTGGAATATCAGTAACAAGGGAAACACAAAATTATGGGAAAACTTGACATAAACCAAACAAAGTTCAGAGCGCAAGTGAAAGGATTTTTAAATGGATCAGAAAAAGTATGTTGAGAGGTTGTATTAGGGTTATCCTGTAACATCACCCAAGTACCTGTAGGTATTAATTCTTCCTAAAAATTTTGAAAGTCTAACGTTTTCATATCGAAAGTTATAAGGAGCAAGTAGTATAGTACCTACTAACTGATACCTAGTATGTATATACTAGGTATTAGTATTAGGTATACCATATGTATTTTAGTATCACCATGTGTATTTTAGAGGTAATGTTTTAATTTACTTTTGGTTTAATTTACTTTTTACTTCATGTGTTTTGTATACTTGTTCTTGTTTTATCAGAGATTGTTGTATTTCTCTTATTTTACTTATTTATTTTTTAGCGAGTGCTTTAAATAGTTATTTGTAACCATTTTGCAGGTCAAACATTATCAAGGCATAGAGTCATTCATAAACATAAGAAGCGAGGTTCTGAAGCTTCTACGAGTAGTGCCCTAACTCCTGAGCAACCTCCCTCTTCTGACAGGGATCCAATTATGGTTTAACTCAAGACCTTCGTAGCTTATTAGCACCCTATTTTGGTTTAATTCAAAACACTAGTTGGCCTCTTAGGATCCTGTGTTGCTCCTTTAGATCTTAGTTTTTTTCCAGACCAACTTAATCCAAATCCAACGAACATACGTTGTATCAAACGTACATAACTTTTTTTTATTGTTTATAAACTTAATTAGACTTTGTTAATTATAAGCATGGTGCTCTTACAAATATTTCTGAGAGGTGTTCCAAAATTACTTCTCCCTATTTTTTTTTTTTGTTAGATATTCTTATCTACTTGAATACTGTTCATAATTCTTAAATTTTGTTAATAATTTGGAACCAGCTCATAACTTCACACTTAAATTTAAAAAGATTTTCTAATTAATTGTGTTTTCTATTTAGAATGTACTAATTATTTATTATTTAGTTATTTTTTGAAAATTTACTTTCATTATGTTTTAAAAAATTATTGATGCTTTCCTAGTACTCCCTAGTATAATACCCAGTATACTCCCTAGTATATTTACTCCATAATTCTAATAAAATTTATTTTCTAATTCTATTTTCTTTTTTATACTTGTATTTAAAAAAATATAATTTGAAATATTTATAATTCAGCATTGTAATTATTATTATTTTTTGGTTTTATTTTTTTTTTTAATAATTTGTACTTTTTTTATTTGTTTTAAGTTGTGAAGGTTTAACAGTCTTAAAATCTGGCAGTTTTTATTGTCCTCAGGGTTTGAGATTTTGTCTTTGTTCCTTTTCCTATCAACGAAGTATTATATATTTTTTTAAATGTAGGGTTTGCTTATTAAACTAGTTAGAGCAGTAAAAATATTTTTTTTGTTTTTTATCTTAAATGTTCATTTTTATTAAGCTTTGTTTGAAACGATGAAAAACGTTATCAAATCGACAGCTTGTATAAGTTTTTAAAAACAGATATCTGAGAAATTTATCATCTGTTACTGTCTGTTCTTTGATATGTAATTTTTTATTACTGTGAAACATTTTAAATTAAAGTAAATTGATAAAATAAACTGAAGTCAAAGAAACAATGAGCTATTGAGAAACACTCGTGTTTTTTAATTTGTTCTTATGAAATTTTATGCTTTCATAAAGTGTTTAGTCCAGCAAATAGTTGGAGTTTTTAATTAATTTTTAAAGTTTGATTAATTCAATATTGGCAGTAAATAGGATTAGCTTGAATGACATCAAGTGGTAGAAAATTGAAATAAAAGAGGAACAGTATGCTACGAATAATTTTGTTCTTGTTAAAATATTATTTTTGGTTACTCACTTGTTGCTCAACAGCATTACACCACCACACCATAAAAAAAAGGGAAAAATCATACAAGATTTCACAATATATAAAGAAAAACGAGAGGCCTTCAGATCTTTGCCGTTACGTGGTGTCTGTGCTGGGGGCCACTCAGCAGCCCCTGCGCCCCCTGTGGCTGCTCAGCGGCCACATGGTTTTGTGCGAATATTCAAATGTTTTTGTCCAAAACTTAATTTGTTTACATTATGTCAGTTAATGTCGTAATGTTTTGTTTGTCAATAAAACCGGAACCAATACTGATAATACAATGAAACTTTGTATATTTGTGAATCACAAGTAGCAGTATATGTATATAAAATTTTAGCCCAATCCAAACCCTATATGAAGATTTTTTTGAAATGTGTGTGGGGTCATTTTTGTGGATTAATGACGTACACATATTTCATAAACAAAAGCGTTCAGGCATTAACAAGGTTGATTTTTGTACCAAGTTTCATTTTGATCTAAGAAAGCGTTCGAAAGTTATTGTGTCCCATAGAAATGTCTAGGGAACAAAAATCTTGTACATACATACATACAATCATATACCTCAACAATATATTCTTGATCAGTGAGTGTCCCCCTTCTAAAAAAAATCCACCTCCACCCCCCTCCTTGACTCCAACCTCATAAGCTCATTTTTTCTTTGAAAATTCACAAAAAAAATAATAACAAATTGTAACTTATATAACTTATAATTTCATATGTACACCTGAAAAGATAAATTGGTAGCAAAACTTAGCAGTTGACTTTCTGAAAAATGTTAAAATTGTTTCTGCCTGGTAAATCGGTATTACCAGTCTAATTAAAGCTGTGTCCTTGTGCCATTAGATGATTAAAGTAAGGTAACCTTCTAGACACTTCAAGGACAGAAGGTTCCAAAAAAATGCTGTATTTCATTTCTATGAAATACAGAATTTTTTGTCTAAGCAATACAGTCAATGTTTGTGTTCTAAGCAAATACCAACTGCTTATCCTTTTAAATGGGGATCTAAAAATAAATTGTTTTATCAATAAAAACAATTTAATGTATTTTTTAAGTAACTATTTAGTTGATGCAATATAATTGTGGGAGAGACACAAAGGAAATATAACAAGCATCTTAAATTTATAAGGTGTCTGGCACAATGCTGCTGTGTCAAGTATTAATGTTTTGCAAAACTCAGTAGTATGAAATGATAACTATTTAGTGCTTACTATTAATCAGTCGATACAAAATATAATGGTTTTATATCAGTAGAATGAGCTTGAATGTAGTCCATCATAAATAATGAAAGAAAAGAAGCCTCTCCACAAAACAAAACTTTATTGGCAAAGCTTTCAACCTAAGTAGAGGCCATCATCAGTGCAAAACCTAACCAACAAGTTACAATAGAATAAATATAAGCCAAATGATGATGAAAAATTGTTTTTATTTAGTTAGGTTGAAAGCACTTTTTTCATTATTTATAATAGTTTTAAGTTAAAAAGTATTAATAAAAAATCTAAAATTCCCATGTTTAAATGGGTAGAGTTAGAACTTGCAGACAAATTAAGCAGTGTTGCCTTTAGGTTTTGGAAACACTACTTTAATCATCTATTTATTTCGTATTCTTGATAAATAAATATATTTAAAAATATTCAATATATTTTTCAGGTATCATGTATTGCATTAATTCATTCCACTTGTTTACTTTCCCTCCCCACTGCTCATAGGTATAAGGAAAGTATTGAGTTCTCCCTAAAAATCCCAAAATTTATAACAGTTTGTACTGTTATAAACTTGTAAAGTATTTCCAAACAGAATGATAACATTCCTAATTTGAGTATTGAAAGATTTTAGTTCTTTTGTTAGCTGATCAAATTGTAACTTGACTGATTTGAAATTTTAGGATTACATCTTCAGCTTGGTGAAATCCTTTTATTATATTAAAGTCTATTTCTTCCTAATGAAGTATTGCTTATAGAGTTAAATCCTTTTTTATATGAAAACTAAATCTTGCATTTAAACTGATTTAATTTTTGTGATATAAGTTAATGGATATTGTATATATCATTATTATATTATTTTTCTTAATAAATTTGTTTGAGAAGGTAAGGTGTGATGAATCTTATAAAAAAATCCTTTAATGATTATGATCAGAAACCATTTTTGTTCTATTAGTCTACATTTCTTGTTTTCTTAAATATAAAAAAACAATTCATTTATGGGAATTCACCAACAGATTTTATAAATATTGGATCAGCTCAATTAAAACAAATTACTGTGTTTCAATGATTTTTTTTTTTGTAGATTTAAAAAAATACTTTTATTATCTCGGATTGTTCATACCTTACCTCATTATATTATTTAAATAAAACTCTGAATTTCGGTACACTTTGTAACCAAATGGAACAAATTCTTTTTCTTTGTTTAGATTATAATATTCCTTTTAATAGTAATTTCTGACATAAATATTTGTTTAAACTTTCTGTTTTTTTTTCCATTTTGTCTGGAAAAAAATTGTTTTTTTAATTAAAGTTATAATATATTTTTGTACCTAGGTTTTTCTTTAATATTATATTTTCAACTTTTTCAATGATACGTTGTTAGTATTTTTATTTGTTATTTAATATATGTCTTCAAAATGACTTAAACCGTTTGTTTTATGGTTTTTTTTTAATTTTTGTATTAAAGCGGGTTGTGTACTTTTTTTTAATTAAATGAGGTATTATAGCTCGGAAATTTTTTAAGTTTAATAAATTAATATGCATTGTTTGCTTGAGTAAGAGCTCATTATCCTTTTAATAAATTTATATCATGGTTTGAATACAAGTAACATTTAATTTATGTATTTTTAAAGCTAAATTTCAAATTCCATGTGTACTTGGCTTATTATTATTTAGTAATTTATTTTAAATTGTAGACTCATTTTCAATTAATTTATTTTAATTTTTCAAGTAATTTATTTTAAATTGTATTTCTCTCTAGAGTAGTTTTTCTAATGATGCATATTGAAATGGTGTATTTACTTAACCATGTGATATTTTTCTTTAAAAATGGTTTTTAAAAAATATGTATAGCTATTTGAATAATAAAACTTTCCTTTTTTATGAATGGTCTAGTCATTCACAATTGCATTACAATTTTAAACAATTGTTTTTTCTTCTTTTATCCCTTAGTTTATTTTAATGATTATTACTAATATATTTTTTTCCTTTAGTACCACATTTTTTTGTTAAAGATATGATTTTTTAAACAGTGATATTGGTAGAGGATTTTCTGCTCTGTCGTATTATATAATAATAATATAAATAACTTTAACTGTTCTTTTGTTTTTCATCCAATATGATTTTGTAGTTTTAATTTAGTAAGTAGATTAATTACTAAATTTTATGTATACATAACTTTTTATTTAGAAATGTTTTAATTAAAATTGTATATTATGGAGCAATTTTTTTCATTATCAAAATTCCTTTTTCATTTTATATAATTTTTTATTACTTTTAGAACTTTAATGTGTTATTTTTTGTAAATGATTAAAAAAACTATTTTAAGATATGCTTCTGTAAATAATATAAATAATTTTTATTAATAATATAACAAATTTTAATAATTAAATTAATGGGACTAATTTCTTGATTATTTTTTAACTTTTTTTTTATAATTGATTTATTTTTCATAATTGTAAAACTGCAACGGTTTAAAATTGATACTTTTTATTTTAATCCATTTTTATTTGTAGTATTAAAATATGAGAAGAGTAATTCCCAATAAAAGTCAGTTTTAATTTTGGATACTACATTTAAATTATAGGTATAAATCATCAGACTTTATTTTAATTTATTTTTTAATTTTACTATGATTAAAATTTTAATTGTAATAATTTACAGTTATTAAATATGTAAAAATTCCCTGTAACGGACTTACTATTTAAGTTGAATGACTTAGTTCTACATCGTGAGGTGCTGATCATGAATGATTTTCTTAAGTATATTTTTTGCTTTTCGTTATTTTTATAAAATTATTGATTTATTATTTTTTAAGAAGTTTGAAAATAATAAATTTTTTTGGGCTTCCTATTAAAGAAATTGATTAGACTTTTTCTTAGTTCTTATTTTAATTAGTATCTTAAGTTTTTAAAACATATAAAAGGATTTAAAATGCCAAAATTTAGGTTCCAACTTTTTTGATGATCTATTTTGAATATTCTATGAAGTTTTTAATGACTGAATTTGGCATTAGTTAAGCTTAGCAATTGACACTAAACATTTTTGAAAAGAATATTGTCTCAACTATAATTTTATAGTTGACTTATTTTTTTTTAGAAATTCAAATCTTTAAAAGAATCCTTTACCATGAAGATTTTAGAATAATGTTATGTTTACTTCAAAATTTTTATTTATTTAGGTTTAATTATTAACTCATTATTTCAAGTGTATTATATTGTAATTATTTACCTTAAAAAAAAGAGCTCAAATGTAAACTTTATTTTAAATCATGACTCTACTAAATAACAATTTCCTGGTAATTTTAATAAAAATGCTACGTCTTTACTCTAAAATTATTTTTCATTTGTTTTGTTTAGCAAATTTTCTAGAAAAACGGGTTTATGAGGTTGGGGTCATAGAGTACGGTTGGGGGTAGATTTTTTGAAGGGTATATATATATATATATATATATAT
>JACMZG010000022.1:10529342-10539342 GCA_018340805.1 Microvelia longipes
TTTTAATTATAGTTTTGTGTATTTTTTATTATTATTTTTAATTTTTTTGACAGACCTTTACAAAAATAAATTTTGTTATTAACTGTTTGATGTGTCTTATTTTAAACTCACATTCTCTCTCTCTTTCTTGACTATGTAATTAATTTTTTGAGAATATTTAAGAAAATTAGGCTAAAATGGTTGGCATGAAAGTCAAAGGAAGGGAGAGATTCCTCTTGGCCTTCCAATTCCATGTATCTAACATACATAACATATGTGTGAGTATATAAACATACATACATATATGTAGGTGTGTTTATGTTTTAAGTATGTGTAAACTTGTAAAATGTAAATTAATTTTTTTAATGAGAACATAAAGATCCTGATAGGTTTGTTGGACACATTAATCCAGTGTAGACCAAGGATGTTGAATAAAGGGATGACGCATTAAGGAACATTTCTGACCCCATAGAAGTATGAGATAGAGAAATAGGAGCAAACTTACCTTCCCTTAGGTTATAATTAAAAAAGGCACCAAACCATTCTTGGTTGTCGAGTTTGCTTCTCAACTTTCTTCAGTGCTTTTGTTATTGTTACATTTGGTGCTTGTCAAGTCATTTGTGCTTATATTTTACATTTTGGACTCTAGGTAGCCACTTTAGTGAGAGTAATTGAAGTTTTACCGTTTACTTTTTGTAGAGAGTAAGTTAAATGTGTTAATATTTTGTCTCTTTTTAGCCTAATGAAATGTTTTGCTAGTTTTCAAGATTCAATTATGGTTGTAATGTTTTTAATTTTCTTTAATGTTGTTAATTTTAAGCAATATTAACAAAAAACAGTTAAAAAGTGTGAACTTATTTCAATTTGTTTATAACCTTTGCAAGCAAAACAATGGGAAACCCATTGAGAGTAAAGTTTGCCTCTAAATTTTAAGACCTGCACTGTTATAAGGATCATAAGCATGTGCAGTTGGTTTTTGACGTGTGTTTCATGTAGCATTCTTCTCTATGTTTTGATTTTCAATGGGGTCACTTTGTTGAATGGCAATTCGACTTAGTGCGTCATCCCCTTTATTCAACATCCTTGGTGTAGACTAGACTAACTTGAAGTAAGAATTATGTATGAGCTGAGCACATCCTCCGTCCTATTCCAAACTGCACTACACTGTTGTTTTGTAACAAACCTCAGGCAAGAAGAATCTCACTCTAAACTGCACTTATTACTCCTAAAAGACTGAGTAAAGTAGAGTAAGATGCAAGAGAACCAGCTTTGTTTTAGTAAAGCTTGTTAGAGTTTTTATCTGATTAATAAGTAAGACAGTAGATTCTGACACGGGCCTCCTTATAAATGCATTTTCACTTCTAAGGTCGGGTATAGAAACAGACGCCAAAATATTCAGAGTTTATCAAGGGATTGTAAGCATTCACAAGGCAGAAAATCCAGGTCAACAGAATTTATAAATAACTCATTTTAATGATAGTAAAATATTTTTATTCATTAAAAATAAAAAAGAAATAATAGAAGAAAAACTTAATGATTATGTCCACAGCATTTTTAATAATTATTAGAAGTAAGATAACTACAACCAGGAGCAGAGTAAAAAAAAAAATGTTTAATATTTTTTTAGAAGAGTCACGAAAAAGATTAATTTTTTTAACTAATTAATAATAATGGTTGTAAAAGATAATTTATGGTAAACTTTAAATATTCATTAAGGTCTAATACAAATAAAAAAATAACTTTTTGGCAGTTTGCTAACTCGTCAAACCTATAAAAATAGGTGTTATTTGTGGTTATTATTAGAAATAACTAAATACAATTAATTTACAAAAAGAAAAAATATAAAAATTAATTAAAGAATTGAAAAAAATAATATAATACTTGAGTAAAAGTAAATTGATTACACTTGAAGTCCTTTATGTTTTAATAAAATAAATAACTGATTTTTTTTAACAAATCAGAGTTTAACATATAAATAGAAAAATACAAACTGCTTCATAGCACCTTGGTATGGTTTGGTAAGCTATGTTTAAAAACTGTTACATCAACCATGCGAAGGTGCAATATGAAGTAGTTTGTATTTGCGTTTTTCTATTTATATTTTGTTTAACTCCAATGATGACTAATTTATATTCAAAAGCTCAGTTATTTATTATATTAAAAAAAGGAATTCTTCAAACTCAATATTTTTAAAAGTCCACAAAAATAAACTTTTAAAAATACTTAAGTTGTGATATATATATATATATATATATATATATATATATATATATATATATATATATATATATATATTATATATATATATATATATATATATATTATATATATATATATATATATATATATATATATAATATATATATATATATATAAGAATCATCTGCCGCCAATACTTGCTGTTAGATAAAATATCCCTGGACTGGTTTTGGCTTAACATTGCAAAAACATCAGCAGCTGAGGCAAGACTTGAGCCCTCAACTAGTGAAGTTATTGTCTGATAAGACTATATGGGTAAGTTGTTAGATAACCAAGAGATAAAAATGAAAACTTCATTTCCCTGAAAGTACAATTTTTTTAAAAAAAATTAGAGGTGTATACTAGCTCATTCTAAGAGTTACTTGATAAATCTAAGGCCAAAATAGTGCAGCAATCTGAGAACTACTTCTAAAAGCTTGCTCTTTCCCCTATGAAAAAAACCAAGGGTGGCTCCTCTCAGGATATATACTCCCTGATATAAATAGTTAGTTGAGAGCTCAAGTGTTCCCCTGCCTGCTCATGATGGAGTTAAGACGAAACTAGTTCAGGGATATTCATATCCAACAGCAAGTATCGACGGTAACTGATTCTTTAATTTCTTTTCCAACCTGGGTTAAATATAACCTCTTTAATTTTGATGTGACATATGTTACAAAAATAACGCTATTCCAGTTTACCCTTCCCATTGTATAACATCAAATATTTTATACTTAACATTCAACAATTGCCTTTATTAAAAGATTTATTTTGTCATGCTGTGATCAACTTAAAGAAATAATTTCTAAAATATATTACAATAAAATAAAAAAAATAAAATTATACTAAAAAAGAGGGTGAAATGTCCAGTCTTGATTGAAATCGCTCGGGTAAGATCAAATAAAACTATTTTTTCTTAATTGATGGATTTTGTCTGCCGCTGAGAAGACCTTGGTAGTAACCTGCAAAAATATGGAATTGTCACTATGCTTAGTTTTAAAAATTTCATTTCATTTGAAGAATTTAACATAAACGTATATATTAAGCTCCCGATGTATCTTTAAATATGAAGAGACAGTGTAAGAATACATTAAGTTTGTAACCAAGGTAACTAAAGAGAGTGGAGCCATATTCCAAGTGTGAATATTATCTTCTTGTAGCAAAAATTAGTGTTATCTTGTTTTAAAAATTGGTTTGGGATACCTCAGAACTTCTCATCATATCGGATTCCTTACGCTCATCCTTAAGACTCGCTGCACTTGTCCTCACAATATATAAGTCGCCAAATTTAAATTGCACTATGTCTTTGAACTCATTCTCCTCAGACAGTAAAAACAAATGTCTTATTCCTAGTGGTTACCTATCCACTTACTGACCTCGCTCGATTCTGCTTGTGATCCGATAAAAACCATAGATATAGTAGCTGTATTTACATAAAACTTAATATACTTATATATTGCATAAAGGGCAATATATCTAATGCAAGAGATATAATATTGCACATCTGTGGCAAATTTTTAACGCAATTGAATTTTTTCATTTTAAGTGTTTTTAAACAAATAAATTGTCATTAATTACAAATTAAACATTGCTGAAAATGATAAATTTGACACAATTCTTCATATTTATAACAAATAAAACATTGCTGACAATTATAAATTTGACACAATTCTTGATATCTATTACAAATTAAACATTGCTGACAATAATAAATTTGACACAATTCTTAATATTTATTACAAATTAAACATTGCTGACATTGATAAATTTGACACAATTCTTAATATTTATTACAAATTAAACATTGCTGACATTGATAAATTTGACACAATTCTTTATATTTATAACAAATAAAACATTGCTGACTATGAAGTATTTGTCAGAGTCTGTTTAGAAGTAGGTGGTTTGAGACCAGTGATTTGAGAGTCCATAATTTTAGGTAAAAATTGTAATTAAAGAGAAAAAAAGAAAGTAAACAGTTTAACGAAGGTATATAGGGATAAAAGGTGCCTCTAACAATTAAATAATACACAAAATAAATAAAAAAGTAAAAAATATAATATTGTTTATAATAAATAATATTTAGGTTATAAATAAGGGTTTATCTTGAGGAGTATCTGCAGGGAAACAGATCACTATAGCACTGCACAAGCTGATATTAACTGAAGGTTTTAAATATTTGAATGACAAATTTCTATTAAGAAGACTGTAACAGGCAAAAGTTTAAACTGGCATATAGAAAAGTGGGAAAATAAGCTGTGCCATAGGGGCTCTAGGTCCAAGACTCTCCACTGTAAACCTTAAGAGACAATAATTTTCACAACTTGGTTTGATAGCAACTTGTTGAGATAGCAGCATGTAGTTGCTGTTTCTCACTCTTGTCTTGACAATATATTTTAATATAAATTGACTTTATACTAACATAACATTTTTATCAGTCGAAAGCTAATCCATAAGAAATTAAAAAACAACAATAAGAAATAAATGTACACACCTGTATGATATCCGGACATATACCATGACATAAGCATGGCAGATAAAGCTTCCTGTTCATCTTTAGGTAAGTATGATATGACATGGGGCGGTGGAGGTGGGGGAAACATCATCCCTTCATCCATCTGCAACAAGTCAAATAAAAATACTCATCAAATTTTTATTAACTAGTAAAAATCAAATGTAAAGAACTAAGTTAGTTTCAAGTGTTTGGTATACTGTAAAAAAAGATCAAATAAAAATCAAAAGAAATCAAATTGAATTGTAAAAGTTTGAGCTAATTTGACAAATAATTCTGGCGCGGTGGTCCGCATGCCGAGAGAATTTTCTTTGGGATGCGTGTTTCAGTGCTTAACAACAATCCTGGTAGGGACAATAAATTTTATTGTTTTTTACATTATATTAGTTTATAACTACTAAATAATTCTGGCACGGTGGTCCACTGTCGGGAAAATTTCATTAGGAATGCCTGTTTCAGTACTTAACAACCAGTTTCTTGCTTAAGGTTCCGGTTTATGCTTTAGAACCTAAGTAGTTAATCAATTGTCAAGCACTACTCGTAACTCATTTTGTCTGTATTTTTCAAAGGAAATGCGCACAATTATCCAGTTGGTTATACAAAACTATGCCTCTAAAATTAGCAGTATGCACTAATATTTGCACTAGTTTAAAGCTTAGTTACTGTTTATCATTAAAGGTTTAAGCGTTTTATATTATACTTCATCAACTATACTACCTACTCGGCTAATTATATTAACCAGTTTAAAAATTCATTTACGTAATAGAAGGCTTGGGTCCCTAAAATGCTTTTAATTCATATTTTAAAAATTCTTTTACGAAGGATAATAATTACATCTAATTGAGGAATGGAAGAAGAAGAAGCATTGAAGTCTTGAGAAGGCAGGCCATTCTCCTCCGTAATGTGATCACCATGACTTTCTGAAATTTGCTTCTGTCTGGCTTCTTCACCATGTGATGGTTTAAGTGAATTTAATTTTGTAGATTCTTCATTGTTGTACCCTAAATTATTTCAAATTATGTAGTTAATTAATTTTACAAATGTATTATTACAAAATACACATCTAATGCGCACACATTCATTATTTAATTAAACCACATTCATTAAATTTACAACATTCATTATTGTAATGGTTTTATTAAATAATACTAATACTTAAAAATAATACAAAGTTTTCTTCAAATAATTAATTATATAGGAGACATAAATAACCAGAATCCAACCTAGTTTGTACACTAGCTACAAAGGCCTATCTGTCAATAATTAAGTAATTAGTTCAATCTCTGAGTTCAACCTTATTTTCCAATTGTAATATAACTTTTTAACCAAAATAGCAAATAAGAGGTATTTATAGTTTGATGAAAATATTGCAGAGGTATTATTCAATCATTTGAGGCTGACCAAGACACTTAAAGATAGCATAATATCAACATAGTATGTAACCAAAGAGACTAATACTTAGTGAGAGGATACAGAAACTCTTATCATTCACTGGGTAGCTTGGCACCATAACTGTACGTCAGTGACGTCATTTTTTGACTTTTCATAATAATTACAATTCTGTGTCAATATTACATTATTACTTTTCCTCATTTATACTGCAACGGTTAAAACAGTGCCGTAGCTCGTCGTTGGTGGGTGTATGGGGGCCCCAGTTCTGCAGAAAATGTCATTAATTAATTTTTAAGGTATCCCTACCATAAATCCTCACTGAAGAGTTATGTTGTTTCACATCACTCACTATGACTTTACTTACACTTATTTACTGATACACGTAACTTACTAACACAGACACCATGAACAGAGTGACAAAATCCTAAATTTAACAGTTCGCACAATTTAGAAATAAACCCTTTTGTTGTTTTGTTTGTTAATCCGCCTATGCCGTATTAATTAAAGATTTTAATTAGGAGCTAAAAGTATCAGACTCCCACACTACTAGACAAGAACTAACTAACTAGAAAGCCACTGTCCCCCCATGACTCTACCTTTGTTTACAACAGTAAAAATCTAACACACTAAGACACCCATCTCACTCACTCACGCCAGTACAAACGATTTAACTTAACCAAATCTAGCAGTTGCGGATGTGGAAACAATGAACAAACAGTAAACCACTTAATAAATTATTGTCCTCTACTAGATAGAGAAAGATCATTACAAATGCAGCAATCAATGACTCTCAGACTTAACTGGCCTCTTCAACATTATCAGTTATTATCAAAAGACCTTAAAACACACTTTATTCAATTTATTGAGGCAATTGATTGAGATAAACTTTGACCAAAATAAAATTAATATAATATTATTTATATTAAATTAATATCATATTAATATAATATTATTATTTTTCATTAGATACAAATATATCGAACACAGGAAAAACACAAGAAATTAAATTTAAAACAATATTATTGTTCAGAAGATTCAAAATTTTACTGTAGGAAGAAAAGAACAGCCGAAAAAAAAACATTTCTCAAAAAGAACGAAGTAATGTACAAATATCTATTGCTTTCAGAAGCATGTAGTATTTATATGGGACATACTGATAATATACGACCTTTTAATAGGGTTACTACTAAAAGGAAAATAAAAAAAGTACAATTATCAAAACAATACAATTAATAACTGAATTTAATTAATAAAAGAAAACATGAGTTTACTCATGTGCAAAACTCATGAGGAAAAGTTCCGAGGTACCCCATTTTTTTAACATGGGTTAGTATAGGAGTTTCCCAACTTGGTTTATATATTACTTTAATCAATACCATATAAAGAATACATATTTAAAAATCATTCATAACATACCAAGAAATTTAACACGAACAGAATTTCTTTGAGGTTTAATAGATACTATTTGAGCTTCATACTCGACACCATCCTGAGACCATACATGCCTACAGTATGATCCTACTTTCCACTGACCACTGCTTCCAGTATGACTCCTAGAATTGTCTTTATAGGAATCTGATCTACCATCTGTTCTATTAGGCTTATTTTGATTACCTAATTGTGTGTTTTTCTCCAACTAAACATAAATACTTAAGTTAAAATGGTGATTAAAATAAAGTATTAACGCTGAGTTAAAAAGCCACGATAAGTAAAGTTGAGCAAAAATGAGCTCATCAAGACACTAAATGCTAAAATGGGCAAAAGTAAGTTGATTGAGCTAAACAGTAACAGCTCATGTTAAGTTATAAAACGTATGTATAGTATATCTAGTAGTTTTCACAGTCAACTTCAACTTTTTTATTGGTTCCCGCCAATAATTCATGGCGAGAACACACTGCTGCCAACTATTTCAAAATATATTGCCCTAGTTGAGGTAAGGTCATAGACATAAACATAACAAGGTGGTAGATTTTATTGATAAACTTTAACATTACTATTAGTTTAACAAACTTGCTTATTTGTTGGTTAATACAACAACAATTAAGATTGGTTACTCTAATACAAGTATTAGAGTTAAATAGTTTTAGTGGCTTGAGAGGTTTGGCAGAGAAACGATCCAATAATTGCACTCAAGCAAGAGTAATTTAAATTATTAAAAATAAAGTAGTAAATAAATTCTAAAAATAAATAAATAATATAATAATGATGAAATAAATAAACAATAATAGTAAAAAATAAATAAAAGAAAAAAAATAATACTAAATATATTAAATGAATAATAAGATAAAAAGAAAATATAAGAAAAAAACTATATAATAAGAAAAAACATATAAGAGGTTAATGTCACTTTTCTATAGAAATATTCCTTTTAAACTCACTTAGTTTCACTTTACATGAAAGAATTACTATTCAGTGTTGCCAAGTTTAGAAATAAGCGGAGCAATGAGCTGATACCATTGAGTAAAAAGGTTTCTTTTACTATACAGTGGAGGTATAGTATAGAAAATAATTGTTCAAAAATTAAAATGCCCATAAATTCTAGGATGAGCATAAAAGGGGTCATCAAGTCCACAGACTAAATAAACTCTGTTTATTTACAAATTATGCAAAGAGCTTTTGCCAACCCAACAAGAGGCCATCATCAGAGCCTGGCAAACAAATATGAAAATACAAAATTAAAAAACTCAAAATAGCATTAAAAATAGAAATAAATGAATAAACAAATATAAGATAGGTATGAAGATAATTAAAATAAATAAAAAATAAAATTACCATTGACACAAAGTGAAGAAGAAAGGGGCTGGTTTTTAAACCAGCTTCTTGAGTCAACGGTAATTAATTTTGTTTATTCCATTACTTTTAATTATCTTTGAACCTATCTTATATTTGTTTATTCATTATTTTTATCGTTATTTTGTTATCTTTGAGTTTTTAAATTTTTTATTTTCTTATTTGTTTGTCAGGCACTGATGATGGCCTCTTGTTGGGTCAAAAGCGCTTAGCGTAATATGTCAATAAATGAAGTTTTCCGTGGATAGACTCTTTACTTTTCTCAACTTGGAGTAGAATGCCAGTTTTAGGACTTTCTACCCATCAGTTTTCACCCTGCAGGAACAACTTCACGTAAGTTGCATCCGCCATTTGCTAAATATTAATTAAAGTTGGTGAAATCGTTTTAATACCAAGTTCTATTCATATAACGTTAGATTATTGCCTGTGCTACAAACACCAGACCTCCGGTGCCGAGTCATTGTAGCTGACACTACATATATCTTGTTGTATATATGTAAACATCTATATGGCCCTGAAGAGACAAGGTGATGAAAATTTGTTAGATTCATGGCAAAATAGCATGTAACAAAAAATACTTTAACAAAAAAGTGTGGCCTCAAAGGGCCACAAGGCCATAGCCACAGGACTTGTAAAATGCCATGTAAGAACAATAAATCAACAAGGTAGCCACAAAGCAGTCATGCAGGCCCACGTAGTGTAGTGGCTACCAGCCCATATTGTTATAAAAGTCTGAAGGGCCAGCAATGACTTGAAAAGCAGGTTTGTTCACATAAACTGTTTTTCTGTTTATGAGCAACAAGTGTTGTGAAAGCGATTGCTATTATTACTTACGTTGCTATTAGTAAAATATTATTACGTTGCAAAGGAGACGTGATTGTCAAGAGACAAGATTTTATAATTTGTATTAAGATTTTACTTTGTTGTGTTAATAAAAACGTAAATTTAACTATTATATCTTTTTCACTATCTAAACTTCACGACAAGGACAAATTTCCCTTGAGCCTTTGAATTTTCTATTTTCCCTCTTCTGTTGAATTTTGATACAACCTAAACAAATATATTCAAAATAAAGGAAGGAGAAATAAGTGT
>JACMZG010000022.1:10544342-10551623 GCA_018340805.1 Microvelia longipes
TCTTTTACTGGTTACTCCCCTGAAATCTTAAACAAAATTCCTTATCATCAATTTCCTTCGTCACCTCCAGTATTCAAAAAGAAATTGAATTTTAATACAATTCCAACCACTGGTACGGACCTGGGCAAGCATTTTTTGATTAATTTTAGCCCAAAGAGACTAATACTATAGTATTAGTCTCTTTGTTTTAGCCTTAACTCGCTCTTAAAGGAGGTTTTAATGAGGTTACACAGAGCCCCTGAGAGCTACAAAAAGATGTTTCAGGCCTCTAAATGTATTGAGATAGGCGCCCTCTAGTATATATCTCTATTTTTTTACCTGAAGATGTATTACTAGACCAGCCCAATTTGTTGTATTTTGAAACATCGAAAAAGTAACCTGACCACCTTCGACTATCAATATAATCAAATAATCCGAACAAAAATACAAAAACTTATATAGTAGAACATTTAAAATACAAATCAAAACACAAAAAAATGTGTGAGGGAAGCTAAAAATTGATTTTTTTAACCTTAATTTACTATAGGAGAAGATTTCAATAAGGTTACACAGAGCCCCTGAGAACACCAAAATGATACTTCAGGCCTCTAAATGCATTGAGTATGTGCTGACACAAAGGTATATACAAAATTTTGCAACATATTGGGCAGCCATATTAAGCTCAGTTTATGCTAACCCTCCAAATTTTTCGGCGCATTTCCTTTGTAAAATTCAGGAAAATTGACAAACTAAAAATTGTAATAGTGATAATGTTACGAGTATAAACCAAAAACCTGAGTAAGAACACTTCAAAATATATTTAAAGCTCATTATAGGCCTTGGATAGTTTTGAAGTACAAAGTGCGCATTTCCTTTGAAAATTCAGGAAAATTGAAAAAGAAGAATGTGTTACTGTTCATTTTAATCTATTCTCTATGGTTCATTGTATGAAGCATAAACCTAAAGCCTGAACAACAACTACATTGGTATGCAAGAAAGCAAGCATTCCAAAGAAAATTTACCTTCATTGTATGAAGCATAAACCTAAAGCCTAAGCAACAACTACATTGGTATGCAAGAAAGCAAGCATTCCAAAGAAAATTTACCTGGTTTGCCAACCTCCCTGGGCCTTAATTATTTTTTAATCCATAATTAATTTCAGATAGCATAGAGTTAATATAGAGTAACTATAAAACAAGTTCACGTAGGCACTCCAAGACATTATTACTAGAGAGGCCATAACAGTTGAATTTTGAAACATTACAGAGATATTATCTCTAGAGAGGTCTCATCAGTTGACTTTTGAAACATCAGAAAACTAAACTGAACAGTTGTAACCTTTTTACCTGTAAGCATAAACATATATTACTAGAGAAGCCCTTTGTTGTATTTTGAAACATCGAAAAAAGTAACCTGACCACCATCGACTATCAATATAACCAAATAATCCGAACAAAAATACTAAAACTTATATAGTAGAACGTTTAAAATACAAATCAAAACACAAAAAATGTGTGGGGGAAGCTAAAAATTGATTTTTATAACATTAATTTACTATAGGAGGAGGTTTCAATAAGGTTACACAGAGCCCCTGAGAGCACCAAAATGTATTGAGTATGTACGGTAATTTTGTACCGTTTATTTGGTTGTATTAATAATCGAAGGTGCTCAGTTTACTATATAGATGTTGCAAAATTGAACCCATAGGTAATAATATCAACAAATATTCAAACTCTCAAGTAATGATATCTCAATGGTTAAGGTTATTATAAACATAGTATACAGTATATTGTATATACACATAGTATAATATATATTACACTAGAGGAGGCATAACCTCTCTCAATCTATGTTAAATCATAGTCTATCTCAATATGTTAAAAGGCTTGAAGCATCATTTTGAGGCTCTGTGTAACGGATTGAAACCTCCTCCTAGAGGGAGTTAAGGTTATAATAAATAAATTATTTTCGACTTCTGTACATTTATTGCGTTTCGGTATGTATTTTAAACGTTCTAAAGTATAAGTTACAGTATTTTTGTTCTGTTTATTTGATTATATTAATAGTCAAATGTGTTCAGGTTATATTTTCGATGTTTCGAAATTCAATTGATACAGCTTCTCTAGTAATAATATATCTATGCCCATAAAGACAATTTATTAAAAAGTATTTCACATTAAACATTAATTGTAATAATTTAAATAGTTACAAATAATTAAATATAAATTAATTATTGTATTCAAACAAATATGTTTGTAAATATTATCAATTCATTAAAAATGGAGATTACTCAACTGGAGGTATAAACTGACAAGTTTCAATATAAATTATAAACTTCATTAAATTCAAAATAATATTTAATAAAAAATTATTTTGTTTTTAAAATATTATTAAAGATTATTAAATTTTATGTAAATTTAATAAAAATACATCGTATTAGTCTTATCAGCTTTTTAGTCAGATCGATATTTTTTTTATTTTTGGTCTAAAATTTAAAAAAATATTATCAATTATTAAATGTTAATTTTAAAAATATATTAATTAACAATTATGAATAAATTTTATCATAAATTAAATGGAATATTTCATAATTATTGTTTCGTGGTATCCAAGATGGCGGAGGGGGGTATAGCATATAAAACGGAGACACGGTCGACTCTCGTCAGTCGGCCTTCAGCCTTCAAGCAGAGCGGAATGTCCGATGAAGTGAAGTTAGTTAATAAGAAATTTTATTTTATTATAGGTTGTAGTCTATTAATGTTTAAATTTATTTATAGTTCGTAACAAGAATCCTAAAATATTTTGCATTATTATATAAGACAATAGATCGCAATATATAATTACGATATTTTTTACATTGAATTTTAGCCATTTTGAATATTTTTATTTTCATTACCATTTGTTATTATTCTCTTTGTATGTCTGCTACAATTATTAAACTACTAATATAACTCCCATAAATATTACTTCTGTAACTATTAATACTAATATCATTGTTAGCTCTATTCCTGTTAGTACTAATACTACATCTTATTACTATTCCTATTATTACATTAACCAATAACTCATATTATTTAGCCTATAACTCTTGCTAACGTAACCTAATACAAGCAATATTATATTACTATTACCTATAACTGCAACTATTACTATTACCTATAACTACAACTATTACTAAAACCTATTACTCATGCTATTACTAACGTAACTAAAGTCCCTTTTAAGGGATTAAAGTTTACGCTTAAGTTTTAACAAAAGTAATATATAAACCAAGTAGGGAAACTCCTATACTTACTTTTTTCAGGCGCGGGGTTTTGCAGGGAGTTCACCTCTCCCCCCTCCCGTTGTCGTGTGAACGGGAATGAACTCTGCTTTAACCCTGAATTTAATTTTTTACGGTGAAAAATAACGTATGAACAATTGGGGTTAAACCCCCTGCCAAACCCCGCGTGTGAACAAAAAGTAACAGACTCATGTAAAAATTCAGCTGTTCGCTGGCTCAAAAATATAAAAATCCATAGAGATATTATTACTAGAGGGGCCCTATTGGTTGAATTTTGAATCAACGAAAAAATAACCTGACTACATTCGACTTTCAATACAATCAAATAAACAACGCAGATAATGGCATGGTTTTAATATTTTTGAAATATTAAAACACAGATAATGGCCGGTGAGCCAAAAACAAATGATTTATTATAACCTTAATTCACTCAATAAGTTTACACAAGGTTAAGGTTTCAATGGGCTTACACAGAGCCCAAAAAGATGTTTCAGGCCCCTCAATCATTTAAGATAGGCTATGCCCTTTCTAGTAGTATATATCTCTATGGGTTCTTCTCATTAAATATGTGCGTGCTGATTTAAAACTTACAATATACTATTATACCTACAGATACTAGATACCTATACCTTATACCTATAGATACCTACAGATACTTTGTAGGTATCTGTGAAATAATTGTTACAATCATTTAGTTATAGAAAAGAGAAACTGTTTTGATAATACTGTTTCGTTGATTAATTTACAGACGTAAGTTTATTGCCTTAAGTATAACTTAAAATTACGATTACTATAACTATAATCAAAAACTTTTGGTTATTTATCCTGACATTAAAAATAAAATTATATTTAAAGGGAAAACCTCTAATCACTTGCAAAAATATAAAAAAATTGAGTTGTGCAAACAAATAGAAATTATGTACAATCTAATGTATCAATAAATACTTACTTATATCTTTTGGTATTAAAGACCTAAGAAAGATGTGAGTAAAGCATTCGACACTCTACCTCATGACATTTTTTTCTTTAAATTGACATATCTTGGGTTTGAGGGAAACTCTCAAAGCTGGTTCAGATCTTACTACGGCGGTAGAAAGCAGTTTGTAGTTTATAGAGGAGATACCTCCGATGTAAAAGAATTAGAAGCTGGGGCAGGTCAAGGCTCGGTCATTGGATGTTTTGCCTTTATAATGGATGAATGTGACCTAGAGGATTACCTTGAACATGAATCACCTGAGGATCCTGATAACCTAGCAGAGTTTGAAGAAGATCTAATAGCATTTGTTGACGATAAAGGATTGGTACATTCTCATAAGAATGAAGATGCTCTGAGGCTTGTAGCTGTCGACCTTCTTAATAAGATTAGTGACTGGTTCACTGCCAATCACTTTACTCTAAATGTGAAATACAAATCATAATAATACAAACGTTAAACCTATTAAAATGTTAGGAATAGTCTTAGATTCAAAGTTAAGCTGGATTCCACAAATAGAAAATCTGCACAGTAAATTATCTAGTTATATTTTTGTTCTGTTAAAGCTTAGAAAGTCTGCACCTGAAAATATTTTAAGAATAGTATACATCTCTATGATGCAAAGTAGAATGGCGTATGGAATTATATTATGGGGTCATGCAAATATAAATAGCTTATTACTGTTGCAGAAAAAAGCCATTAGAATCATTACTAAAGCGGGATACCTGGACAATTGCAAACCCATTTTTAAAAAGTTAGAAATATTGACTATTGTTAATTTATATATTTATAATGTACTGATTTACATCAAAATTAATCAGGATTCTTACAGTGTAAATAGTGATTTTCATAAATATCAAACTAGACATAAAAATAAACTTACCGTACCAAGTCATAGACTTAAGAAAGCAGAAGTTGGCCAGTATGTCTTGGGAGTAAAAATGTTTAATGCTTTGCCAGATCAAATAAAGTTTTTAGAAATCAAAGATTTTAAAAAAGAAATTAAGTCTATATTAATAAAAAATCCTTTTTATAATATAAATGAATACTTTGAGTACTTAAATGTTATTAATTAGTTTTTTATGGTTATTAATGTATGTGACAAATCTTGTATACTAGAGATAGTATTTTTGATTAAAAAAAAAAAAAAAAAAAAAAAGACAGTAGTGAAATAAGTTTTAACCCCTTGTCCTACCCTTTATAAATTTTAGTTATTTATTATAAAAATTCATTGACATTATTGTGTTGCAGGATCGGATTTTGCTCCTGCTTTGCTTTATCTGTGTCAACCTTCGCTGGAGACATCCTCCGTGGGATCGCCGTTTCAGTTCTAAAGATAAGTAATCAGGGTTCCGATCTAACCAATAGACACTAACCTTTCAGTCTTGGTTTTATCGGACCCTGCCTAGGCCTACAAGATCTTCAAGAGGACGCCGAATTGGTTCGTTATTAATTATAAAACACATCACACTGTAGTATGGATATTATCTATAGGTGGTCACTGTCGGGGATTTGCCTGGTTTGGGATTGTGGGCTGACTCAGACACAATGTTAGCATAAATACTGTAGTCACGCTTTTGTGGGGGCTGTGGGGAGTGACGTAGTGATTGTAACTGCCTATAGCCCCGACCGAGGCATACGTCTCTTATGATATTTTTGGTAACATTGTTGTTTGTTTTGGTACGACAGTCTTTGAACTAGGCTGTTGTCGGCAGTGGTCATCGCTAGCGCTGATATCTGTTAAAATTCTGTAGCTTTTAAGTTTTCTGTTTTTATTCTGTCGTTTTAGTGATTTTTATACATATTAATAAATTTCATATTTTATAGTTAAACTAGTTTGATAAAAAAAATTAAATATGTACACTTTTTATTTTGGCTAGTTTTATTTCTTTTAAACACTATACATTATTTATGAAACAAACTAACCCATTGGCTTGTTCAGAATGTTTCCGGTTTTAAGTATAAGGTCTAATTTCACTGTAGTAACTCATAAAAAGTTACTAACTTCATGTTTTGTTATTTTTCTAATAAAATCGCATATATTATGTAAGCATAATAAAAACCTTCTGATCAGGCACCCGTACACTTTTTTTTAGGAGGTACTTGATTCATGACCCGTTGTTTAAGCCGAAATATTTTTTCATGGTTAGGCGTGGCGGGTAGGTTAGGGACTCAGGGTTATGACTCATTTATCTCCTTATATATTCACACTTCATCGACATGTCAGCCGTAAATTGAACCATTGGGCGATGGTAATATACCATTGGTTCCCGGGTAGGGTTAGGTAGGAAGATGATTTGGGTTTTATATATGTGCAGAACACATGGTGTGTTGGCCCCAGTTTTAGGGTGGGGGGTTAAAGTCCATTTTCAGGTACTTTCTATAAACTTTGCTGAATCTTAAATCTAAAATTTGATGAATAAGCAACCAATAATATCTGATATAATTCGATATTATTTGGTATGCTTTTTATCAATAGGATTTCATTTGACATAAACAAATTTCTCCATATTTAAGGCAAATATCAATTATAAGTTCTAATATTTTAAAGGCAGGCGCTTGCTGAAGCAATTGTCCCGAGGTCTTTAAAAATTAGACTTTATTATTGATATTCCGAGGTCCTTAACTAAGGAAGATAAAAAGTTTGATAGTTGATTGAAGTCTTATAACGCATGTACAGACTAGTAATGCGTTGCATCAAGAACTCACGGCAAAGAATACATAAAAAAAAATATTAATTTAAAAAAGCGAAATGAGTTTATCAAAACATCGATGCTATACTATTTTAAAGTATAAACTCAAAAAGGCTCGCATCGCTTGCTAGTTTAGGTATCTTTAACATTAACATAGTAAAAAAGGCTCGCTACGCTCGCTAGATTGCTTATATTTGTAATAATACAACGTTAAAAATAGGCTCGCTTCGCTCGCTAGATTGCTTATATTTATAATACAATATATTGTAAAAAAGGCTCGCTTCGCTCGCTAGATTGCGTAGATTTATATTATTGCATAGTAAAAAAGGCTCGCTTCGCTCGCTTGATTGCGC
>JACMZG010000022.1:10556938-10582488 GCA_018340805.1 Microvelia longipes
TATGGCGATTCCAAGATGGCGAATCCAAATGGTTGCTATATGACGTCATCAGTTGCCTAGTAACCTATCGGTTCCATGGATACCCACTTATATCCCCACCCTATCCCCAGGGTATCCCACCTATCCCACTTGATCCGACTTGATCCTCTAAATCTTGATCCAAACTCTGATCCTAACTCTGATCCTATCCTTGATCCTAACTCTGATTTAACTTGATCCTTGATCCTAACTCTGATCCTATCTTAATCCTATCTTGATCCTAAGATCCTATCCTTGATCCTCATCCTAACTCTATGATCTTGATCCTACTCTGATCCCTTGAATCTAATCTTGATCCTAACTCTGATCCTATCTTGAATCTAATCTGATCTTGATCTGTATCGAATGACTTTAGACCACTGGGGAATTCTTTCCATATGATATTTAAATTTTCCGCCAAACAAATTTAAATTTGAAATTCCGCCAAACAAAAATTTGAAATTCCCCAAACAAATTTTGAATTCCCGCCAAAATTATACCTTGTACCACAGTATATAAATTTCCAATATACACACATACACACACACAGTATAAATTTCCATCATACACACACACATACATACACACATACACACATACTTGGATTAAATTTTCAATCATACATAGATATATCTTATATATTTCCAAATGACCTTGAGAGTGGCGCCCACACCACTTTTTAAATAATTTATATCTTTTTCACCTAACATCGGAAAAATATGACTCATAGCTTATTTGATTCCCCATCTTTCCTCTTTCTAAAATTATAATGATCGCGAAAAATAAATTTTGACAAAGATATACTACTTACAATCTCTCTTGACCATTATCGATTTTAAAAATCAATAGTCCACCAATCAACTTGGCTATCTTTTTCATCCTCTTCCTCTAACCCTCTATCCAACAAATCAAGTCCCATCGAAATCCATCCAATACATCAAAAGTTATTAAGCTTCAAACACAAATGCGCGATAACTCATCATGAGCGTGCAGTGAGCTTATATGGTTTCTTGGAAATCTATCCATCCTAGGCCATAGTTACCTTAAGCAATGTATATATCGAATTGAAATTTTTCGAATAATCAATATCTTTTTGCACTTTGACATTTAGCACTTTTTTTTTTCACTATAATTTGCACCTGCACTTTCCAAACACACACACATTTGCACTTTGCACTTTAAAAATAAAATTTAAAAAATATTTTAAAAAATTAAAAAATTTAAAAAAAAATTTTAAAAAATTAAAAAATTATTCTATTCATTAAAACAAAATAATAAAAAAAAATTTAAAAAAAATAATTTTTAAAAAAAAAAAAAAAATAAAAAAAAAATAAAAAAAAATAAAAGATAAATAAAAATAAAGATAAATAATTTTTCTATTCATTAAAACAAAATAATAAATTAAAAAAATCCGATCAAAAAAAATGATCCGATCAAAAATCAATAAAATCGATAAAATAAAATCGAAAATCAATAAATCCACGATAACCCATATGAAAAATCATGCACGGCTATGTGTTTTCGCGAGGGGCCCCCCTACGCGCTATAGAGCTTATATCTACCTACTCATGTAAATTACTATAATTGCAAACCATCCCTTACAAAATTTAACAAAATTGCCAACCATTCCCTTAAAAAATTGCACCATCCCACCATAAAATACATTAAAAATTGCAACCATTCTCATAAAAAAAAAAAAATTGCAAACCATCTCTTAAAACATTGGCAACCATCCCTGAAAAACTTTCAAAATCCCATGTAAACATAAAGAATAAAAATGCAAGATCCATAATAATATAATGCTAAAGATTTTACTAGAAGTCATTTGAAAGTTTTTTTTTAATTTACTAGAAGTTATAGAAATTTTCAACTCAATACATGTAATAATCTAACAAAGTCAATTTAAATACACAGAAAAACCTACAGTGACATTAAATTTACATTGGAAAACTAAATAGAGTTAATAAAATTTCATAATAAGTATAGTCTTGTAAAATTATTCTCATTACATACATTTAATTACATTTAATAAACTCTATATAGCCATTAAATACATACAAAATATATAATATACATATTTATTACATATAACCCTATAAATCTATTGAAATACATATAATATCCCTATGACCGTTGAAATACATAAAATATCCTTATGAAATTCCCCTATGTCTACTGAAATCATTATTGAAATACATATAAATCTATTGAAGTACATATAAAATAAATATGATATCCCTATAATATACTTATAATATCTCTATGTTTATTGAAATACATATAAAATATCCTTATAATATCCTTATAATCTCTATGACTAATGAAATACATATAAAATACATAAAATACACATGTTTAATAAAATATCCTTATAAAATACATTAAAATCATGACTGCAATAGGCATACATCCTTATGCTATAGGCTTGTATCACCTGACTATCACATTAAAAAAACATGGAATTTCAACTAGAATGCGGTGGGATGCAGTGGGGAAGCAATGGTGATGCAATAGATGCTTTAAATTCAAGTAAGAAAAATAATAAATTTACATATTATTTTATAATTTTCTAGGTTCAATGTTAGAAATGCTATTACAAGAAAAAAAAACGAAGAGAGGCCTCAATTCCATATCGAGTGGGTACCACTCAAATGTATCAAAAATAGTCGAAGGGTTGGCCATTGCTCTCAAACTTAAGAATTACCAACTCCATTAGTTAGTACAACAGCAAATATGTTGAAGAAATTTTGAAGAAAAAAACCATATGATCAGAACAACAAAAATATTTAATCTCCAAATAGTGGTTTGGATGCATTACTGAGGTGAAAGATGCGATTTACATCGAGATGGAGAAATTGGAGATTAAGTAATAATAATTAGTAAAATAAACAACTTTAATATTTCTTTTTTATTTTCTAGTTTGTCGTTTCAACCATCTAACAATGAAGGACGATGAAATATGACAATTTCAAATATTCTCAAATTTTGTTTTTTCAAATTCTTTAAAAACTTGGTTTAAAAAATCTGCCCAAAAAATCCCGTTTACTGTTATACAAACAGTCAACCATAGAGCGGCAACTGCGACTTCACACAACCGCAACCCTTTCATTGACACCCCCGGGGGGGGCAGGAAAAAAACAAACCCCCCCTTTTGAGGTTTTAACCCCCCACCCCCGCCTTATTTTTGGGAAATTTTTACTTGTAATGACCTTGGGACCTCCTTTCCCGGACATGGCCGGTAGGCAGGGGGAGGGGTGACACGAAAGCATTGCCTCAATTTCCCGGTTTGAGATCGTTGTGCGCTTTTGGCTTGTGAGCAGTGGGGAGGAGGGGTTCGCACGAAGACAATAGTAACGACCTTGACCTTACTTTACCGGTTTGCCATGTAACGACTTGACCTACTTTCACATAGAAACTGGTGACCTAGATACGGTTGCCATGGCAACGGTTACCCCCTTTCCTAAGACTTCCTCCCTTTAGACTACTCACAACTACATCTTCGCCACTGGCATATCCACACATATCCACAGCATACCAACCGCATATCCACTGGCATCTCCCAACTGCATCCACACTGCATCGAGCTGATTAAGATCCTCGATGGCCAAAGTCGAGGTCAGTTTATACAGATAATAGTAGATCACTCCAGGATCAAGGTTATGATCATAGTTAGTGGAATATTGTGGGGTGCAGTCAATGAATTTTAATACTATTTCAACACATTAAACACATATTTTGACTGTATAGAGCGTATATTTTCTATATAAATATATACAATGAGAATATTTTTTAAAGTAAATGACTATACTTGTTGTGATTTAATGCCTTTTTAACTTATTTCATGTATTAGATGAAAATTTCCATGACTGCAGTAAATTTATTAAAACTTTCAATGATTCTATATATTTTTTATAACTTTTCACATATTTCTAGTAAAGTCATATATATTTTATTAGATTCTAGTTAATTATAAAGTTATAATATTACCATGACTTCTTAGCAATTTTGATTTACACATAAAATATTTAATATGTTTATATAGTTAAGAGAAAAAAAAATAAATAAATCAAAAATATTATTAAACAATAAGTTTGATAAAATTAACAATAAATTTAACAATCATTTAACAATAAATTAACAATCTTTGAAACATAATCGTTTCATCAACATTGATAACCCATAACGCTTTCCTCCTCTTCTTAATTGATGCAAGTTTCGGAATTTGGTCAATTATTAGAGTTGCGTATTCTTTGATAATGAATAAAATTTGTTTTCCTTCTGCAATATTCATGTTGTAAAGCATTTCAATCAGTATAATTTTATTTTGTTAATAGTCAGTTAAAGAAAAAATTGTTGACTGCTTCCTTACAGAATAAATTACTTTTTTATTTATTGGTTAAGAAAATAAAGAAAAGTGTAAAAAACATTATTACAATACAACAATAAAACATCAAGATTATTTTCAGTCATTATCTTCAATATGCTCCGAGTATCAGTTCGTGAGGATGTCGCTCCAGTGATTTATGAACATTGGGCATTGCAAAACCAAATGAACAGTGTCAAAGCTTCTTCACTAATAAATTCTTTTCGATTAATGTTTTTTCTCGAAAACTTGACTCGTAATATTCGCCATCATTTTTGATAATTATGAGATCTGGTATAATTCATTAAAATAACTCGGGCCATATCTAAAGAAAAAAATATATATAATTAATATCAATTGAATTCCTTTCGAAGGCCATGCATTATTCATGAGTATCTTCTCATCATTACAATCCGGGTACTAACTCATAACTCTGGTGTTACCGTTTTGGCTTTTTTGAAGTAGATACTTGCTTTAACCAATTTTTCAGTTTGTAAATCTTCAACTCCATATTAACATCAGATGGAACATTGTTATCATGTGACCAATAACATTCAAATGAAAAAAGATATTTTGAAAATGAGAATTTTGTAAGGCAATTCTTCTTATACGTAATATATTAACCAATTAAGACAACTAATTATATCCATGTTAGTAACTAATGAATTCATACATGTGTAAGAGATATATATCGCAAAATTTCAATCATTTCTCATCATCTTGTGTGTATATAGGACATTTAAGAATATATAGGGATCTGTGTTGTATTTATTAACCCTCCACTGCATCGTGGATCTAATTTGTTACATAGCTAAAAATTTCATATTAAAACCGTCCTTAGAAAAGTACCAAGTCACCACTTCATGTTGTAACTAATTAGTTTACATTCATAACCTACGTTATATAAGTTGATAACCTACATATTATTTATTTTTTTTTATTTTTCCGCTCATTGTTTAGGGTAAGATACACTAAGAAAATATTTTTATTTGAAACAAAAAATGTTATGTCAAAGAAGGGTTTAAATGGACTACATGAGGGTTTGTGTGTATAATTATATGCATTTATGTTATTAATGGCTAGTTAGGATATATTTTTATGTCATTTAAATACTCTATATGATTAGTGTATTAATATTAAGCAAAATTGAATATTAAATTACTGAATAGATTAAAAAAATAGTTTAGTGAATAATGTATTTATATTTAGTGTAATAACATACGTTAAAACATATAAAATATTAACATACAAAATAACATATGTATTTAAAACATTATAAATAATGAAAACGCAGATGATTCAATCAAAATGTTTTTAAGTTAAATACTCTGGTCCAAAAAAATATCACCAGTAAATGTTTTTCTTTGGCCGAGGAACGATACCTGTAGTGTTTTAATTGTGTTTCCACCACAACATTTCTTGACAATAGATTGTGTTCGTATTGCGAACAGGAAAGCGATTTCTTCATTGAATAAAGATATTCACTTATGTTTCCGGCTCCGTTCTCATAGGACAACTGTTTCAATTGTATGGGTGGATAGAAGTTTGCATTAGTTTCTTTTCAATTTTTCACTCTTTAATTTCTGTATACTTGATGATTACGGTTTTGTCTTTAACCCACCTTTTTATAAGGGGTTTATGTAATATTTATACACTTCTGTAAATTTCTGAATTATTTTATACACTTCTGGTAAATTTCTGAAATTTTAATACACTTCTGTAAATTTCTAATATTTTATACACTTCTAGTAAATTTATGTAATTTTTTATACACTTCTGGTAAATTTTTGTAATATTTTCTATGTTTTACATGGAATTTGAAAATCTTTGGCGAGTTCTGGTAAATTTTGTATAAATTTGTACACTTATTGGTAAATTTTTGTGAATATTTATACACTCTAGTAAATTTACTTAATGATTTAAAATACATATATGTGATTTTGATTGATTTATATTAAGATTGTATACGATTTATTGAAGAGATATAAAGGACCTTCCTAAAACCTATAGAAAACATCAATATGAATCCCATAAAGAACCATATAAAACCCATTAAAACTTTCCGAAAAATGTTATTAAATCTCTATAAAATTATATTGTAACCCCATAGAAAATCATATAGACACCATATAAATCTATAGAAAACTCTATTATAATAAATGAACTATTTATAAAATCAAAATAATTGATGATACACTCTTTGTTTTACTTATAATCAAATCATTGTCTATGTTCAATTACAGTGATATTATATATATATATATATATGTCTATGTTCAATATAGTGTTATCTTAATTCATTATATAGGGAATTAGGCCATTTGTTTATGGTTATTTATATATTAATACTAGGGTTCTTGAAACGGTTAAACCGAAACCGAAAACACGTTTTTGAGCACAAAACCGAAACTGAAACCGCGGTTTTTGAGTCCAAAACCGTAACCTAAACCGCACACGTACATAATTTCAACTATGCCTTGCTCATGGCGCTCATCTTGCTGTTATGGATGTAATTTGTGATAAAGGAGATTTCGAAGTGATGAATTTAGTAGTGATGAATCAGAATACGATGATGATTGTTTCATTGTTGATGAGGAAAATTATATTGTTTGTTCGCAAAACAAGTAACCTTAATCCAAATCTTCATCAGAATCTCGAGTCACTAAGAAAAGTAGTGAAATTTTCCGAAATTCTACTGTTAGAAATAATATATTACAAGGTCATGCAAAGAAAAAATAAATAATCACGAACTTGAATTAACTTTGATTATAATACTCGATGGAACTCAATCGTTTCAATAATTGAAAGGCTTTACTCTTAAAAGAATGCATTTTTGATAGTTCGAAGGATTTATGCGCTTTACATTTATTTTAATGATGTGGAACCAGAGCAAAATGCGATTTTGATTTATTGGATCAAGGTTCGCTTTGTATAAATAAACAAATAATAAAACTAAAAACATAACTTTATTGTACAATGCAATAAATACCATTAAACCTACGTTACAGAAATTGAGGCTTTCTCTATAGCTGCAAACTTTTGCACAAAAAATAAGATCCAGATTGTCCGATTCTTCTTTGAATGCTTTAACTTTTTAAAATTTCATTACTTAAATAATAAAAATAACTAAAGGATTTGATTCAATAAAAAAATTAAAATTGAATTTGTATTTGTACCTGTTTTATTATTTTTTAACTATATTTTTAGGATATTTTCTTAAATATAAATAAAATTTTTTTATATCAAATTTAATTTAGTTTTCATTTTAGTTTTTATAATTAAAAAGAACATTAATATTTATTTAAAATCTAATTCTGTATTCTGTATTTTAATTATTTACCATATTAGTTATACAATTGAATGACGTTTACAGTGTTCTTTAGGAAAAAGCATTGCCAAGAAACTAGATTAGAATTTTATAGAGGAAATAATTTAAATGTTTAGAAATATTGAAATGAAACAAAACAGCTCCAAAAACTAATCCAAAGTTCTTTAGAAACCGAATTCGAAGAACGAAACGTGGTTTTAGTTTTCAAAAACCGAAACTGAACGGTTTTTAAAAAGTTGCTGTTTTCCAGAAACTTATTAATATCTGTATTATAATAATATATATAATATATATATATATATATATATATATATATATATATATATAATAAAGTTCATTGTATCATGTATAAAACATCATTAGAAAACCTTATAGAAACCTGATAATTAACATATAAAACTCTTTAGAGAATTATATAAAAACCACATAGTTACTTTATAAATTAATCAGAGTAATCCTATAGAACTCTAAAATAACATATAGAAAACTCTATTCTAACTTGTAATTACTCTATATGAACGTATATATAAACACTACTGAATTACGTTTGAAATATTCATTAACCATTGATAAAATCTATATAAATGATAAGATGATAAGAGATATATGTTGATTTAGAAGAGATCTATAGGTTTGTATAGGTTAAAAAAGATGTATGAGTTTATATAAGATTATTGATATATATAGGATTTATGGTTTTTATATGAAAAAATATATAAGATATTTAATAAAACATATAGGAATACATAGAGATTTCATTAACATATAGGAGATTTTATATGTATTTTATAAATAATTAATAAACTGTAGTGTATTGTTTTAAGAGATTCATTATAATTATAAAGTATTTGTATAAACAATTACATAATATAAGTACTTTATATAAGAAATGTATGGTTTTATATAAGATTGAAATGACTTCAGTAATTTTAAAATACCAGATATGCTGATTTAGAAGAGATTATGAGTTTTATAAGGGAATTATATAAGATTTACTGAGATTGTATGGATTCATAGTAGGTAGATACAAGCGCACTGCATATCGGGGAGGGCCCCCCCTCGCAAAACACATAGCTGTGCATGATTTTCATATGGGTTATCGTGGATTTATTGATTATCGATTATCGATTTTATTGATTATCGATTTTATTGATTTTTGATCGGATCATTTTTTTGATCGGATTTTTTAATTTTATTATTTGTTTTAATGAATAGAAAAATTATTTATCTTTATTTATTTATTTTTTTTTTTTTTTTTATTTTTTTTTTAAAATTTTTTTTATTATTTTGTTTTAATGAATAGAATAATTTTTTTAATTTTTAAAATATTTTTTAAATTTTATTTTTAAAGTGCAAAGTGCAAATAGAAAAGTGCAAAGTGCAATGTGTGTGTTTGGAAAGTGCAGGTGCAAATTATAGTGAAAAAATAAAAGTGCTAAATGTCAAGTGCAAAAAGATATATTGATTATTAAAAAATCGCGACAGATAATTTCTGTGTGTGTGTATTGATTTTTTCGAAACTTTTTTTATGTGGTTGAACTAGGATTTCAATTCGATATATACATTGCTTAAGGTAACTATGGCCTAGGATGGCTAGATTTTCCAGAAAACAAGCTCACTGCACACGTCATGATGATTATCGCGCATTTGTGTTTGAAGCTTAATAACTTTTGATGTATTGATGGATTTCGATGGGAGTTGGTTTGTTGGATAGAGGGTAAGTAGAGGAAGAGGATGAAAAAGATAGCCAAGTTGATTGGTGGACTATTGATTTTTAAAATCGATAATGGTCAAGAGAGATTGTAAGTAGTATATCTTTTGTCAAAATTTATTTTTCCGGAGCCAATATAATTTTAGAAGAAAGAGGAAAGATGGGAATCAGATAAGCTATGAGTCATATTTTTCCGATGTTAGGTGAAAAAGATATAAATTTTTTAAAAAAAGGTGTGTGGGCGCCACTCTCAAGGTCATTTGGAAATATATAAGATATATCTATGTATGATTGAAAATTTTAATCCAGTATGTGTGTATGTGTGTGTGTGTGTGTATCATGGAAATCAATAAATATGTATCCATGGCAACCAAAAATATTGTTACTAGGCAACCGATGACGTCATCTTGCTTCCCCACTGCTTCCCACTGCTTCCCCACTGCATCGATTGCATATTGATGCATTTCCGTTGCAAGTTCCCATTGGTCTAAAGTAATCGATTAAGGTCAAAGTCATAAAGTGGGGATACCCTGGGATAGGGTGGGATACCCTGGGGATAGGGTGGGGATACCCTGGGGATAGGTGGGGATAGGTAGATCAACAACCAATCATATCCATTTAGTCAACCAATAATATCAGACAACCAATAGAAATCGAGCATGTGTGTATTGAAAAAGTATATAAACAAGTATTTTTTCATTATTATTAGTTTTAAAAATGCAAGCTACTATTTTAACTAAAGAAAATGTCGATTCAATTCCTCTCGAAATAGGAAAACTTTCTAATTTTCAGCAGTATCATATGGTTTACCTGATGTCCCATTATATACAACTTTAAAGTAATATTTTTTTTATATATATGAATTAATATTTATTTAGAAACCGGTTATGTTGAAGAAATCAAAGTTCAGCTGGTATTGTCGGAAATTAACATCAAAGATAAGAAGATATTAGATAAACTGTTCAAAAGATTGACAACAGATCTCGAAGTCAAGGAAACTATGTTCATCAACTGCAAGGATGACAACAACAACTATGATGATGCTGATGCAAAATGGATGATACAAATCGAGATTAAGGGTTACAAACATTCAAAAAGTAATGTTGGTGTAATCTGGAAGTTACAAAGACTGATTTGATCTAATCATTATATGTATCTGTTATAAATGTTCTATTTGTTGTATGTGTTTTAATTTTTCTTATATAAATTTGTTCTTTTATTAATAAAATAAGAAACAACAATAATATACATTTATTTAAATAACAACAATAGTTTACATAATATTATCAAGTAAATGAAATACATCGGATGTAATGTTATTCACATATCCTTGAAAATTCAGATTTCTCAGTCCCATTATTACGATTTTCCCTGTTGAAACACATTAACACAAACAGGATTGTACTTTTCTAGTCGTAATGCTGAAAATATCTCTGGTTCAAACCAACATTTGACTATTTTAGCCATTTTATATAAATTTATTACAACTCCGATATTTACAACGACAGTTATCGATTGTAATTGTATGTTCTTTATATTATACTTTAAATCATGTGGTTCCAATGGTTTCTTACATCCCATTATTCTGCATTTCCTGATCTAAAGAAAATAATGGTATTCTTTTCGGATTTTACTCTGACTTGACATGGTTTTCCACTTGGAAACGTCATTTTCTTTACTACCTCAAGAGATACTTCACCCCTATAATTAATATTTGCAATCATAATTAATGACAACTAATGTTCTAAGTGGGTACATGAGAAAATTTCTAGAGTTAATTTAATTGATTCAGTAAAACAAATATAGACTTCTAGGGTATAATATATGTAATTAGTGAATATATGGTTTATTGTATATATTTAATGAATCTATATGGTTTATTGAATGTTTTCAATGACTCTTTAGGATCTTGTGAGTATTTAATGTGTATTTAAAGAATATATTACAAGTATTTAATAACTCTATTTGGATATTATATGTGATTTAATAGCTTTATAGGATATTTATTTGAACTTTAGGGTTTTGTGTATATTTAATTATATAGTGTTTTGTATTTAGTGACTGAATGAGAATATATTTTAAGATTAATGACTATACTTGTTGTGATTTATTAGGTTTTCCATTGTAATTTAATGACACTGATGGTTTTTCTGAGGTATTGTAATGACTTTATTATACTTATTACATATATTGAATTGAAAATTTCCATGACTTCTACTAAACTTCTGTAAATTTCGGTAATATTTTGGTAAAGTTATGTATATATTTTAATGTGTTTTATGTATTTTAATAAACATAGGCTAGTATATACATTTTTATATGTATTTTAAGAGATGCTTGTAATTTTTGTGTATTTTATATAGGATGCTTGCAATTTTTGTATTTTTTTAAGAGATGCTTGCATTTAATAGGATGCTTGCAATTTTGTGTATTTTATGTAGGATGCTTGCAATTTTGCTGTATTTTTTAAGAGTAGCTTGCAATTTTTGTGTATTTTATATAGGATGCTTGCAACAAATTTTATGTAGGATGCTTGCAAATTTGCTAATTTTGCTGTATTTTTAAGAGTACTTGCAATTTTGTTTTTAAGAGTAGCTTGCAATTTTGTATTTTATATAGGATGCTTGCAATTTGCTGTATTTTTTAAGAGTAGCTTGCAATTTTGTGTATTTTTTAAGAGTAGCTTGCAATTTTGTGTATTTTATGTAGGATACTTGCAATTTGCTGTATTTTTTAAGAGTAGCTTGCAATTTTTTGTGTATTTTTTTGCTTGTTTTTGTGTATTTTAGATGTGATTTTGCAATTTTGTTTTTAAGAATGCTTGCAATTTTTGCCTTGCAATTTTGTGTTTTTGTATATAGGATGCTTGCAATTTTGCTGTATTTTTTAAGAGTAGCTTGCAATTTTTGTGTATTTTTATGTAGGATGCTTGCAATTGTATTTTTATGTAGGATGCTTGCAATTTGCTGTATTTTTTTTGCAATTTTGTGTATTTTTTAAGAGTAGCTTGCAATTTGCTGTATTTTTTAAGAGTAGCTTGCAATTTTTGTATATTTTATATAGGATGCTTATTGTGTATTTTTTTAAGAGTGCTTGCAATTTTTGTGTATTTTTTAAGAGTAGCTTGCAATTTTGTGTATTTTATGTAGGATACTTGCAATTTTGCTGTATTTTTAAGAGTAGCTTGCAATTTTGTGTATTTTTAAGGGATGCTTGCAATTTTTGTAATTTTTAGATGGTTACTTGCAATTTTGTTTTTTTAAGAATGCTTGCAATTTGCGTAGGACTTGCAATTTTGTGTATTTTATAAGGATGCTTGCAATTTTGCTGTATTTTTTAAGAGTAGCTTGCAATTTTGTGTATTTTTTTGCTTGCAATTTTGTGTATTTTAGTAGGATGCTTGCAATTTTGCTGTATTTTTTAAGATAGCTTGCAATTTTGCTGTATTTTTTAAGAGTAGCTTGCAATTTGTGTTTTTTAAGAGTAGTTGCAATTTTTGTATATTTTATATAGGATGCTTGCAATTTTGCTTGTATTTTTTAAGAGTAGCTTGCAATTTTGCTGTATTTTTAAGAGTAGCTTGCAATTTTTGTGTATTTTATTATTTTTGTATATTTAATAGGATGCTTGCAATTTTGCTGTATTTTTAAGAGTAGCTTTGCAATTTGTGTTATTTTATGTAAGATGGTTTGCAATTTGTAATGCCTCTATAATTTATGTATCATTATTTAAACAAATAATTAATCTTATTATTATTAAATTTGCATAGCAATTATAAATTTTTAAATTAAAATTGAATTTAAAATTTTATTGATTTTTTAAAAATGGTATATATAAGACAGTAATTTATATATAATTACTTTTAATAAAATGAATTCAAATTATTTCAAATCTATTGACATGGAGATTGACATGAAAGACTGACATGGAGATGGACATTGAGATGGAAATGAAGATGGAGATCGAGATGGAGATTGACATGGGAGATGGAGATAAAAATAAAAGAAGAACCATTTGTTCGTGACCTCCGATGGTGCAGGATGACGAGGATGAATATGTGTATGATCCACCTAAAGTTGAAGATCGGGAATGGTGGAGGTTTTCAGAAGAAGACGAGGAAATGTATTTTACATTTTAATTTATTATTGTGAGAATGATTACCGGTCCTCTTTAGGGCCATAAATTTCTGATTAAAAAATGATTGAAAAATGGTTTTATGTGTTTTTATTTTCTTTTTAATAAATTCTAACTAATTAATAAGTAAATAAAAGTTATTTTTTATAAGTATGTAATAAATTATAAGTACTTTTAATAGATTACAGAACTATAGGGATATATATATATATTTTATATGTATTTTATAGGGATATTATATGTATTTCAATATAAAGTCTGTTAATCTATTATAAATAAATGTATGCAATGAGAATATTTTATAAGAATAATGACTATACTTATTGTGAATTTATTAACTCTATTTGTTTTTCAATGTAAATTTAATGTCACTGATGGTTTTTTCTATGGTATTGTAATGATTTCATTAGGTATATTACATGTATTAATTTAAAATTTCCATGACTTCTAGTAAACTTATAGTAAAATACTTATTAATAATTAATTATAATATCTAAAGTAAATTCTGTAATAATTTTTTACATTTCTGGTAAAATTTTTTGTAATATTTATACACTTCTGGTAAATATTTAGAAATGTTTTGCGACTTCTGGTAAATTTTTTATTAATTTTCCTTATGTTTTACATGGGAATTTGAAAATCTTTGCGATTTGGTAAATTTATGTAATATTTATATACTTCTGGTAAATTTATGTAATATTATATACTTCTGGTAAATTATGTTGAATATTTTATACACTTCTGGTAAATTTCTGTAATATTTTTTACACTTCTAGTAAATCTTTATAATATTTGTATGAGATGGTTGCAATTGTTAATATTTTATATTGTTTGCGGTTGTCTGTGTATATATATATATAAAAACAATAAATCTCTATACATAACACATAAATTCATATGAACCCTAAAAATATCCCATAATATTATGTAAAACCTTATGGTCACCCGTCAGATACCATATTAAAATATCTATAGATGGTTCAATATACAAACCTTATCATTAAATATAGTTAAAATATGTATTTTAAAAGATTCATATAATTAGAACTATAGGGTATTTATTAGAGATTATATAGTTATAGATATTTTATATAGATACTATAGGGTATTTTATAAGTATTCATATATAAAGAATATAGAGTATATTATAAGATATCATATAGGGTATTTTTATATTCATATCATATAGAGGTATTGTTTAGAAAAATGTTAGTATTAAGATATTCATATCATGTAGTTTGTATAGAACTATAGGGTATTTATATAAGAAGATTCATATAGTTATAGAATATTTTATATAAGAGATTCATAGAATATAGGGTATATTTATAGAACTATATAAGTATTTTTATAAGTAATCATATAATTATATAGTATTTCATAAAATATAGGGTATATTTATAAGAGATTATATATATAGGATTTATGGGTTTTTAAGAGATTTATATAAGAGATATGTAATTTCCAAGATATATATATATAAGATTTTAATAAACATATTTAGATTGTATTGATCATATAAGGAATTTACGTATTTATAAGTAATTAAAGAACTAATTAATGAACTAAGTAATTAATAAACTATAATTACTTTATACATACAACATAAAATTCATATAATCCATATTACATAATCTCATAATTCATATAAATTCATATAAAGTACATAGATGTCTACTGAAATTCCTATATAATCCCCATATAGCCATCAAAATACTTATAAAATATCTATATGACTTTCAAATACATATAAATTACAAATAATATATATTTACGAGTTGAAAAACAATGTTGTACAGGTCCTTTTCAACTAGGAAAATCATATTACTAAGATTAAAAATCATGAATTTTCATTGATATGCGGATAATATCACATCAGATATATTTATTATGATTGAAAAAATTCTAAAAAGTTACATTACCAAAGAAATACAAGCAATGTTTCTATTAGATTATGAACACTTTTTCAAAATAAATTTAAATTAATTCAATATTAAATATATTACGTTGTGGTATTTTAAAATTGAATATATATTAAATGCATTTCATTATTATTTGTATTATAAAAAATGGGTTCATTTCAGAAGAAAATAAAAGAAGATTCCGTCCGATTTTTAACGGATGAAGAGGATTTTGAAGCAGTTCAGTTTTTTGAATATGAAACAGATGAAGAAGAATATGAAGAATTGAAGATGATTATGATTCAAGAAAGGAAGAAGAATCACAAGAAAGGGGGTATAATTGCCACATAATATGGTAAATTAGTTCATAATTTGGAATTTATAGAGGAGGAAGGAAGAAAGAAAAAAAAAAATTATCAAAATATGTTAAATTAATTCAAAAAATATGTTCACTTTTTAAAATTTTTCTTTTTGATTCTTACTAATAAAATATCTACATTACGGAAAAATAATTATTTTTCAAAAGAAGTTACCTAAAAAACCAAAATTATCAAAATATGTTAAATTAATTCAAAAATATTTCACTTTTTAAATTTTCTTTTTGATTTCTTACTAATAAAAATATCTACATTACGGTAAAAAATAATCATTTTTCAAAATTCGTTTGGGAAGTTACCTAAAAAACCATAAAATTATACCGACCATATAATTTGTAATTAAGCTTCAAGTAGCTTACCATAAAATTAGAATGCTTATTCCAATAATTTAAGCATAAAATTTCATTTAAAAAGCTTAAAGTTACCTTAAAATTCTAATTTTCATAAATTCTAATTTTAATACTTTAATATTTTATATTTCACACTTCATTTTCATATTATCGCGCTTCATTTTAAATTTGGAAATTTGTCATACCTACTTTAAATGGAAATTTCTATTAAAGCTTAATGATATAGCTTATTAAATTATGACAGAAAAATTCTAATTCGTCTAATTTATATTACGAAAAAATATTTTTACTAAATCTTTTATCATTTCATAGAAAAAAATTCTAAACTCTTTCCAAAAATATTTTCACTTTTTCAAATTTTCTTTACTTATTTCATCTAATTAGAATATTTACATTACGGTAAAAATAATCATTTTCAAAAATTCTCATTCAAAAAAGTTGCTCAAAAACATGGAGGGGACACTAGAACAAAACTTTGGGAAACCTTATATTCGTCACCAATATTTCAGGAGAAAAATTTGAAATTTGATGAATCCTGTAATCATGTTCACTTCAAAAAATTCTACAGGGCTTATCAGATGACGTTTTCGGAAAGGAATATGATAATGCTTCTTCATTTGTCACCTCTGGTAGGGAAAAACACGTGGATGGTACAATCGAGAATGTTATGTCCAATGAAGAGATTGTTATGTCCAAAAAATTCCCATTAAACTTAATAATATTTTTCTTAATTTTTCAAAAAAAAAAAATTTTCAAAAATCGAAAAATTTTTTTTAATTTCAGAAAAAAATTCGAAAAAAAAATTCGAAAAAAAAATTTTTTGGTTGTCAGTGGGAACAAGTCGCCCTAGATGCAGGAACTTCTACACACAAAATGACGTAACGGTCGCCATGGTAACGGCCCTTGTTATCGGCTATTTGATTTTTCTGTAAACCGCGACGGTTGCCATGGAAACGGTCCCGGTCACGGTTTCCAAAAAATCGCGTTGCCATGACGACGGTACGTTGTCGTGATCGGCGACCAAATCGCGACGTTGCCATGTGGAAACGGGGATGACCCCCCCTCTTGTCCTAGTGTTCCTCAATTTCCCTCTACGTATATATATATAACAACAGACACACCGCAAAAACCAATTTTATACAAATACATACAAATTGCAACATCTCATAAAACAAAATATTATAAAGATTACTTGAAGTGTAAAAAATATTAACAGAAATTTACCAGAAGTGTATAAAATATTTACAGAAATTTACCAGATATAAAATATTACATAAATTTACCAGAAGTATAAAAATATTCATAAATTTACCAAGAAGTCGCAAAGATTTTCAAATTCCCATGTAAAACATAGGGAAAATTAATAAAAAATTTACCAGAAGTCGCAAAACATTTCTAAATATTTACCAGAAGTGTATAAAATATTACAAAAATTTACCAGAAATGTAAAAATTATTACCAGAAATAATTACTAGATATTATGTAATTATTATAAGTATTTACATAAGTTTACTAGAAGTCATGGAAATTTTAAATTAATACATGTAATATACCTAATGAAATCATTACAAATACCATAGAAAAAAACCATCAGTGACATTAAATTTACATTGAAAAACAAATAGAATTAATAAATTCACAATAAGTATAGTCATTATTCTATAAAATATTCTCATTGCATACCATTTATTTATATAGATTAACAGGACTTTATATTGAAATACATATAATAATCCCTATAAAATACATATAAAATATATATATAATATCCCTATAGTTCTGTAATCTATTAAAAAGTACTATAATTTATTACATACTTATAAAAAATAACTTTTATTACTTATTAATTAGTTAGAATATTAAAAAAGAAAATAAAAACACATAAACCACCATTTTTCAATCCATTTTTTCAATCAGAAATTTATGGCCCTAAAGAGGACCGGTAATCATTCTCACAATAATAAATTAAAATTAAAATAATTTCCTCGTCTTCTTCTGAAAACCTCCACCATTCCCGATCTTCAACTTTAGGTTGGATCATACACATATTCATCCTCGTCATCCTGCACCCATCGGAGGTCACGAACAAAATGGTTCTTCTTTTATTTTTATCCCATCTCCATCATCGCCATATCCATGTCCAAAGTCCATGAATGTCTGAATTCATTTTAATTAAAAGTAATTATATATAAAATTACCTGTCTATATATACCATTTTTAAAATCAATAAATTTAAATTTAAATTTCAAATTTTAGTAATTGCTATGCAAATTTTAATAATAATAAGATTTAATTATTTGTTAAATAATGATACATAAATTATAGAGGCATTACAAAATTGCAACCATCTTACATAAAATACACAAAAAATTACTATATAAAATATAACAAAAATTGCAAGCCATCTTAAAAAATACACACAAATTGCAAGCATCCTATATAAAATATGACAAAAATTGCAAGCACTCTTACAAAAATACACAAAATTTGCAAGCATCTTAAAAATACACAAAATTTGCAAAGCTACTCTTTAAAAATATACAAAATTGCAAGCATCCTTAAAAAATACCACAAAAAATTGAAGCATCCTATAAAAATATTACAAAAATTGCAAAAATTGAACATCTTACATAAAATTCTCTAAAGATTTCAAATTCCCATGGTAAAAAATAGGGAAAAAAATGTACAAAAATTTGCAACCATCTTACATAAAATACACAAAAATTGCAAGCATCTTTTATAAAATATACAAAAATTGCAAACCATCTTACATAAAATACACAAAAATTGCAAGCTACTCTTAAAAAATACACAAATTGCAAGCATCCTATAAAAAAAAAAAATGTTGCAAGCAAAATTGCAACCACTATAAAAATACACAAAAATTGCAATACCTTAAAAAATACACAAAAATTGCAAGCAAAAATTGCATAAAATACTTGGTCAAAAATATACAGAAATTTTCAATCATTATATAAAATACATATAAATACATATAATATCTTATAAATCCCTGTATGTCTACCGAAATCCATTGAAATACATATAAATCTATGAAATACATGCAAAATCTATATAGTTTCATTAAATACACACACAACCCTATAGAGTATTGAATACATACAAACATATGCTTGAATTCCATTAGTTGTTCATATCGTCGGCCATCTTAATTGATATGATTGGTTGATTTGATTGGTGATTGATTTGATTGGTTATATTTGTATAAAAGAAGATACTTATCAAATAAATTCACTTTTTTCACAATGTCAGAACGCGAGGATTTGTCAGAATATAAGCATTTTTCAGAATACAAGAATATTGCAGAAATGGGATTCTATTATGGTAAGTCAATTTTTACTTATTATTTTAATTAATTTTCCTTTTTAGGCTTGACAAGTAGAATATTAAATGAATTGTTTCCGGAACTGGAAGAAGAATGCAAGATCATGGATCCAGACCAGTATTGGGAACAATACTGTCAAGATTTTCCTCAATCAGCTTCGATGATATATTTGAAGAAACTATGCTTCAAGTTGAATTCGACTTTCCGAAGGACAGAAACAGAACAATATATGATATGCTGAAGAAAACATTATGGAATGTCTTGATGCCCATGAATATTTATAATGTATTATTGTTATTTTGTAAATAAATCTTTTCATTGTTAATTTATTTTATTATTTATTAATATTTTAAAAAAAAAATTAAAAAAAATTAAAAATTAAAAAAAAAAAAATTAAAAAAAAAAATTAAAAAAAAAATAAAAAAAAAAAAATTAAAAAAAATAAAAAAACTTAATTTACAAAAATTAAAAAAAAATAAAAAATAAAAAAAAAAAAAAAAAAAAAATTAAAAAAAAAAAAAAAAAAAAAAAAAAAAAAAAACTTATAAAAAAAAAAACTATATATAAAAAACAGATATATACCATTAAAATCATGACTGCAATAGGCATATACTTCATGCAATAGGTATACACACTTATAATATAGCCTTGTATCACCTGACTATCACTTAAAAAACAACAAAAAAACATGGAATTTCAACTAGAATGCAACTCGAATGCAGTGGGGAAAGCAGTGGGAGCATGGGGAAGCATGGGAAGAAATGCATAAAAATGGTGAAAATCCAAGAATCCAAATGGCGAATCCAAATGGCGAATCCAAAATGGCGAATCCAAATAAGGAAATCCAAAATGGCGAATCCAAGATCCAAAATGGCTCCAAAATGGCGAATCCAAGATGGCGAACCAAGATGGCGAATCCAAAATGGGAATCCAAAATGGCGAAATCCAAGATGGCGGAATCCAAGATTGCTATGGCATATGACGTCATCAGTTGCCTAGTAACCATATTTCTGGTTGCCATGGATACCCTTTTAATAATATAGTAAACAAACCTATCCCCAGGGTATCCCCACCCCCATCCCCAGGGTATCCCCACCCCCTTGATCCTACCTTGGTGATCCTAATGAATCTTGAATCCTAATCCTAACTCTGATCCTAGATCCTACTTGATCCTTGGTTGTTGAGACCAAATGCAGCTGGAATTCAAGTTTTTATGATGACGTCATCTGCCTAGTAACCATATATTTTTGCCTTGGATACACACACACACAAAGTATTTCCCTCTATAAATGTATTCTTCCATATGATATTTGAATTCCCGCCAAACGAAAATTTGAAATTCCCGCCAAACAAAAATTTGAAATTCCCGCCATACAAAAATTTGAATTCCCGCCAAACAAAAATTTGAAATTCCCGCCAACAAAAATTTGAATTCCCGCCAAACAAAAATTTGAATTCCCGCTTAACGATATTTAAATTTCCCAAAACATATACCTTGTACCTACAGTAATAAATTTCCAATTATACACACACACACTGTAATTAAAATTTCCTATCATACACACATACACGCATACACACACATACACACTTGGTATTTCCCTCCATATATACATGTATTCCTGCCAAACAAAATTTGAATTTCCGCCAAAACAAAAATTTGAATTCCCGCCAAACGAAAATTTGAAAATTTCGCCAAACGAAATTTGAAAATTAAATATTTAAATTTCCCTCCAAACATATACCTTGTACCTACAGTATATAAATTCCAATTATACACACACACACACAGTATTAAAATTTCCTATCATACACCACATATACCACCACATACACACTTGGTATTTCCCTCCATTATAACATGTATTTCCCGCCAAACAAAATTTGAAATTCCCGCCAAAACAAAATTTAAAAATTCCCGCCAAACGAAAATTTGAAATTCCCGCCAAATGATATTTTAAATTTCCCTCCAAACATATACCTTGTACCCACAGTATATAAATTTCCAATTATACACACACACAGTATTAAAATTTCCTATGATACACACATACACGCATAACACATTGGTATTTCCCCCCATATTATACATTATTCCGCCCCGCCAAACAAAATTGGAATTTCCCGCCAAACAAAGATTTGATTTTCCCGCCAAACGAAAATTTGGAAAATTCCCGCCAAATTGATATTAAAAATTTCCCTCCAAACATTTCCTTGTACCCACAGTATATAAATTTCCCAAATACACACCAACACACACACAGTATTAAAATTTCTTATCATACACACATACACTCACACATACACACGATTTCTATCATACACACATACTTCGGATTAAAATTTTCAATCATACATAGATATATTTATATATTTCCAAATGACCTTGAGAGTGGCCGCCCCACACCACTTTTTAAATAATTTATATCTTTTTCTCACCTAGGGCATCGGAAAAAATATGACTCATAGCTTTAGTTCTGATTCCCCTCATCCTTTCTGTCTTTCCTTCTAAAAATTATATTGCTCCGGAAAAAAATAATTTTTGAACAAAGATAACTACTTTACAATCTCTTCTTGGACCATTATGCGATTTTAAAAATCAATTAATCCATCAATTCAACTTGGCTATCTTTTGTGCTTTCCTCTTCACGCCTACTTACCCTCTATCAACAAACAGGTCAGTAGTAGATAGTGGCTAAACGGCCACAATCGTGTATGGAGACACCCCCCCTCGTTACGTAATTTGTGGCCATATTTTATACAGCAGTTACTACAGTATTAGCGTAATAATGACATAATAATTTATGTAATTTTTGTGTTTAAATTTACGTAAATTATGACTTAATATTTTACCGAATTTTGTGGCCATTTTTGATAAAGTCATAATTTTGAATTGGGATATTACTTATTATGACGTAATAATGTAAAACTTGTTGTTTTAATGAAGTGGTTATTCCGTAAACTATTACGTTTATTATGACGTAATAAGTGAAAATTTTTGTTTAAGAGTTGTCATTGCGTTAATTATGACGTAAGTATGGACGTAATTTATCACGTAATATTTAAATTAATTTAATTTTTTGTTTTAAATTAAAGGAACGCCCCCGTTTACATTAATTGTGGCATAAAAAATTTTGTGCCATTTTTTGATTGACGTCATTACCTTTATTTGTGTCCGTTTTTTAATAAACGTCATAATAATTTTTGTTATGAACTCCATAATTAATTTTGGTTATGTTATAATTAAAAATTAATTTATAATTAGATTTTTTAAAATTTTCTCGGGAGGAACGGGAGGACGACCCAAATTTTTTCAAAAATTTTTTCAAAAAATTTTTTGTCGAGAGATTTTTACATCAATCGGATCCGAATTCAATGGGGATCATTTCTGACATGAAATAATTTTTCGGAGAAAAAAGTAAAAATTTCTCGAAATTCCTAGAATGGGTACTATTCGATACAGAAAATTTACAGTGAATCTGAATAGTCTAAAAACTAAAAATCGTTCAAACAATGTAGGAAAAAGTTATTAAGGAAAACTATATTAAAAAATAAATTATTACAAAAGATGGATTTTGAAACCAGACCATCAAAATTTCGAAAATATTTTTCAAATCAAAGTTTTTTATAAAGACATATATTTCAATTAGAAGAATTTTTTTACTGATTTTAACGGTTATAAATTTATATTATCAAACATTATAGAAGAAATTATTAAAGAAAAAAAACTATTAAAAAATAAATGGTCAAGAGGAAGACTCGAACCATCAAAATTTCAAAAATAATTTTCAAAAAATGAAAGTTTTTTCAATAAGACAACTATTTGATAGAGAAATTTTACGCTGATTCTAGCGTATAAATTTCATAAAAATGAGACCTTGGTTGAAAAAGTTATTAAGTTAAAAACTAAAATATTTATTACAAGGCAAAATTAGCGGTAAAAAAGACTCAAAGCCAAAATAAAGTGACAATATATAATATTAATACAAATAAGGACTAAAATTTCAAATTTTCCTTTAAATAGGTAATTAATTAAGATTTTAATGTGTGGATAATTAAGATTTTAAACTATGTGTGAATAATTTCCCTAAATTAGTTTATAATTAATTAAAAAACTTAGAGTTAATTAATAATTATAATGACGCTTAAAGTAAAATATGGATGTGTATTTGTACTTATATGGTTTTAATAATAATTTCAATAGAGCTTTGCTGCTATCCACATACTGTAGCACATAAAATGTTGCTTTCTGTACGAAATTTAAATAGTACTACACGCAAAATGCGCCAAGAAGAAACAAAAGGCTGTCTTACAAGCCCAGAAATCTTCACCAATGATTATTACATCTTGGATCGGCCAGGGCAAAACCGCTGTGGAAAACAAAATAAAAGGAAGGCACTAAGAAGAGATCGTAAGAACCCCCATGATTTTAATATAAATATATTTAATACAATAATAATAATAATAATTTTTAATAAAGTCGTATTTAATAACAGTATAATCTATTTAAGTGATTTTCGGTAATAGGGGACCTTAGCGATTGGGACCTACAATGTAACCTTTCAACCATTGCGCACATTTTATCAATTGTTGAAAATTGTCAAAAGTCATCGCAAGTGGCTTGTCCAACAGTTGGAATCGCAAAGTTCTTTGTAGGACCAAGCGATGCAGTATTCTAAATGCTGGCAAGGGCGAATTCCCTATTAACTTGGAACTTTGAGCGACCAGCATATTTAAGAACCAGGCTCATTTCAACACACCAGATCCCAGGCAACCAACTGAAGATTGTCCTTTCGAAGATAAGACATTCCAATTTGGAAAGGTTTACGCTTGGATGTCCTCCTTGAGTGGTGTTTGTATTTCTTAATATTTTCTCCCTAGCCAATTTGATTTATTGTCAAGCGTGTCATAGGGAAACCTTAACATCCATGCAAAATAATCTTTTTGTTTACCACACTGGATGAGCTGTAAGTCAACTCGGATCAGTGCGATTAACAACATTCACATATTCGAATCTACGACGACTGTGTAGCTAGTGTTCTGTCGTAGAAACTTTGCCAATGAGCTCAAGAATATCATGTGGACGCCAACCACGAAACACTAATGTGATCTTACATGACACAGGACATGAGCTGCGTTTCAAACACGAAAGGGCACATCTTCTGGCAGAACTTTATTCTTGAAAAGCCAAAGATATAGCTCCAATAGGAGAGTGCAAGTTCGCGCTCCACTGGCACAAAAACGCCCACAATCCTGGAAAGACCCATCTAGATAGGTCTATTGAGCATGAGATGCCCCAACCAATTTGAAATGGGCCCAAGTTTTAATTGAGCGATTCCAGCTTTTCTAGTGTCGTGACCAGCTCAGAATAGTTGTGCATGAGTTTGGTCACCGCTCCCCTGTCTTTAAAAGAAATTAAAATGATTTCCCTCCGAAAGTGTTGCAACCAATTTGGAGGCAAATTCCAAGCTCATTGCGCATGAATCTTACTGGAAATTCAAAATTTTTTTCTTTAAAAATTTTATTGAGGTTTAAGATGATTTTGGACCACCAGGCCATTTCGGATAGTGTGGGGTGGCATGAGATTGAAGCAGTTAAGCGCCTTCATCCAATGACAAAGGTTTTTATGTTTTTAAAGCTGTTAGATTGCACGCACGGAATAAGGTCATTTTTGGCAATGTCTCTTACGATTACATCTCGAACAGACAAGGCATTTTGAATCCTTGAATGATGGGACTGGATCGCCATACTCAATCTCGGCTTTCAGTAATCCTACTCCCCCATGTTTTATTTGAGCTGTATAAGATATTCAGCCGCGCAGAATAATGCGGGGATGGAAAGGAATTTTCCTGAAACCTTCATTTGGCTCTAATACGGGTCCTATCTTAAACCCTTAGGTCTAAGCACAGTGCCATTTCGGTGTAAGGGCCGGAAGTTAATCCAATAAACTTGCTCATCCCGGGATTGTTTTGAAAAAATTCCTTAAGAGGCGAAAGTTAAGAAAAAAACCTCCGAATGGATG
>JACMZG010000022.1:10583382-10733382 GCA_018340805.1 Microvelia longipes
AGTACTTAATTAGTAACTATACCTAATTGCAAAAAAATGATTAAACTTATTGAACTTAAACTTATTGCAAGAAAATTGGAATTTGTGCGATTCTCTAATATTTTGAGCGAGAGCATTTATATGATGGGCTCCACTCTGGATAGGCGACTATGCTTTTCCGTCATAATTTAAGGATTATTTTCAGAAAAAATTGGTTTTTAATATAAGTGACTTGGTACTCAAAATCACTCAGTATCAACATCACATGGCAGGGGCTTAAACACCGTCAATGTGACTAGTCCGGAAGCTCTTTTGAATCTTATCTTAACGAACAAGAGTTGGTTCACTTGTTCTTCTATTCCATTATTTTATGTTCCCAGTAAAGATTGCAATACATTAACACTGGGTAGGTCTCTTGTAATATTCCTACGCCCTGGAATATAGTACAGTAAGAAACCTACGCTTCACAGATGACAGGGAAATTAATTTCGTTCGATTTAGCGAGTGGGTCTATAATCCTAGCCTAAACACTCTTCTGTTCAAAACTTACCCTTCAATTGAAGAATTAAGTCCGTAAGGAGAAGTTGAAATTGGTTTATATAATTATCATCCTTCTGAGATGATCTAAGTATCTCTGCAGGTCCTGCCTTAGTAAATAACATGGTAAATTTTCGGTATACGGTACCCCCTGTTATCAGTACGATATATTTGTAATAAGAACTAAACCCACTTTAACTACTGAACCACTCATCTGTACACCACTAATTTTAACTTAAGGCTACCATAAATTTGAATTTTAAAAATAATAAAATAATCGAAGAAACAAAAAACTTGAAATGTTGAATTTTTTATCACTACTTTTTTTTTCTCATTTTTTGTCTTTAAATTAATATAATAGACATTACTCACTGTTTTTAAAAGAGTCGCCTCCGTTGACGCAAATGTTCAGAACAAAGTTTTATAAATAGAACTATATTTAAATATAACTAGAAGTTATATATATAACTTTATAACTTATTTAAGAAATATAACTTTAAATTTATTTATTTGAAATAATCACTACTGGGTGGTACGGCGGGGGTTGCTCCAAAAAGCATTTTCATATATTTATTTGGGGACCTTTTTTCGTCGATAAGGCCATTTAAAGTACTAAAAAGATGAAAAGCAAAGATAAATAACCAGAAAATCTAAAATATGGTTGGTAATCAACAATCTTCGATCAAATTTTCTATCGCATACAGATGGATTCAAAATGGACTGTGGCAGAAATAATAAAACCTAAACGGACTGTGCTCTGGTAGTGGCATGCATGAGACTAATATCTGAAGGATATATTGGAAGAGCAGGATCAAGTCTTATGAAATATCTACTTTTTCCCTTTAAAAATTAATTCTTTAACATTAAAAACACAATACTTAGGATTTGTAACCTGTTAAAGTGAAACCTTCCCAAAAATCCGAAGCGTTTCTATTTGTGGGTATAGTGGAAAACCTTTGAAACTGTAGGGCCTCATATAATAGAAGTATGTGAGAAAAAAATCTTATTCACAAAGCCTACTCGCTGGGTTATCTTTAAAGATACTATTGGTATGAAGGTGGAGAAAGACCGGGTAATAGTCCTGAGGTAGTTTCTGTTCTGAGATCCTTTCTGCTTATTCTGAGGAGATCCTCAGTTAGCTTGAGATTTTGTGAATTAGCTAGCTAAACTAGCAGTTGTCTCGATGATATTTTGCTATACTAGCAGTTGTCTCGATGCTATTTTGCTATACTAGTTGTCTCAATGATATTTTGCTATACTAGCAGCTGTCTCGATGATATTTTGCTATACTAGCAGTCATCTCTATGATATTTTGCTATACTAGCACTGTGTAGTACACATAAAAATATTATTGGATCTGTAACCATTATATTTAAAACAACATACAGTGTTTATTTTTTTGTGTTAAATTTGTATTTAATATTGTATAATGTATTTATTTTTTTTCTGATATGGCTCTTGCCATGAATATTAGATAAATAAAAAAGATGAAATACATATATTACAAAAACAACCAAAAATATGACTTTATTTACAAATAAATAAACTAATACAAATCATAATCAACAATATAAATGTTTATTACTAATCATAGTAACATAATCCTGAGTAAGGAATGTCTCACAATTATATACACTTAGGGCAAACAATTTAATTCATGAGACAATATAATTGTGCGAGAGACACCCAGGAAATGTAACAAGCAAATGCAATGCTACATCTGGGAACTGTTCCATCATTTGACATTCGTCATCATTGATGGCTCGACATAATTTTATGTCCCACTCTGTTTCGTTATGTCCAATTCATCAGGGTGCCGACAGAGCCTGAACTCACTCTGACCTTCAATTAATTCCGAAGAATATAATGTGAAGTATTTACCAGAGACGAGCGGTGCTCTCTTACCACCATCATGCATGGCAAGCAAAACATTATGTCGAGCCATCAATGAAGACAAATGTCGAATGATGGAACAGTTCCCAGATGTAGCATTGCATTTTGCTTGTTACATTTCCCAGGTGTCTCTCGCACAATTATATTGTGTCAACTATTTATGTTTTGCAAAACTCGGTAGTATCAAATAATATAAATTTAATTCATAGTGCACATAGCTAACCTTTATTAACATGTTAGCTCTGAACCGAATAAAAACTAATTTTGAAGACAGTATAAAATGTATAGAAGTCTAAGCTGAATTGAAAAGGGGTAGAATCAGCCAGTTTTTCCTTCTCCTTATTTATCCTGTGGGTGCAAATAAGGTTAGGTAAAAAAAAGTATTGTGTTTGCAAAAAAATCCAAAACTGGGATATCACCTTAATCATCCATTTCAGGTATCTTTAAGACCCCCTGAGTGGTTTTCACAAAGTTGTTTGTCTTAATGTGTGTGCGTATCATTATATCTCCCAGTGTATTAATAGTAGAGTTAAAATTTGCTATAATGACTTAGCAATGATTTTTAACATTTATAAAAGGTGAAAAAATTTGTCCATCGGCTTGAGATTTGGCATGTAGTCATATACAAGACCAACAAATGTGATAAGCTTTATCTCATTATCAGCATTAGTTCGATTTTATTCAAATGACATATTGCAGTATAAATTTGGCTAGTTTTATAATCTGAGAACGGGCGAGGCTAAAAACATATTGCAGTATAAATTTACTCCACTCGCTTCACTTGTCTTCAGATAGTAAATGCATCCGTATCATTCTCAGCGGTCACCCATACAGCACTGACCATGCTCAATGCTCCTTAATTTTTATGATCTAACAAAAATCATATATATACTTGTCGTACTGAAACGACAAGAGAACTTATTGATTAGGTAATGTATACACTTGTACCAAATTTCAACTTAATTGGACCATTTTCCAATTTTTACGATTTTTAAAAAAAATTACACAAGTCATTTAACAAAAATTGAACTAATGCTGATAGTGAGATGAAACTTGGCACACATGTTAGTCTTATACATAGTCACATGCGTGCCAAATCTCATTCTATTGCATCATTTTTCCGAGTTTTATTATTTTTTGCTGAGTCATTATTGCGGGTTAATGACGTAATGAAAAAAATTTTTTCTGAATAGCACACACACAGCGCTAGACTGATTTTAGCACAAAATTTTAATTTTCTAGCTCAAATACAATAGGCGCTATGATGATAACAGACACACACACACACAGACAGACAACTTTGAGAAAACCACTCAGAAAGCCTTAAAAACACCTGAAATGGATAATTCCGGTTTCATACCAGTTTCGGATTTTTCGCAAACACAATACTTTATATATATACCAAGAACAAGTAAAAAGAACACACAATTAAGGTTTAAATTTATGAATCGAGTGACGAATTATGCATAAAACATAAATGACTATAACATGCCTACTTATAAAATTATTCTATTACCTTAAAATAAAAAATAAAATTATAATAATAAATATAACGGTGAATATAATGATGACATCCACCAAATTATATAATATTAGATGAGATCCTTAAAAATAAGGAGTAAACATGGCCCTAGACTTTTGAAAATGTTCTCTACCATTGACCTGTATATTGACTCTCCAACCATTTGACCCTGTAAATTTACCATTATTATTTTGGCAACTATTAACCCACACATGGAAATTTCATTGCCACTTTTTGTAACTTTGATAAGTTAAATTAGATCATACTATAAAATGCCTACTTTGGAATCTACATTATATTAACCTATTGTTTGACATACATCACAGATCTTAGTTAAAACGCCAAGACAAAAATATTTTTAACAAAAATTTATATTAAATGTGAAGCAATAAGTTGATTAAAAAAACCTGTCTATCTTTTAGTTTAAAAATCTTGACAGGTCAGTTTAGACACCACTGATTCTTAAGAAAAAAATCCCTGCAAGAAAGGAGCGGGAAAAAACTATGTAAACAAATCAGTTAATTTTACCCGTATTTTCATGGCGATGTTTTTTTTACATTTCTTTTGTGTAGTTTAATTTTAAAATATCATTTTAAGATTCATTTGAAAGTAGTTTTCAAAGCGATGTAATCAAAAGAAGAACCACAAACAAAGTGAACGATTGCCGGGAAGAAGGTTTTTTCCCTACAGCGGTTATTGTAGTAGAGGTTTTTTCTCTTTTTAAGTGAGAGGTAGATTGGTCAACTTCTCTGATTGGTCAATCCCCAAAATACTTACGACCTTAGGGATTTTTAAACTAAACGATAGACTGTAGAGTGATATAGTACTTTCTAAAATAGAAATTTTTATGATATGCTCCTATTTTACTTTTTAAAGTTGCCAAAAGTGGTAATGAAATTACCATATATAGATGATAGATATCAAAACAATGATGGTAAATTTAAACTTGGAAGAGTCCATTCGCTAGGTATAGAGACCATTATTATCGATAGTCTAGGACCAAATTTTCCTCTATGTTTAAAGATTTACTATTGGTGCATCTGATATATTCCAACATAGAGATATATTACTAGAGGGGCCCTATTGGTTGAATTTTGAAACATCTAAAAAATAACCTGAACACCTTCGACTATTAATAATCAAATGAACAGGGACTTAGTATAGTAGTACCCTAAAAATATCAATCAAAATATAAACAATGTGCAGGAAACCGAAAACAATTGATTCATTATAACCTTAACTTACTCTTAGAAGAGGTTTCAATGAGGGTTCACAGAGCCCCTGAGAGCCCCAAAATGATGGTTCAGGACTCTTAATGTATTGAGATAGGCTATACCCCCTCTAGTATATATCTCTATGTGTTTCACCAAGTATAAGTTTATTTTAACTTACTATGTATAAGATTTGTTTCAACAGTCAATGTGTAAAGCAATAGGAAATATACAAGAATTAGAGTGAGTGCACTTTGTCTTTGTAAAAAAAAACATTTAAAACATTCCGACAACCCAAATATATAATTTTATTACACTTAACAATTGTACCTATTCAGAGCATACCGGCTTCTCAAGGTTAACCCCAGCGGGAACCACCTCAAGTGGTAGCATCAACTGTAAATCACACAACTTATTGAGAGTGTAGATTCAAAGCATGATGGGGAATACAAAAATAAAAAAATTGGGATGGAAAATGTCAGTTACAACTACTGATGCTATACCAACTGATGACTACAAGAGACTTCAGAGGCAGCCAAATAAAAATAAATCATAGGAAGATAGGCTGGTATGTATATATTTATAGACAGTCAGGCAATTCATACACCAGATAGGCTGGTATGTATATATTTATAGACAGTCAGGCAATTCATATACCAGATAGGCTGGTATGTATATATTTATAGACAGACAGGTAATACATATACCAGATAGGCTGGCATGTACATATTTATAGACAGACAGGTAATACATACACCAGATAGGCTGGTATGTATATATTTATAGACAGTCAGGCAATTCATAAACCAGACAGGCTGGTATGTATATATTATAGACAGACAGGTAAACATATACCAGATAGGCTGGCATGTATATTTATAGACAGACAGGTAATACATATACCAGATAGGCTGGTATGTATATATTTATAGACAGTCAGGCAATTCATAAACCAGATAGGCTGGTATGTATATATTTATAGACAGACAGGTAATACATATACCAGATAGGCTGGTATGTACATATTTATAGACAGACAGGTAAAACATACACCAGATAGGCTGGTATGTACATATTTCTGGCAGGCAAATCTAACTTTAAATACAAATCATACACAAAAGTTGCAAGTGGGATGTAATTTTATGATAAACCACCCTTTTTATTATCACAAAGTGAAAAAATACAAAAATTGATCTAAGCTATTATTAATATCTATTTCCATGAATGTCGTAGTGCTTTTCGAGAAGACAGCCGTTTTGTCAAATAAGCAGACAATGTGAGAGCTCCTAAAACTAAGGATATCAACCAGTAATCAAAATCATCTTTCAGCATATCAAATGTCTTCGATGGTGTAACTCGAGTATAAAATAAATCTGAAAAACGAATTGTATTATTATTACTATGAGCCTGAATGTATTTTATTATAAATAATGAAAGGAAACAAAAAATGTCACACCTGTCAGGTATAACATTGATGATGGCCTTAACCTAAGTTGTAAAAATCTGTATATAACATCGACAAATACATACGAATACACATTTTTTCAATATAAATGGATAAGCTTTATCTCACAGGTATCTATTCTTCGTTTTTGTTGTCAGTTATTTGATCTAATAACTTGAATGAACTTACAAGAAGGCTTCCTACTCAGTTGATTTGCTGACTAATGGAGGGGGGGGGGGTTACATTCGAGGGGTCCCATGTGACACAATCCCATTAAAGGTCACAAGAGCCTAACATCTTTTTCAAATGCAAAGACTTCCATTAATAAAAATACAAAGCTTAATAAAATAAATGTTATAATAAAATAATATACATAATAATAAATAATATAATAATAAAATAAATACAATAAATAATAATAAATACAAGCTTAACAAATACAAATACAATTATTATATTATTACAAAAATACAATTATTACATATATGTATATATAAAAAAAACCTAATTTAAAGCAATCCCAAAAGCCATAGCTGTGTGTGGGGGACACAAAGTTTAAATATTTCGGGAGGTAAAATTAAGACAGAAAAAAAAATCAAAAATACAAAACAAAATTTAAAAACTAAAAAAACTCAAAACTTTTTTTTTACTTTTTATTGTTTTACTAATTTAGGTATATAGGAAAAGTATTTTGTTAGCAAAAAAACCCAAAATTGGGATGTCACCGGAATTATCCGTTTTAGGTGTTTTAAGGCCTCCCAAATGGTTTTCACAAAGTTGTCTGTCTTTATGTGTGTGTTTGTGTCTGTTTATCAACGTAGCTCTAGAGTATTTATGCTAGGGAGTTGAAACTTTGTAGAAAAATCAGTCTACCACAGTAGTTGAGCTATTTGGAAAATAATTTTTTTATGATGTCATTAACCCACAATAATGACTCATAAAAATGTTGAAAAATCATGAAACGCGGAAAAATGATGCGATCCATTGAAATCAGATGTTTTCCTTTGTTTAAATCATCATATGTACCCCCCCATTAGTCAGCAAATCAACTAAGTAAGAAGCCTCCTCATAACCCTAATATCCCTTCTCATGGCTACAATCTCCCTCCTCGAAGACAAGGGCAGAGACAGGTATAATAGGGCAACACTTATCCAATCTTCACTTCAGCCTCATAGAGCATTGTGTTTTCATCCATGATTCAACCACGTCACTAAAGATCCTCTTCCCTTCAAAGTGGGAGTGAAAAGTCGAATTCATAATCTACATTGATGAGGTCACTACAGAAAGACCTAAATCTTTATGACTATAACTGAGGAAGCCAGCACAACTTAGATAATAGATGTGTCATTGGATTGTTCTTATTTATTCTTATGTTATTTCCTATTATTCAAGTTGCCGAACTAAAAAATAAGAGAAATATATGAAAAGTAAACTTAAATGAGAAATATAAACAAATCTTACCAAGTCCATGTATGAACACTAGACAAGTAGATTCTAAAGCTGATGGGGATGTGTAGATTCCAGCGATGTTAGGTATAGTTTGATTGTACGTTATGATAGCCTCAGATGGTAACATCAATTCAGGTACATAAGGAATAATACCCTCTTCTCTGGCTTCTTGTGTCAGAGTAGAAGGTCTGCGTGGGTCTAATAGACCCCAGGCTACTTCTACCACACCACCACTCTCTAAACCAACTAAAACAAAAGTAGAGAAATTAAAAAGTTTCTTTTTGTGGACTTATAAAAAAAATATATGAATATAAACAGGTTAATTACACAAAAGTCCTTTATTGTTATATTCCTTAGTATAAGGAATATAACAACCTTTATTGTTATATTCCTTATAAAAGTCCTTTAGTTATTATAATATATTAAACAATAAAGGACTTTTGTGTAATTTACCTGTTTTTATTTATATAAAAGGAGAGAAATACATTCTTTCTATTGCAAAAAAAAGTAATTAGAATTATTACCAAGTCTAAATATGACGCACATTGTGCCAAACTTTAAAAAAAATCAACGCTTTATTCAGCATACATTTTTTTCAGTTTTAGTATATATTAAGAATAGTTCTTAACTATTTTTTAAGACCTGACTGAAATTGAGTCTTTCTCTAAGCTTTAATTTCAGAAGGGTACCACAGCTCAGTGCTGATTTGCATAAAAATTAAAAAAAAAGAAATATCTTTTTCTCGTTGTTTTTTTAATGCAATAAATGGTTATTATTATTATTATTATTATTATTAAGAATAGACACCATGAATTAAATAATAATAAAAATCATGGTTATTCAACTAGATTTTATACAAATATAAATATGCCATTCTCCAGACTTAGCAAGTCAAGCCAATTAGTGAATGGAATCAAATGTTTTAATAAGCTGCCTACTAGTATTGTAGATCTTTCTATCGATTCCTTTAAAAAGTTTATTAAAGAAATACTGACTAATAAAGCTTATTACTGTGTATCCTGAAAATTGTAAACTGGTACCTTTTTAACTTAATAATATCTTATATAATTTTTATTTAATGTAATTTTTTTGACGTTTTATTTTGTATTCATAAATTAACTATTGTCAGGCCTGAATTGAGGAATGTAAGACAACCACAAGCTTATACTAAATAAATAAAAAGAGCTTAGAAAAGAAAGAAGTACGATCTATCCATTGTATGGATAGATCATACAATGGATCTATCCATTATGTTATTTGATTATAAAGATTCATTTGAAGTCATTAATAATGTTATTATTGGTAATTTACAATATCGATTTAATTCATTTTGACTTTACTTCATAAGATTAAACAAAATTCTATAAAACAACAAAACTATCACTTAAATGACACAAAGTTAAAGAGTTACAGCCAATATCTAAAGGAAAGATAAGCTTGAGGTTGGAATCATGGTGAGAGGGGGAAGTGGACTAATTGATCAATAATAAAATATATATATATATATATATATATATATATATATATATATATATATTATATATATGTGTGTGTGGTGTGTGTGTGTGTGTGTGTGTGTGTGTATCATATTTAATAACTAAACTAAATAACCAAAATAGTGGTTGTAAGAATAAGGTATAAAATATAAATCTCACCAAGTAAGTGTTTACTGGTGATTCCCTTCTCGGTAATAGTTTCTTTCATCGCCATAACGTGGTGAGGGAATATGTATGCCTGTTTTTCAACTATCGGATCCACAGGATAACTGAGAGAAGAAAACTCTACAAAAACAACACAATGATGACACATCATTAATACATTTTCAAGGAGTAGAAATTCAAAAGCTAACAATAGTTAAGACTTTAAACAAAACCTAACATTTACATTATTCATTACGAAAACACAAATATTTATTTTTTTGTTTAATGAATAATAGAGCATTAATTAAAAATATAACTTCATAATCCAGCAACTGGAAATATTGCCAACTTTTGTGTGGTGGCAGCATTACTTTAGACCACCTGGTGGTGAACTGGCTTTTCTTTTATCATTTATGCTCCTTCTGCATATATTATTATTAATTTATGCTCCTTCTACATATAGTAATATTCATTTATGCTCCTTCTACATATAGTAATATTCATTTATGCTCTTCTACATACATTATGCTCCTTCTACATATAGTAATATTCATTTATGCTCCTTCTACATATAGTATTATTCATTTATGCTCCTTCTACATAGGTATTATTAATTTATGCTCCTTCTACATATAGCATTTATGCTCCTTCTACATATAGTAATATTCATTTTATGCTCCTTCTACATATAGTATTATTTTCATTTATGCTCCTTCTACATTAGTATTATTCTCCTTCTACATATAGTAATATTCATTTATGCTCTTCTACATATAGTATTATTCATTAATGCTTCTTCTACGTATACTATTATTCTAAGACAATAATGAACCATGGCTATAAAGGACTTATTCGACTTCAGATCTGACATAGTGTAATAATGAAGCATTCTTATATTTTAAATTTTGGCACAGTAGACAATTTCTAAATTTATATCATTTGATACTACCAAGTTTTGCAAAACTCAGTAGAAATTTAATTATAATAAATTTCCATATTTAAAGCTCTAATGCTAGTGAAATATGTGCTTAAACCCTACTTAGTGATAAGAAATACAAATGAAATTTTCATCTTCTTTCTTTTATGTCATTAAATTAATATGTGCGTTATTAATAATAATACATAATATGTACATAATGCACATTATGTATTATGATGTCAGTAATAAAAAGCAATTAAATGTTGATGATTTTTTAAACTGACTGTTTTTTTTAACACGGTTTAGCTTAATTGTAGTGCGGCTGCAATAAATTAAGGGGGCTGTGAAGTATCTACTTTACAGCCTCAAAAATTTCAGTAAAGAACAATTTTATTGCTAAGGCGATAAAACATTTACTTTAAGTTTGCAGGGTGTGTATAATTTTACTGGACAGCAAATAGGTTAGTAAAGTAATAAAAAAAAAATTATTGACAGCACACCCCCCCCCCCCCCCACACACACACACAAATTACTGTCGAGCGATAGTATTGCTTTAGAAATTCAATACTGATTCTCTTCGCTTGTCAATGAACAAAATTTCTACAGCAATAAAATCTCATTTTACAACCTAATTACATAATCTACTATTCAGGTGTTTACCTTGTCTCCTAAGGATTTAAAAAATCTTTATGTAATGTAATTTAAAAAAAGAATGCAAACAATTTTTTCAAAGGTGTGGTTCAGATGCAATGAAAATATTTTTTAAGTCCTAGTAATGAAAAAATAGGATTAAGTTATGTTTTTTTAGGTTCAAAAATTACTATAGCATCTGTGTACCTCTGAAAATTATTATTATAGAGAGGTCATAGATCACCTAGCAAGTAGACCACGTTTTGGGCCTTTTTTGCTAACTCGCTTAAAATATTATTTTTATTAGATTACCTGCAGAATTATTCTGAGAGTTGCCCTCATACAATTCTAAAGAAACCAATTCACTCCTCCTGTATTTATCATTATAGAAAGTAAAGACAACCCAGTTCTCGCTGTGCACCAGGTGTATTGGTTTGGTGACTCTTTTGTGGCTCACTTCATACTTTACATCACCGCTTACAACGTCAACTAATAGGATGCTGAGTATGCCTACAACAACAGACCATCCCATTAGAAAGATAAAAAGTGATCATTAAAAATTGAAGATACTTCTATAGCTAGTGCTTGAGCCTCAAAATAAATAAATCTTTATTTCATGAATTTATAATGGTTGATGTTTACTTGATTGATGTTGTTCGCTCTTCTTGCGGATCAAGGACTTTCTGACCAATCTGTTGAGCTTATTAAGAATTCCAATGAGACACATTGCTTTAAAGAGAAGATTTCAATTGATGGATTTATAAGATTGCTTACAATCTATAAACAGCTAGCGACAAAGGAAACAGGTTATGGTGAGGAAAATTTCCAAGGTACCCCTTACCCAATTTTTTGAACTATATTATCCTCAAGGTTATATGCCACCTCCCCTGCCTCCCTGGCCGAGATCATTTAGCATTCGATTTTGGCACCAGAGGTCTGGAGGTGCTCTTAGTTGATATAAATAGTATTTGTAGTAAAAGATTATGTCAACTATAAATTAATACTGAGAGGATAGTTGATACAACCCACCAGAGGGTGTTCCTATTGGGGTGAATACCCAGACGGACTGAAAGGCCCTACAAAGGGCATTTTATTTGTTTCAATTTTATTATGAAACACAAGTAACAATAAACTTACAGTTCTATTCTCTTTAAATAAGGCAAGAGCCTAGTTAGTAGTAAGAAATACCTGGTCTTGCAAATAGCCCTCTTCAATAAATACTTTAATTTAACATAACTTAGAGCTTATTACAAAAAAATGAAAAAATAGAATTTTTTAAAAATATGTGAAACATGCATTTTATTTTTTTTTTTGCATGAAATTCTGCAGTGTCTTTGACTAGAGTGACAGCCATATTACTTCAAAGAGTTTTAATTTCCAATTTTGATTTTATTTATTTATTTGAACAATATTACACATATTTGATATTAGTAATACACAAAAATATGCATTTAATTGCACAGCCGCAGGAGCAAAGCTTGAGTGCGGCACTGAGTCAGTATTAACTTAATGACTAACTTTATTTAAGAATAATTATGGTAGTGCTAAGACTAAGCAATAAGAAATAAAATAAACCTTTTATCAGCTCAATTTTCTGGCCTAAATATTTTTTTAATTAAGTTTTAAACAGAATGGTATTCAGAATGGCTGTAGTTCTACATGAAGGCTCTACTATTTTAGTTCCATCTACTCGTCTAGTCTTAAATAAAAGCAAATTAAGTGTATTAAGCTATTTAAGTGTAAGTAATTAAATAAAAGCCGGATGAAAAAATGACAAATTCTTAGGGCCAAAAATACCTTTGTGAATAGGATCCTGTGTAAAAGTAGCAAATGCCACTAAATTAGGATTTACATATTTATACAGAACAGATCTATCCGATAGAACTCGTCCTTGAGAATGCACCTTCTCTTGACTATCTTTACTCCTTACCGAAAGTATCTCTCCATTTAATTTCATACTCCACACTTTTCCTGCTTTTAATTCCTAGAAACAAAAATCAAAAGATAAAAAATCACTATAGTATATATAGATTTATTATTGTTATTTAATAATATAATAATAAATATATAGATTTCTTTATAAGAAAATTTCTCAGTTCCTTCACAAATTTTGGAAAAGCCAGACTTTTTATTTCATAAGAGAATCTGTCAAGTAACTTTATTTCCATAGAACAAGGGCTATTTAGCAATTTTTGCAGTCTTACACATGGCTAAAAACGTGCCAAATCTCAAATTGATTGCAACTTTTTTCAAAATTTTTACTAAGCCATTATTATGGGTTAGTAACAATATAAAAAAATATTTCTCGGATAGCACAACTACAGATATAGACTGATTTTTGTACAAAGTTTCAACTTTTTAGTATAAATACACAAGTAGCTACAATGATAACAGACTCACACACACATACAGACAGACAACTTTGAGAAAACCACTCAGGATGTCTCATTTTGGATTTTTTTTTGTAAACACAATACTTATTCTATATACCTATGGTATAAATGAGGAAAAGTCATTCACAGCCTTGTAGTGTATGTTTTTTCCAAGTAATAATGATATAAATAACAGTTACAAAAAAAACTTTTTTACCGCTTCAATCGGTAAAGTTTTTAACTCCAATGGAGTTGCTTCCAACTCAGTGTCACTTAAATCACTATGAAACATTGTAAATAATACTTTCTATTAAATAAAAACAAATAACTTCAGTGAGCGCCGTGAAATGATCTACAATATTAACAACACCAACTTCGTCTTTCCACCAATAAGCTTTTATTATCTCAACCAACATACCAAGACAACTCTATCAAAGACTCAACACCTTACTGGCACTGTAGATGACATTATAGCCCAAAGCCGGCTCTGCTCAAAGTTAATAAAAGCTTATTGGTGGAAAGACAAAGTTAGTGTTGTTAAAATAAAAATATTTATTTAGTACAAATACTTTTCCTTACGGTAAAAATGAGGAAAAGTAAAAACATGAGCTTTATAACAATAAAATAAATAAACGCTTACAGTTTTAGATGAAAAGGCCAGGGAATATCCGTCGACATCGCCTGAGTTTGGATCGGCAGTAAACATAAATAATTTCTTAGCCATACTGAGTGCTTCCTGTTTGGCTGAAGGAGGGTAAACCACTACTGCGTCATCAACTGAGAGCAGTAATAATCCTTTGATAAACTCATGATTATTTCTCGGCAGGAGCAGAGCTTGACGAATTTTAGTACCAACATCTATCAGTCCACCTTCTACATGACAAAAAAAATTAATAATAAAAAAAATTATAATACTTCCTTAAATTAGTTGGTTTCTTGATTTTTCTTATTGACTAACTTTTATTCTCAGTAAGCATTATTAATGTTTAGAATAAAGGGATGCTTACATGCATTGTTATCAAATTTAGAGACCAGCAAAATAAAAAAAAACAGATGGCTGATATCAAATTGTTGAGTCAGCATGAATAGTTGACACAATTATATTGTAACTATTTATGTTTTGCAAAACTCGGTAGTATCAAATGATATCTGTTTTGCTTGCCATGCATAATGGCGGCAAGAGAGCACTGCTCGTCTCTGGTAAATACTTCACATTATATTCTTCGGAATTAATTGAAGGTCAGAGTGAGTTCAGGTTCTGTCAGCGCCCTGATGAGTTAGACGTAACGAAACAGAGTGGGACATCATTTAATTATCATTTAAGCAATTAATTTTTACTTTTCCTCGTATATACCGTAGGTATACAGGAAAAGTATTGTGTCTGCAAAAAAATCTGAAACCGGGAGGTTACCTGTATTATTCGTTTCAGGTGTTTTTAAAAACTCCAGAGTAGTTCTCCACAAAGTTGTCTGTCTTTATGTGTGTGTGTTATCATCGTAGTTCCTAGTATATTTATGATGGAGAGATAAAATTATGATGGCATGCATGTAGCCATGTATAAGACTAACATATGTGCTAAGTTTCATCTCATTTTCAGCATTAGTTCAATTTTTATTAGGTGACTTTTTTAAAAAATTGTAATATAATCCAATTGAGTTGAAATTAAGTACAAGTATAAACCTTCATGTAAAAGGTCCGTATTCAAAGATATCTTCCTAACATTTTCCTAACATTCTCCTTAAGGATCAAGGAGAATGTTAGGAAATTGTTAGGAAAATGTTAGGAAGACGTCTTTGAATACGGGCCTAAGTTTTGTTTCAATATGACAAGTATATCTATGGTTTTTGTTAGGTCATAAAACTTAAGCAGCAATCAAGTGTGGTCAGTGCCTGGATAGGTGACCGCAGGAAATAAAAGGAATGAATTTACTATCTGAGGACGAGCAAAGCGAGTCCGAGGACGTGTTGCAAAATAAATTTAACGACTTGTATATTTTGAGGGCGAGCAAAGCAATTTGAAGTAGGGAGGATGAGCGTAGCAAATCCGATGCAAGGAGGAATAGTTCTGAGGTACCCCTTAAACAATTTTTAGAATGATTTAATAAGAAATTAATAAATTATCTTTATAAATATTAGCTTACCTAAAGGCTGTCCATTGATAGGATTGAATACAAAGAGAACAGTATTCCCAGTTTTCTGTTTCAAATAGATAAAAAAAAAATATTAAAATTATAAAGAAAACAATATTTTTTAACTGTAATAGGTAGAAGAGTAAGGTTTTGTGTAAGGTTATTGGATAAATAACTATTAATCTTTAGAAAGGAGAAAATTGCCTAAATCTAAAGAGAGAGAAGTAATAAAACATTCATTTTCTTAATAAATAGTTATTTAATTACTATTTATTAATAGTAATTAAATTTTTCTCCTTCCTGGAGATTAAAAATATAATCTCTCTTTTTGTTTACTTTTTTATTGGCTCAGTACTGACTCAATACTATAATTAAATCACATTTTAGTAATTAATAAGGGAATATTAATATACACCTTACATAAAAATAAATAAATTATTAATAAAAACAGGCAATTATAAAATTAAATTTTAACAATGACAGCAAAATAAAAAGATTATTTTGTTAGCATATTTAGGAGATAGATGTCGAGAAATTACTCAATTTACAGTTTACACCCAGGTTATTGGTACTTTGTAGAAGTAACGGCACGGAACACGATAGAAAGTTTGGATTACCTTAGATATAAATAAAAGTGTGCATAAAGCTGGATAAGGAAAATGTCTGGCTGTCCTCTGAACATAGAATGGAATAACTGGTTTACCCAGGGAGCCAGCTGGTTCCACTCCCTCCACATGATACTGCCAAACTATCTCTCCGCTTAGATTATCTATACCATACACCTAGATAGACAAACAAGATATCAAATATAAACAATCTATAGAGAAGAACATTTTTCAAATGTACAATATAGACATCCTTATTTTTTATAGTATTGTTAAAGCAGCAATATAGTCATCCTTATTTATAGTATTGTTAAAGCACAGCCAACTGGATCTATCTTAAAGACAATATTTTATAATACTGAAATGTGCATCAGTCGTACATTGTGTAATCAATTATGGATAAATAAGAAAACTATCGGGTATGGGGCACCTCGGAACTTTTCCTCATCACATTGGATCCACTAAGCTCATCCTCCATGCTTCGAACTCGCTATGCTCGTCCTCAGAACATACAATTTGCCTAATTTATACTGCAGCATGTCTGAGGACGAGCAAAGTGAGTTCAAAGACATGCTGCAGTATAAATTTGGCAAATTGTATGTTCTGAGGACAAGCAAAGCGAGTTCAAAGACATGCTGCAGTATAAATTTGGCAAATTGTATGTTCTGAGGACGAGCAAAGCGAGTCCGAAGCATGGAGGATGAGCATCCACCAAATTTATACTGCAGCATGTCTTTGAACTCGCTTCGCTCATCCTCAGTCAGTAAATGCATCTGTAACATTCTCAGCAGTCACCAAGCTACAGCACATACATACAGCACTGACCAAGCTCAATACTCCTTAACATTTATGATCCAACAAAAATCATGGATATACTTGTTGTATTGAAATAAAACTTAGTGTACTTATTTATTAAGTAAAGGTATACTCTCAAATTTAAACTCAATTGGAACATTTTCTGATTTTTTTACATATTTTACTGATTTTTTTACAAATTTTACTGATTTTTGATTGTTCAACTTTTTAGTACAAATACACTAGGATATCACTAGGACGATGATAACAGACACACACACACAGACACACACACAGACACACACACACATACAGACAGACAACTTTGCATAAACCACTCAGGAGGTTTTTAAAATTTAAATTAGTTAAATTACAGGTAAAATAAATTGTTAGAAATTAGTATATGGTTTGGAGGCAATATAACCACTTTAAGTGGTCTGAAAACCTATTGTAAATAACAGAAAACCTAATGCTGATAATGAGATGAAACTTAGCACATATGTTAGTCTTATACATGACTACATGCGTGCCAAATCTCATTTAGTTGTACGAACTCATCACATCTGATTTGCTACGCTTATCCTTACTACTTCAGACTCGCATCACTCGCCCTCAAAATATAACAGACGTTAAATTTATTTTGCAACAAAATAAAGTGTAAAGGCATACACTTATACCAAATTACCACTTATTACACTAATACACAGTCATTTTTGAATGAGAGTGGTTCGGAGTCGATAGGAGCACTCAAAGCGAGGGTATCTGGGTTCGAATCCTGGTAGCGACAATAATTTTCTATTTATTATATAAGTTTATAACTACTAAATAATTCAGGCACGCTGATCCACATGTTGGGCAAATTTCCTTCAGAATGCGTGTTTCCGTTCTTAACATCCGTTTGTTGCTTAAGGATCAGCATTCCAAAGAAATTTCGCCCAAAAAACAGACACTGGACAAGAATTTTTTTCTAAATTGTCACATTACATGCTGATAAATAAAAATGTTGCATACCTTTGAAACACTAGTTGCCACAACAATTAATTTATGAAGTCCAAACGTATCTCTGACCAAAGTGTTGACAGAGTCGGATCCTTCATCACTCAAACCCAGATATGTTTGTAATTGACTTAACTGACTCAGCACTCTCCTTGAAAACATTCCAATCAATCCAGCTGTAAAACACCAAGTAGAATAAATGTCTTTTTTTCATGAAAATTATCAATTCCAGTAACATTCTATTTACATCCATAATAAAAAAAAGATAAACAAACAAGAAAATGATAATAGGAGCCTAAATGCATCAAGTGCCCCCCTCCAAGTATATGTACATACATACATACATACATACATACATATATATATATATATATATATATATATATATATATATATATATATATAATATATATATATATATATATATATATATATATATATATACAATATATATATACATATATATATATATGAATACTACTAACAAAATATACTAATTAACAAAATATTTTAAATAAATTATTATGAATGATTAACATTATAAAATAACAAATACTATCTATAAGGAAAAACAAATAATAGATGAAATATATAGCCGCGCACAGCTATAGCTTATGCGGTTTTAAATAATTTATTATTTTCATTAGTTTCATTTGCATATTCCATTGTCAAATAGACTTTTTATATTATATTACTTATAAATGTTTTTATGCTTATTTTATATATACTGTATGTATGCTTTTAAAATATAAATAAATTATTTATTATTAAATTATTATATACATATATATATATACATATTATATATATATTATATATATTATATATATATATATATATATATATATATATATTATATATATATAAAGAATAGAAAAGAATTTATTGTCAAGAGCTAACATATTTAGATACAATGTGTCATACAAATACAAAATTAAACACAACAATAACTTAATACTTATAAATAACAATAACAATACAGCAGCTTTCACTGGTTTGTTTCTTTTACTATTCATTTGTAAGAGAAACAAAACTAATTCTAACCAAACCATACTAAACCCCAATGCTTGTAATCTTTGTTGTATTATTCAATATAGTGTCAAAATAACTTTTTTTATACTAACTTCAATTATATCACAATTAAACAGTTTTTTTTATCATAATAATGGTAATACCCACTAACTAAATGGCTTAGCAGTCTTGTTTCGTCAAGCTTAAAATAAACTATTCACAATTCATCTTTTAGAAATTCATCTACAATGTAGAAAATTTTATTTATCAATATATATTTTATGTGGTGAATGAAGCAGGGTTCAGCAAGTGATGTTATTCCTTGCTAGAGCCTATTGAAGCATTTCCTAGCCATGTAGAGAGGAGAGTTGTTGGTAAGAGTCAGTCGGAGCCAGGATAGTCCAATCTAAAGAAAGATCATTTAGATCTAAAGATTTTAGAATAAAATAACATAGAAATACAACAATGAATAGATAAATATCAAAAGTGAACCATTATTTTATTAAAATAACCGTTAGAATGTGAAATAAAAAAAAATATTTTGAATCAGCAACAGTCTTATCAAATTAATGCAGAGGTGCTAATACTGGTGGAGCTAAAAGAGTGAACTGAGGATAACATGAAACCAGAGCAACTAAATCATCATGTTAACATGAAAAACACATGCTTCAAATTAGTACAAAACAAATGTTTTCACATGCATAGTGTAATAATGCTGTCAGTGTATTCTAATAGTAAATAGCTTATCAAAGGAGAGAAGTGAGTTTTCTCTCCCTAGGCAGTCATGTTGGTTCCTGAGGCTAAATCCAAATGAACTATATTATTTCAATTCTATGGAGTGAGGGTTTTTTTTGGTTAAGGATAATTTCCAATTTTTTGGTTTGGGAATTTTTATTTTTTTGCAGGATTAAATTTCTCTTTATTTAATAAATCACACTACTAATCAAATAATCTAGAGAATATCCCTGACTAGAGGCATGGCCTGTGCTGTGAGGGAGAGTTTGTATCAAATTTATATAAAAACTGACAGATCTTAATTTTTAAACTGTTCTCTCTGTTTTGATAATAATAATTTAATCCATGAACCGAAATTATTCACATTTTGTATTGTCCATCCTATTCCTGACAAAACCACCTAATAGTGCAACCAATTATATACAGGGTGGTCCAGCTAAGAAGGACAAGACCTTTTTCTCGGAAACTATGACAGCTAGAAGGATGCGGTTTTCGGTGTTGGATTCAATGTAATAGTGAGCAGACGAGAAAAATCCGTTTTCGGGCGCGCTTCGCGCCTGTCATAGAGATGTTAATGCTAACTTTTTTAATTTTATAGTTAGGTATAGGGAACTTTTTTTTTGTTCTTTAAAGAATGAAAAATAAGGAAGATTGGTGAAGACTGCATCAAAATCGGACAATTTTTAACCAAGCTATGATGAAAAAACACTTTTTTTAAATTTGTTTTTGTTATGTTTAACGACTATTTTACAACTAAAACTGAGGTTAGAATTAAAACGTTTGATATTCTTTTATAAAAGCAATGTTTCTAGTTTAAAAATATGTCCATATAATAAATTTTATTTAAATGCAACATCATCCAAAATGGCGCCGAAGTGAACTAAATTTTAAAAAAAGTGTTTTTTCATCATAGCTCGGTTAAAAATTGTCCGATTTTGATGCAGTCTTCACTAATCTTCCTTATTTTTCATTCTTTAAAGAACAAAAAAAAGTTCCCTATACCTAACTATAAAATTAAGAAAGTTAGCATTAACATCTCTATGACAGGCGCGAAGCGCGCCCGAAAACGGATTTTTCTCGTCTGCTCACTATTACATTGAATCCAACGCCGAAAACAGCATCCTTCTAGCTGTCATAGTTTCCGAGAAAAAGGTCTTGTCCTTCTTAGCTGGACCACCCTGTATATAAAAAAAGACAATAAATCATAATCATCGAGAGACGGGTTAGGTTTAGGACAGGTTTTAGGTTTTTGGTCGTAATTACCATTTGACCAATAAAATATAAAATGATTAATTTATATCAATCATTTAATTGGTTATAACTCAATAAAACAATTAAACTCACTTAGTCCAATCATGGGTTTGAGTTTTTAGTGATTACTTACAAATGAACATAAGTGACTTTGCAAGAAAAGATATTATAAATAAAACAAAACAATAATGAAATGTGGAATTGAAACAAAACACTATTCAAAATAAAACAAATATGGTAAAAACAAAATAAGGTGCAAAATAAACACTAGTAAAACAATTGTATAAGATTAACTTAAAATAGAGTTTTTGATAAAGGAATGCCAACTTTTGTGCTCATTAATTGTGATAAACACATAGATTCTCTAATCTATCTTTAACCAAGTAAATCACCAAGATGTATTTATTTTGTCAACAAACTTTTAAAACAGTTTTTCATTATTAAAACCATAGAGATATTATTAAAAGAGAGGCCCTGCCCTATTGGTTGAATTACAAGAGAGGCACTACCCTATTGGTTGAATTACAAGAAAGGCCTTGCCCTATTGGTTGAATTTTGAAACATAAAATTGGGTACACGGTACCTTGGAACTTTCTCATCACATCAGGTTGACTACACTCATCCTCCCTAATTCGGACTCGCTTTGCATGTCCTCAGAATATACAATTCGCCAAATTTATACTGTAACAAGTCTTCCGACTCGCTTCGTTTGTCCCCATTCTCAGTGGTCACCCATACATCACTGACCACGCTTAATGCTGCGTAACTTTAATGATCCAACAAAAATCATGGATATACTTGTTGTATGAAAACAAAACTTAGTGTACTTATTTATTACACAAATATATATGTAATAATTTCAACTCAATAAAGATATATAATTGCACTAAATTTCAACTCAATTAGATTATTTTCCAATTTAAAAAAAATGTACACAAGTCATTCAATAAAAATTGAACTAATGCTGATAATTAAATGATTCTTAGCACATATGCTAGTCTTATACATAGCTACATGCGTGCCAAATATTAATCTTTTCTCATAATTTTTCTGCGTATGAAGATTTTTGAAAATGTTCCCAAGTCATTATTGCGGGTTAGTGACATCATAAAAAATATTTTCCGAATAGCACAATTACAGCAATAGACTGATTTTTGTACAAAGTTTCAACGCTCTAGTATAAATACACTAGGAGCTATAATGATAACAGACATACACAAACACAACTTTGCAAAAACTACTCAGGAGGTTTTAAAACACCTGAAACGGATAATTCCAATGAAATCCAGGTTTCAGATTTTTTTTTGGCAGACACAATACTTTTCCTATATACCTACGGTATAAAGAGGAAAAGTAATAGCCTGAAAACCTTAAATTACTAATATAATCAAATAATAAAACACTTATAATACAAAACAAAACACAAACAATTTTACAATCATAGAGATATAATTACTAGAGAAGGCCTATTGGTTGAATTTTAAAACATCAAAAAAGTGACCTGTTCACCTTTCACTATCAATATAATCAAATAATTAGAACAAAATTACTGTAATTTATATTATAGAATGTTTAAAATGGAAATCAAAACACAAATAATGTGCGGGAAGCCAAACAAATGATTTATTATAACCTTAACTAACTCTTGGAGTAGGTTTCAAAGAGGTTACACAAAGCTCCTGAGAGCCCCAAAATTATGTTTTAGGCTTGTCAGTGTTTCGAGACAGGCTATGCCCTCTCTTGTAATAAATCTCTATGGTTACAAAGGCAACGGCTGATTTATTATAACCTTAACACACTCACCGAGAGCCCCAATAAGAGAAGTTTCAAGTCTCTTAGTGTATTGAGATAGGGTGTACCCTCTCTAATAATAAATCTCTATGGTTGAAACAGAGCATGATTGCATCATGCTAGAGATAAACATCGAGTCTAATCCCTTACATCAAAATAATTATCGTTAGCAAAAATGTATCAACGTAAACACGCAATAAAATATTTTTTACTTACTAGATGATCCTAAACCAGCAGCTGATCGTGACAATAAAATTAAAACAATTTTTTTTAAATTTCATAAAAAATAAAAGAAAACAAAAAAAGGAAAGACAATTCAATGAAAGTAAGTACTTTCCATAAATTGAAACTGCTCTTATTTTTCACATAGTAGTTTTATCCATCAATATTAATCCAAAATTAAATTTTGATCAGCATCAAAAAAGAATCGGACGATCGAAATTGTAATCGTACCTCTTACTTCACCCATAATGTTGAACATAAAAATGTAAAAATACAATTCTGAAGTTGTCCATTGTTTCAGCAGTTTAACCCGAGGCAGTGGAATACTTTTATAATTCTGAGGTTGAGCATAGAAAGACAGAAGTTATTGCCTAAAGTCCAAGACTTTAGACAACTTCCAAGGCTAACAGCCAATATCTAAAGGAAAGATAAGCTTAAGGTTGGAATCATGGTGAGAGGGGGAAATGGACTCATTGATCAATAATAATAAATAAATAAATATATATATATATATATATATATATAAATATATATATCTTATCAGGATATTATTTAGGATTTGAATTAAAACCAGCACCAAAGAAAAACATAAGAATAGCATTGATGGTATTAAATAGTGATAGTAATTAGGGATAGTTGATAAATCACAACGCAAGTAGGCCACGTTGTTGGACCCTTTTTGGTAACTACCTTAGTGGTGGAGTAGGCTGGAGGAATCAGGTTTGCAAGAGGGGCCCAACAACATGTCCTATTTGCCTAGCTTTGCCTACCCAACCTATTACTACGAATACTACTAATTTAATAAATTGTGTAAGTCAATAAAACTTTTCTGTCCTTTTCTCAGTAAACTGTAGAAATCCATCACAAAAGATATTGGGGGACTTTAAAATTATATTTATTAATTATTTATACATAATAAACAAACATAATAAATAAAACAAAAAATAAATAAATAATGATTACCTTCATTGCTGTTAAATTCTTTCTCTATAGCAGCCTCTATATCAGAAACAGGTAGACCAATCATTTCAACTGAAACTATACTAGCAAGCGCTTCTTCTCTTAACCACAGAACTCGTCCTAAAGAACAAAAAAATATGATATTAAATGAATAGGTAAATTAATCATAGCCACATAATATTCATGTGTTCCTGGGTCAGAAAATTAATAAAATTATTATAATGGAAATATATAGTATTATAAAAAGAACGAAGAAAAGAGTCTCTCCAAAAATTTATTAATTTATTCAAAGTGCTTTAAACCTAACAAGAGGTCATCCTGCCGAATTATGGTCATTTAATAATAATAGTAAAATATGTTTATTTATAGAATACAAAAAACATGCAAATTAATATAAATTAGTATGATAGTTATTTACAATAATTTTATTATTAGAGCAACTATCTAACTTATTACTGGAGAGAAAAGAAACATTTTTAAGCAGCAAAAGCTTGAGCTTGTGCGCGGTGGTTTAGCCATAAAATTGTTTTTTTTTTAAATTGTTAAAATGAAGCAAAAATTGTTATAATACACCACTGTTATATATAACAATTGTTATTATAACACCAATTGTTATAATACACCCATTACACCACGGGGACCATAATTACATATACATAATTACATATGTTACCATAAGCTAATTTGTCCCTTGTGCACCCTAAAAGACAATTCATAAAATAATAATAATTCTTTATCTCTATAACCTAATACATTAATGTATTAGATATTTATACTAACCTGAGTTGACAAGTGATAGAGCACTATCCTGGCCAGATACCAATAGATAACATGATATCCTGTCCTCTACGCAGTATAGACTAGATATACTAGAAGGTTGAAGAGGAAACATATGCTGTGCTTTGCCACTAACTTCTTTAACTGGTTCCATTGTCTCTAACATGAATCCATTAATGTTGAAAACCTACCCAAAAATTTCCAACTATAATAAATCATTACCGTTAAAAAATTAAAAAAAAAACATCTAAATTTATATTGCACGAATAAAAAAAGTGTAAACTACTAACTGTTCAACAGATTTTTAGTTAACAACGTCTATTAATGTTTTATTTTCTTCAATTTAGCATCCTTTTTAACTATATTACTGCTTCTCTTTTGTTTTAATTATGATTTTTATATGAGCATGCATTTCGATTTCTTTATCTATGGGCAAGTAAGTAGACAGCTTATCTGATAATGTAATTACTTTTCTTTATAACAATTTTTGAGTTAAAAAAACTTTTACCATGTTTCTTTTACCTTAAAATAATGTTTTAGGATTGAAGAATAATGTAGATAGTAGCAACATGTATAGTATAATGTAGATATTAGCACCATGTATAGTATAATGTAGATAGTAGCACCATATATAGTATAATGTAGATAGTAGCACCATGTATAGTATAATGTAGATAGTAGCACCATGTATAGTATAATGAAGATAGTAGCACCATGTATAGTATAATGTAGATAGTAGCACCATGTATAGTATAATGTAGATAGTAGCACCATGTTAGTATAATTAGATTAGTAGCACCATGTATAGTATAATGTAGATAGTAGCACTATGTATAGTATAATGTAGATAGTAGCACCATGTATAGTATAATGAAGATAGTAGCACCATGTATAGTATAATGTAGATAGTAGCACCATGTATAGAATAATGTAGATATCAGCACCATGTACAGTATAGCCTTAATGTAATTTTGTAGACGTAGTTAGGAACCCTAGCTGAATGGAAGTTTTATAATTTTATTTTACCTTTCAGACTGCTTAGCATGACAAGTAACAATATTCATTAGTATCCTAAGATATTTATTTCTTTTTTTAGGTAAACACATGGATATGCCCAGTGTTGGAGGGCGAAATATTGTGAAAATTTAATAAATAAATTTATCTAGTCTCTTCAGTGTCCTTAATTAATACATTAATATTAGTTTTATTTCCAGCAACCACCCATTCAGGCACTGACCAGACTTTATGATACACAACCACAGATAAAACTGGCTGTATTGAGATGAAATAAATATAATTTCTTTTACAAAAAGAGATATGCTCGTGCCAAACTTCAATTCAATTGGATAATTTTTAATGATTTTTTAACTTGTTTTTGAAAAGATAAAAGTTGGCCCTTTTTTGGTCTTATATATTCTTTTATCTAATAATGATTCCGAGGGTAGGAAGCAGCAATTAATACTTAATCTGTCATATGTTGCTAAAGTAATAATTTTTTAATAGTTTGTGTTACATAAAAGCTGCAAAAGCAATTTGATAAAATCATAAAAACTGATATACTTACGCCGTCCTTAGCAGACAAAGATATGACAATATGGTGTTTATTAAAAGTATGAACGGCAAGAGATGTATCTTTAGGAACATCTGATGTTACCAAGCCATCAGGAGTAACAACTGCTATCTGAGCAGTACCATCCGAATATTCGAGTCTTATAGATGGGTACGGTGACGTCACTTGCTCCACTTTGACAGGTGTTCGAGATAGTTTGTTTACTTTTGGTGCGAGAGCTCCGAACTCGAATGTGGTCAATATATTTTGATCTGATATGCAAGCAATCCAACTTTCTCCAGTTTCACATCTAGCACACAAAAAGTAACAGTATTGTTAGTGGTAAGAGGACTGCAATCATTAAAATAAAATAAAATGGATAAATAAATACAAAAAACAAGGAGGCTAGTTTTAAACAGACAATAGTTTACCAATCAGATTTAAGTATTACACAAAGTATTTATAATTATTACTTTAATAATTATTAAAAAAATAAAAAAAATTATCGTCAAAAAAAATTATTTTCTGAATAGCACAACTACAGCAGTAAAAACTGATTTCTGCACAAAATTTCAATTCTCTAGCATTAATACACTGGGCCCAACCATGATAACAGACACACACACGGACAGACGACTTTGCAAAAACCACTCAGGAGGCCTTACAAACTCCTGAAACGGATAATTCCGGTTTTCATTGCGCTTTATTTGCAAGCACAATACTTCTCCTATATCCCTAACCTACATATTATAATATATATATATATATATATATATATATATATATATATATATATATATATATATATATATATATATATATATCCTATATATTATAACCTACAGTATAAGTGAGGAAAAATAAAAATTGATCATTATCGCCAATTAATAATGTCATAAAACTTATTTTGTATCAAGCTTTAAGTCTCTAGCAAAAACACACTGGGAGCTACGATAACAGACACACACACAAACATGCACACACACATACATGCATACACAAACACATACAGTAAGACAACTTTGTAAAAACTACTCAGGAATGATTAGATTTAAAAATTTGAAAGGAATGATACAGGTGAAACCTCTGTTTTATAGTTCAAACACAACACACAACAGAACAAAAACAAAAAAGTATAACTTTTTCTTAAAAATTTAAGTAATCATTAACTTCCAATTTTAAAGAATAATATGGATTTACCCTCGAAACAAGGGACAGTATTTATGACAAGATAATGAACACTGGAGAAGGCATGGTCAAACATAAAACATTGGGGCTTCTTTAACTGATCACCAAATATCAGCACTCTCGATCAGAAGATTAAAGTAAGAGTACTTACATAGATTTAGAAGTAAGCCAAGGAGCTGTTACAGTTTTAGAGCCTGCAGATGAGCCTGTTTTCAAATGGTAAGAAGTTATTTCCATAGCAGCTTCCATAAATCTTATCATAGATACTTTGTTGTTACCTAATACCCAATGCACATGTTCGTATCTAGAAGAAAAAAATACAATTTATGGTTAAAAAGAAGAGTAATATCAAATTGATAAAGGTAATTTGTATATGATAAATCTTACAAATACTGACTAATAATTGCAACCTATACTTCTTTCAACTAGTCTTCTAGACTAATAGAGTATAATAAGTCACGTTGTTTGGCTTTGCTCGTCAGCCCCCCCCCCCAATTCCTTTAACTCACTTCGCCTGTTCAATAGTAGTAGTAATATGGGGGGGGGGAGTGGTAGTAATACCAGGCAAGTAGGCCACATTGTTGGGCCCTTTTTGCCAGCTCCCTAAGATAGTGTTCTACTCCTTTTAATTTCAAGTGTAGGTATATTACATCTAATCTAGACAAAAGAGTCGTGGATTTCTATGGTTCCTCTCATGCTTTTTTTCAAGCAATCATACATATTTTCACTGACTCTTATAGTCTAGTGAAAACTTGGAACAACACGTGCCCTCGCTGGTAAACCAAACCTCTATACACTTTAAACTACAAGGCAGACACACTTTAGTATTATAATGAATCTACTATGAGGGTCCTAAATTTTGCCTATACCCAGTTTCATTTAGGGTAAGGGATCTTGAACGAGTACCTGACAACCCACAGGTCGTCTCACTGAAGACACGTGGTACCAAGAATTTTTATCCCTCTCATAAAAATCCCAGAGGCCCGTGCTGGGGTTGAACCCATGACTAAATAACTTCTGAGTGGAAGTTTAAAGTCCATTTATTCTGTGTATTGGCTGCGTACCTTAACCACTACACCGAAGGTGACACCCGCCTTTTCAATAACTGTCATCTACTAAGGAAATTAAGAATGCCTTTTCAACCAAGGGAAGGAGATTATTCCTCCACTAGAATACAATTCCCTAAGATTCCAAGGTGAATAGGAGTATAAGCCTCACACTCTGTAAGCAGCTGAATGGCAGATTCGTCATCATGTCACATCTTTGGCCAAAATGGAAATTCTCAAATATTTGGCCAAAAAGGCTGGGGTCAGGAACGCCAGCTTCCATGGGTCAGGGACGCCAGTTCTACATTTTCATCAAATCTACCTCCACCATAAAAACATAGGCATTCAAACGAGTGACATATACAAATCTTACCCAGGTCCCAGTTGTATAAGCCATTCATATAAAAGTACACCACTATTAGGGTTCCATCCTCTAATCATGTAAGATTCAGAGCCCGATATTGTTACCACTTCATTCCCAACAAACATAGCATTTATTCTTCCGACCTCATCATTTTCTAAAACTTGGCGCCATAATATAGCACCTGTAATCAATTAAATAGCCAATGTTTTAATAACAGGTTAATAATATCAGTACTTAAGGAAACAGATCCATTACCAAAAATAATAACTGTTTATCCGCACCAGAATTATTTTACTAAACCAAACAAAAATTTAAAGAAATCTATTTAAAAATTAAATGCATCCTCCAAGACTTGAACATGGGTCCTCTTAAACTATGGTCCAGTGCTCTAACAACTTAACCACTTAGATAGATGTTGGTCCTAAAACCATTCGTAGTACTTAAGGGATTCTTCACTTTCTACTACATTTATACTAAATTTCCTCGTAGTGAATTTTTTTTTGAAAAATAAGTTTTTTTTGTTATTTAAGGGTTTTTAGTGGCATAAATAAATTCTTTATGGTTGAGACCTTTTTTTGGGGTATACATTCATCATTACAAAACACACAGAAACAAATGATTACTTCGAGACTTAAAATACTTCTTTTTAATAGTCTTTGAAGAATTCATTTAAACATAATAGGGATTTTCAAGTAAGTAGACCTAGGCTATTTTACAAAACTTGTTTAATTCTAGGCTTTTAATATTGTCATTAAAATTGTAAATTTGAATCCCCAAATAGCCTAAGGCTACCTTAAATTTTTGTAGGAGGTGTACCTTAAATATTTTTGAGTAGTATCTGTTTCAGGTGTTTTTAAGGTTTTTTTACCAAGCTGTCTATCTGTATGTGTCTGATATCATTGTAACTTAAAAACTTCATTCTAACTTAAAAGAGTTGAAACTTCATATAATAATCAACCTTTAGGTCTAGTTGGGCTTTCTAGAAAATACTATACCAGGTAATAAAATACCATGGTAATTCCAGGAAATTAAAATTTAATTGTGATGATTGCAACACAGTATACAATTTTAAAGGAAATTTAATGTCCTTTAGAATAGTGAAAACCGAATCTCTTTAACTTTAGTAGTTTTCAAGTTTTAAATCGTTTTAGAGAATTAGACAGTAAAGTATCAAATAATTCGATACATCAATTTTTCTAGAGAACTACTGAGAATTGACCCTATGCTTACATGACATTTTTTGTTCATCCTGGTTCATAGAATCAAGATTTTTATTTTGTCCCATTAAGATTAAGTCACTCTGTATATAACTAGTTATAACTATATATAACTAGTTTTAACTATATTACACTATGGTGCAATACTTTACATAAGAAACAAGTACATATAACAAAGTATTTAATACGATTAGCATTTGTTGGATAACTTGTGATCATGGTCAGTAGGTATATGGGTGACCTGCAGGAATAAAACAGATATTTACTTTCTAAGAAAAAGGGAAGCAAGTCCAAAGACACACTAAAATATAAACAGGCGATTTCTATATTCTGAGAACAAGCACAGTAAGTCCAGATATACTAAAATGTAATAATTAAGGTGAGTAACATTTCTGAGCTACCCTGTACCCGATTTTTCATGTGGTAAATCTTCGGTATACGGTGCACCCTGTTATCAATACTATATATCGATATATTTTTAGTTACGCGACACGTAAACGAGAACTGAGCACTTAAAGGTAAGCAGCGTCGTTAAATTATTAATTATAATTAAAACATTAAAAAAACCAAACAACAAATAAATGAAAACATTAACAACAAAAATATAATAAAAAACCTGAAAATAACAAACACAAAAATACGTAAAAAATACGCGTAACATAAAATTAGATGTGGTGTACCATCGATTATTCTTATGAAAACATAGCTAAAACATTATAAAAACATAAAAAATATGAAAATAGTTATAAACCATTTAATAACAAATAAATAAAAACACAAACAACAAAAAAACATGTAAAAAAATAATAAAATATGTTCATAAACGTAAAAGAAAAGGCATATATTGATTATTCCTACGTCATATCTCTAAAGTAAAAATAAATCGATATATAGTATTGATAGCAGGGTGCACCATATACCGAAGTTCAGCCTTTCATGTTTACCAATGTGTCCAATTACATCGCAAAAAAGTACATAAATATCAACCTGATTTCAAGTTAAGAGCTGCAACCGTATTACTCTCAGTAGCTACAAACACTCTCTTGGTTTTTGATTTAAAATCAATCTGAGATTGTTTAACTCTACCAACATAATTCTGTTTCCTGTAATAAAATAACAGTCTATCAATACATTTATAGGATTCACAGTTATTTAAGCACCTAAGGAATAAAATGAGCCATTTTTCCTCGATTTACGAAGTTGTTTCCAAAGAAACGCCATAGGGACCAAAGCTAATTAACCCGGAGGCAAAGTTGAGGGATTAATATAATTTATTTTGCTGAAATAGATGAGATGTTTTACTGTCCGATAAAGAGCAAAATGAGTTCGAAGACTTATTGCAATATGAATTTGGTTGATTTCTATATTCTGAGGACAAACAAAGCAAGTCCAAAGTGTTGTAGATGAATATAGCGAATCTGATATGGTAAGTATAATATTCAGGTAAGGTACCCTGTATCTGATATTTTTCACGTATTTAAGTACGGGCCCTTCACCAACTTGGTGTATATTAAGTTTGGTAAAAACAGCGCTGGGATAAAACATCAAAGGATCTATATCAAAGCCTCACAATAAAAAGATATAAGACAATGTCCACTGCAGGTCCCAAATTTGACATGGCTTTAAAATAGATATGAGGAGATAATATACTATGAGTATATACCGGAAAAACGATAACATTTGTCATTAAACCTTAGTAAGACAATTAGATTTCAAAAGATAAAATCCAACAATCGACATGATTTCAATAGGGCAGGGCACTTAATTAATTAATCAATTAAAATGCAAATAAAGAGAATGACAATGTATATTTACCAGTCGAATTTCCCCACTTGATCTTCATATAAACCTACACAACAACCTATAGAGAATAACACTATTAATAACTTTAAATTCATTATGGTTGATTTAATTAACAATTAATTAATTATTATATTTTACTTAAATACATTTAAATTTTGATCAATTTATAACCATGAGAGAAGGTTATCATCCAATCGTCATGAACTGTTTAAAAAGTTAGAGAATATTAAAGATAATAATGATAAATTTGGTATATGTGTGTAAGAAAAATTATAGGTTGTTAATAAAATACTAGGTAATAAAACAAATTTATTTAAAATCAATGTAATTGTGTTTTCATGTTGAAAAATGCTAATTTATAGTCGAAATATGTCGAAAATATTTAAAATAATATTAAGAAAAACTTCAAAGTGCTATCTATTCTTCTTATGTTCATTTTAATTCCAAAATAAAAATTGGCGCGACTGCTATTTTTTGCCCCAAAATTAAAGTTAAAGTTAAATTAATATGTTAGTTTATTTATCTAGAAACCGACACAATATAATCTTGAAAGTAATTACCCAATGATTTCATGCAAATTGATATCTTATGCTAATAATACTTTGTTATCAGTGTATGCAATAAATATATGCAAAAAGAATAAAATATCTAACAAATTATGCCGTTAGGGGGGGGGGGGGGTAGGCTAGAGATTTACAAATCTATTATTAGTCTTCATCTCAAATTTCTTTTTCGGGGGTTTTGGAGGTTATATTATGTTGAAATTTCCCCCAGTTCCTCTTGTTCCGTCCCCAAAATTTTAATCGTTCGTGAATTTTATTGCTGATTGTCGAAATATTTAAATGCAAATTAAGTGAATAAAGTGATTAGTATGCAGTAATATTTCTATTAGCCTTCAGGAACGAGTAAGTTGTCAAAATATGTCTTTTATTTGTTAATTTTTATTTCAAGGGCCTCTTGGTGGCTGAAATCAGTATGTTTATGTTGACAAATTGACTTTAATGAATAAACCACTTTAATTATGTTAATTGATTTATTCATTTAGACATTTTTAGTTTTCTAATGAATTAATTGTCATTTCTAAATGACTACGTGTTAATTTTTCTGGTTTTATATCTTGCTGTACTTGAGTTCTGATAAGAGTCAAAAGTATGATCAGATCGCTGTTTGTAGCTTATGCTCATTTTAAAAGATATCCTTAAAGATGTATTTTTGGATTATTAATATCATGATTAATTTTAATTCTCCTTAATATTATGTAATGGCCAATTAAATTGCTTATTTTATTCTAATTATTTCCTCTAAAATTCTTAGCTGGAGAAATTTTATGTTTAACACTTATATATTTTGAAGGAAAAGCGATAGTGATATCCTTCTCATTAAACTCTAATGTTTGTTAGCTTTGCTTCATGAAATTAACTTATTTATTTAGGTTTCCCCGGTAGAGTAGTTTGTCATGGAATCATGACCCATGTGATTTCCGTCGGTGTTGATACCATGTTGGGATTGATTTTGAGTTAGACATCAATTACTGCGAACACACACCATACTAAATACATTGATCATATTATGCACAAGTTAAATATGGTTTAATACGCTGTAACTAACCATTCAAGTCGGATACACTAGACCAAGAGAGGTATATTCTAGTTTACTCCCTTTTTAAGCTGTATGTAGCTTTAGTGGCAATCGTATCCAATCTTTTGGTCAAACTATTATTTTACTTAAATAATAATTTTTAATAAAATAGGAAATAAACTATCAGGTTAAAGTTCTATGGGAAAACAAAAAACTAAAAATTAATTAGCTATATATTTCATCAAACATTGTTGACATCTTCAGGCTTTAAACACAGACAAGACTTACATTAATGGTTGACTAGATTAAATAATGACAAAATCACAAAAATACTAAAAACTAAATCACAGTTAATTATTAATTAACACAGTCAAAAAGGAAATAAAACAAATAAATCATAGATACAAAAAAATAATAGAGAACAATTAATGATAACAAATTCAAAATGTTGGAACTAAATAAAATAAACAAATAATGAAATAAAATAAATAATAAGAATAAAAATATATAATATATTAAAATAAATAAAACCATAAATATTAATTTAAAAGAAAAAAAATAATAATAATACTGTTTCTCACTCAATAACTTTTCAACTTTTCATTTTTTATTTTCTTAGGATTCATTACTTTATCATTTTAAAGAAGGCAAGAATAACATTAAATACTTACAATTAACTACTACACAATAATTAAGAATTAATTTTACTTGACATATTTATGACCTGGTGATAGGATGGTGTTGTAGTGCTACGAGTGCCCGATGTTGTAGCGGTGGGGTTGGCTGCACTATTTTACATTGTGTATATTGATATGTTCCTTCCCCTTTATATAAGTTCCTTGCGACTAATTTACAGGTTATTTTACACTTATGATGTATAGCCACCTATTCTGCAGTTTTAGTTGTGGATTTTAAAATTTTTCAGTCCCTTTAAAAACATTTGAATGAAGCAATTTTTATGGTTCATTTGCACCCAGTTAAGGAGATTAGCATACATCAGATAGAATTGTCCTTTCACTAAATTTCCTGTACTGACTGTCTACTGGTAAATCCTTAAACTATTTTTATTTTAAACAAATTATGAAATCCAAGTGTTTTTGAAAAAGAGTGTTAAATGGCTGTAAATAAAATATTGATAATGTTCATCCTGTTGCAGGTTTAGGATTCATTTAATTCATCATTAATTAATAACTTGACTTACTTGCCATGTGATCAATCACCTCTCTCTAATTACTATCACTAATTAACAAATTGCTTTAATTTTTTTGTTGCAGATTTTGCTGTTTATTTGTCTGTAGAATTATAATATAGACTTACAACACTCGTGTATTGTTTCTAATTTTAGAATAATTTCTTGATTATTTTTTTTGGTAATTAATTTTGTTTTTTCGGTTAAAAACTTGTTAAGATTAAAAGTCAGGAGTGTATAGGTGATGTGTTTTTTGTTTTTCCGCTGGGAAGTGGTAATTTTAGTGATAAGAACAGTAAAGTGATAAAACTGAATGACAAAGTGTGTTCCCCGGTCCTGACACAGTCATGCTACACTATATCCTCTGGGTAATTATTTTTTTATTTATGTTATTTATTTATTTGCAATGTCTCATGTAAGAAAGTGTATCCATACTTTTAATACATCCTTAGTAAATGTAAAAACTTTGCCTAAGAATGTGTTTCATTAGATTTTTCATTTAATTTTTTTTTCAAAGGTAAGCTGTGAAATAGTAACTTTAGATACAAAAAAACATAGCTAAAACCCTTTTTTCATTACGAAGACTTAAATTGTATATTATGCTTCCAAGCTGTGGAATGGAATTTTTTTTACCCAAAGAGACTTCATTTACTGGTGAGCAAAGCAAATCAGTTAAATGAGCTGAGAAAAACAGTCATTCACAGCCACTGTGATTTTTTTCTGAGGTGAAGAGAAATTATAAAATAAATAACATTTACAAAACACTTTTATTTTCCCATTCAACAGCTAAAGTTTTTAAATCTGGTGGAGTTGCTACCAACTCATACACTCAAACATTGTAAATAATACTTTCTATTAATAAAGTACAAATATTAATTTTATTTAAATAATTAATTTAAATTAAATTAACTATTTATTGAATTGAATTATATATTAATTTATTTAATTTAATTTTTATTGTAAAGAAATAACATCATATTAATATAATATATACTAAATAAATAAATTCTTTATTAGTGCTGTACATCTTTACAAAAGAAAAAAACACAGGTCAAAAACATTTTTTTTAAAGCTTTACCAAGTTAAATTTTCTCCTAGCAGAAATTCCTTTACTGAATAATAGGCATGGTCTATTAATGTCATCTTAAGTGCTTTGTTAAAAGCCTTGGCATCCAAATCAAAAGCCTCCACATTAATTTTATTTAAAAACTTAATGGCCATATGCAGAGGTGACATAGCTGTCTTGCTTAATCTATGAGCAGGTGTATTTATGCAAGTTCTAGTGTCATAGCAGTGCTCTTTTGTAGCTAGTTCCTTATACATATGTTTGTAACTAGTTACTATACTATATATATACATCGAAGAGAGGGTGAGCATTTTTTGAGCTATACTATTTTTTATGTAATACTATTACATATGGCCTAATACTGCTTTTTAGCGAGTTTTCAAAGAAAAAACTAACTTATAAGATTGGGGTCATGGAGGAGAGATATAGAATTTTTGGATGGGGTGGTCTCCCTAATGAAATTATATATATTATATATATATATATATATATATATATATATATATATATATATATATATATATATATATATTTTCTTCATCAGGAGACCCCCCCCCTTCCAAAAAATATGTATTCCCCTCTATGACCCTAATCTCATAAGCTAGTTTTTTCTTTGAAAATTCGCTAAAAAAGCAATGTTAGGCTATATGTATCAGTATATATTATAGTGATGTTATTTCTTACACACTCTTATACTGATGTATAATGTAACTGATGTATATATGATGTACACACTATTATACTGATGTTATTTCTTACACACATATATATAATATATATATATATATATATATATATATATATATATTATATGTATGTATGTATGTATGTACGAGATTTTAGTGGCCTAGACATTTTTGTGGGACACTTTACCTTTTGAATACTTTCTTCTTTCCAAAACTTGGTACGAAATTCAACTTTGGTTATGTCTGGAACCCTATTGTTTATGAAATATGTGTGATGTCATTAACCTAAATAACCCCAAAACATTTAAAAAAATCATAAATCTTCATATAGTGTTTAATTTGGGCTAAAAGTTTGAGGTATATTTATATTCATAGTCATGTCTTAGGCGCAGGAATTACAGTTGCGTTTTTACTTTTTGTTTAATATGTGCCGCCTCAGTGGCTGAGGTCATTAAGGCGTTAAGCATTACACTGACCTTTGACACCATGGAGGTCTGGGGTTCGCATCCCAGGTTATGCTCTCAGTTTATAGAAGATTATTGTTTAGATAAATTATCGCCAACTTCAGAATACACTTTGAGCGTGACGGTTGTTACTACCACCTGAGGTGGTTCCCGTAGGGGTTATTTCTGATGAGTCGCAAGGCTCTAAACGGGCATCATCCTCATCATCATTCGTGTACATTATATGTATATATATATATATATATATATATATATATATATATATATATATATATATATATTATATATATATATATATATATATATATATATATAATAATATATCTGCATATATGCAGCATATATACTGAAAAATATATACACTATATTATATAAGTATGTATATATATATATTTATTTATATTAACTAGAAATTTGGTTGTCTATCGATAATTCTAGAATATTCAGTGTATCCCTTTCTGTAATCAATGTCCACACTAGGTACGGCTAGTTTATCTTCGGCTTCGTTAAATCACCAATGTTAAGAAGCTGGGGCAAGATCAGGGCTTGAATTGGTGACTGCTAAGGCTAAAACGAATGTATTTACCGTTTATGGACAAGCGAAGCGAGTCCGAACATTGAAAGTTTCGCCGTTGCTCGTACCCAATTATTTTAATTATCCATTCTAATTTTGTAAAGATAATTTGATTTTTATTTAGTTTATTTATTTTTTAGACTCTGTAACTCCACTTAGTGAAATTAAGTTAGCTCTGTGAGAGTGAAGTTTGGCTGCTTAAGGTTCTCGACAGTGAGTTAAAAAGAAATGAGGTAGGGTAGTATCATGTCTTAGCATGTCTTATATTCTGTTGTGATTTGTATCAATCATTTGAATTTGAAAATTGAATCTTTTTCTTCTTTCTCTTACCTAATTTATCCTGCTGCTCTATAGAAAGTTATTTTTTCCTTTTCCTCATTTATGCTTTAGGCTTATAGGAAAATTATTGTGTTCGTTGTTACTTATTTTAATTTTCTTGCTCTCTTAATAACTAGTAGTTATTCTCACTCCTAGTATATTTTAGCTGAGGCTGAAATCCAAACTAAAAACTTCCTTCGTTGTGTAGTAATTTAGTTTTCATTCCTATAGGTTCTCAATAAAAACGATACAATAGCACTGTTATTTATACTCCAAGAGAGTGAAAAGTGCTCTTATTCCCCTGAGCAATAAGTTGGTTCCTTAAGACGAAAGCCGAAGGAACTAAAAAAAAATAGTAAAGCCGAGGAATTGATTTATTTTACTCCCGAGGCAAAGCCGAGCGAGTTTTATTTTTTGCGAAGGAAAAATTACACTTTATTCCCAAGGTTTTGCAAGATTTTATCTTCAAGATTGTTCTTTGTATTTTGTTCTTAATATTTTAGTTGGGCTCCTCTGATTTTTTTTTATTACTTTATACAATTTCTTTTGGCCTAAAACTGATTTCGAGCCAATAAAATGTTTATGTTTAAACCAATTTATAAAATTTGGGTGCGTCGTCCCCGTACAAAATTATTAAAAATTTGGTCGGACTCCCTTATAAACTTTAAAAAAAAGGGATACTGCGGTATCCCTTATAAACTTAAGGGATACCGCAGCCAAAAATAGAGGAAAAATTTTTAATTTAAAAAAATAAATTCAGTTTGGCCCGTATCCGTTATTAGTTTTTACAAAAAAATAGGCTCGGTAAACTCCTCAACATCTCATACATTATTGACTGAACATGAAAACATCATATTTTGAACATGGAAATTTTATTTATAATTTTGTTCATAGATTTAATGGGTATTTTTTATCAAAATTTGGAAATATTCCATTTAACTCATTCAATAAATTTAAACTTTTAATTTTTAGAATATTAACTCCATGTTTAGAATTTTCACTCTTTTCAAATTTAGACTTTTAAGTCCCCACAAGTTCTACCGACTAATGTTATGTAAAAAGTGCTCTTTAAAACTATAGACAAAGTTGGACCGTTGCGGTTTGAAGGCTCAGTGCTGAGGTTTTTTTCGTAAATAAAGTTGGTCAAACATTTTATTTCTTACTTTGTGGTTGTGGTTACAAACTGTTGCTTTTTATTAAGTCTTTTTCCTTTTATTTTGTTTGATTCACTTATTTTTCATTTCTTTTTGATCATTGTATAGTTAGATTTTGGTATTGATTTGTATTGTTAGCTTCCTTCTGTATTGCTAGACTCCTAAAAGGAGAGGTAAGCATTGTATTAGAAAAAACCTACCAACTTGTTTATTAAATGTCAACTTTTCAGCACCTGCAGATCCCAAACAAGAGGCCAACGCCGCTCTGCGACGTCGGCAATATAGGGCCGCGAAGGGGTCTCCGCGCCTTCATGTGGCCTTTTTACGGCCACAATGTAGTTGTCCTATACCAATTCGTCATATTGCTAGTGTATATAAGTGGCATACTGCCGATATAAGCAAATTATCAAATGTATCAGAACATAAACCTGATTTATTTACATTATGTTATATATGTCAATCAATAACTCCGGAACTAATATAATTAGATAATAGTGATAATTAAATGTTACTTTGTATTTCTGTTACCCACACATAGAAGTACACGAATAAACAATTTTAACCTGATAAACACTTTTTGAAGATATGTAAATGTTTAACATGTTTGTGGGGTCGTTATTATGGCTTAATGGCTACACACATTTTTCATAAACAATTGGGTTCGGGACATTGACAAGGTTGATTTTTGTACCAAGTTTCATCTCAATCCAAGAAAGCGTTCGAAAGTTACCGTGTCCCATAGAACGTCTAGGTACAACACCAACACATACCACACACACACACACACACACCACACACACACATATTATATTATTTTATATATATATATATATATATATATATATATATATATATATATATAATATATATTATATATATATTATTATTATATATTATATATATATTATTATCGGTTATTACATATGTATGTATGAACGAGATTTTTGTTCCTAGACGTGTCTGTAGGACTCGATAATTTCGAACTGATAATTACTTATAATAAATAGTAATATGACGAACTGACATAGGTCAACACTCATGTTGCCGCGAAGTGGTCCTCTGTGCTGACGCGGCGTAGCCGCCAAAAGGCCGAAGGGCTCTTGTTCTTTCTTCGATTCTTCTTTCTTTTGACCTTTCGATTCTAAAATAGGCTTCGTAACTTTTTTACACATTCGCTTCTATGTACAGTTAACAAAAATACAATGTAACATTTAATTATTAGTATTAGTTCCGGTGTTATTGATTGACATATTTAACATAATGTAAACAAGTCACGTTTTTGTTCTAATATGAAAATTTGCTTATATTGAGGCTATATGCACTTATATAAACTAGTAATATGACAAACTGATGTAGAACAACAACAATGTGGCCGCGGTGCGGTACTCAAGGTGGCGCAGGGCCGCTGAGCGGCCAAGAGGCTGAAGGCGATAACTATAGTGACATAGTTTTATAGAACTGACCTTTCCATAATATTTGTAATCTAATGTATTTTTAGAACCATAATTTTCTTATCATCACTGATAGCCTCAACGTTATATCTTACTTTGTCAGGTTATTATTTACATAATTACATCGATTATCAGTCAACTTTTACCTTTATCGAAACTGATAATTTTAACGATTATTAGTCTTCCGTGACACTCAGTTATTAAGTTTAGTTTTTAATTAAATTAGAAATGAACAATGGCATAGAGCTATATTACTATAGAGGGGTCATACACTGTCTTAATATATTGAATAGTTCGTAACATCTTTTTGGGGTTAACTTTCTGTGGGGGATCTGTGTAACCTTCTCTAATAGTGAGTTGAGGTTATAATAAATCTATTGTTGTCAGCTGTTAACACATTGTTAGTGTTTTGTTTTGTATTTTAAACATTCTATCATTCAATTTACTGATTTTTCGTATTGTTTATTTGATTATAATAATAGTCGCAGGTGTTCACATTACTTTTTTCAAAATTCAATTGCTAAGGCATTAGAATAATACTATGTATAAAAGAAGCATAACTGATAACACCAAAGTCGTTTCACTGGTGGTCTTAAGTAATGCTGTCACCCTAACAATATACATTTTTCTCATAACAAAGTTGGCAATACTTCCAGCTGCTGAATTATTATGTTCCATTATTAATTAATGATAGACTATTCATAAAATACTAATATTAATAATATATTATATATATATATTATATATATATATATATATATATATATATATATATTAACTATACTATACTACAACTATATATATTATATATATATATATATATATATATCGATATATATACATAGCGTTGCATTACAATTTTTTAAGCTTTCCCGACGAAAGATTGTTACCCTTAATTGTACTAATTTTTTTGAAAATTTTACTGACTATGAAAATCAAGTTAATGACGTGATAAATTCCTGGTTTTTTCAATAGGGTTCTTGGATTTGATTTTGTATTAGCGATTTGTGAAATTGTATGGTGGTGGTGATGATAAAGGAGGTGATGAATGGAGTTGTGGGTTTATTTTAATCTTGATAATTGTATTTTGATGTTGGTTTCTTGAGTTTTGATTGTTTCCTGATGTTTTCTGCAATGTGAGTTTCTTGAAGCGTTGAGGCACTAATGAAATTAATTTTATTAATAATAAATTAATTAAAAGTGAATTGATTTTAACACATTCATTTGCAATTTAAACATATTCACTTTATAGACTAAACTAGATAAACAGTTTATTGCTTACCTCTTTTTTATGCTATCAAGCTCTATTTTTAATTTTAACTAGACTCTGATTTTACTGACTTACTTGAAGTCATAACACTTAGTTTACTGACTTACTTGGAGTCATAACACTTAGTTTACTGACTTACTTGGAGTCATAACACTTAGTTTACTGACTTACTTAGAGTTATAACACTTAGTTACTGACTTACTTGGAGTCATAACACTTAGTTTACTGACTTACTTGAAGTCATAACCTTAGTTTATGACTTTTGGAATCATAACACTAAGTTTACTGGCTTACTTGGAGTCATATCACTTAGTTCAGTTCTTTCTAAGTTTTGTTCAATCATGTAATTGCTGTAGTAAGACGGATTAAAGTCTCGGGTAATTTTGATAGGAACGAGTCTTTAAAAAGATACTCCATGAAAACTAATTTCTTAAAAAATTATACTATATATGTCAAGTATTAAAATTCCAAGGACAATATTCCTTGAGAAACATTTGTTTCTATATTTGATATCTTAGATTTTTGGGTTTAAAATAATGTTTATAAACATTAATGTTGCGAAACTTCAAGAATATTATTTGAACGTTTTTGTAATAAAAATGTAATTTATGATGGGTGATATATTGTTGGAAGACAGGATAAGGGCGGGGTCCAAATATAAGGGCCCCATTTAACTTCAACCATACTTTTGCTTCTCTTGGATTTTGTGAAGATAATAGGTTCTCTTTTATTAATGTTTTTGTAACCAATAAAAATTATCTTTTGTCCTTGAAGTAAAAATTAGGTTAAGGGCTTTTTTTAAGAGGTGGTGAGGTAACCTTTAAAAAAGAAGGGGTTTTAGAGATATATTTGTTTTATAAAGGTCATGTTATTACGTAAATATGCTTTGGATGAACAAAATACTTCGCTCTAATTATTATCATTTGGTAAATATTAGGAATAGTAGTAAATCTAGTATAAGGTACCTCGGTAATTTTTTGGTTATTAATCATCATTAATAATTTTATGTTATATATATATATATATATATATATATATATATATATATTATATATATATATATATATATATATATATATATATATATATATTATATGTATGTATGTATGTATGTATGTATGTATGTATGTACGAGATTTTAGTGGTCTAGACATTTCTGTGGGACCCTTTTACTTTAAATATATACATATATATATCTTCAGTTTAGGCTGTATGTGGCATATATGTAGCATTAATTTTTGGAATCGGGTAATATTTTTACGGGTAATATTTTTTAATATTTTTAAAATTGTTATTATAACTAAAATTTGCCTTTGTGATTTGAACGTTCTCTACAGTGACACTAATGATACGAGTAGCAAAGTTAAAACGCCTGTTATCTGGTGAATGAATGTCTTTAGTCGTGTTTCCCAGTAGGAGGGAAAAGTCAGTGGGACGCTAGTTAAAGGAAAATTGCTGGAGGTAGCTTTGCCCTACCTTGGCTGAAATGTCAATGTGAAAAGAGCCCCAGTCTATTTTGTAAATACATGGTATTAGTATATTATGCTATTAGGTAGCAAAATTGAATTTTTAGACGAGTTCTATAAATTAGCCCCCGAGCCGAAGAGGAGGGAAGGCTATGGACAAATTTTAGCCGAGGTTAGTAATTACCACTTTTGACTGACGAGGCGAAGCCGAATGGCGAATTGCCGACGACGACAAATTCGACATTTGACGAGGCAAATGACGTCTGCAGAGGTGGTTCCTATGGAGGCAATTGCTAGCATAAGTGGGCAATGTTTCCTTTGTTGCATAGTGGTATGTACTATTTTATCTACTTACGGCTGAAACTTGCCGCCTCCGTGGCCGAGGTCGTTAAGGCGTTAGTCTTTAGACTGACCTTTGACACCCACGGTGGTCTGGGGTTCGCATCCCAGGTTACGCTCTCAGTTTATAGAAGATTACTGTTTAGATAAATTATCGCCAGCCTTAGAATACACTTTGAGCGTAACGGTTGCTACTACCACCCGAGGTGGTTCCCGCATGGGTTATCCCTGATGAGCCGCAAGGCTCTAAACGGGCATCATCATCATCACGGCTGAAAAACAAACAAAATAATATTATTCTTTAAAATGTTATGTTCAATTTTTATCGGTTACAGCAAAAATTAAGATTACAATCAGTTATTAAAGAAGGACAAGAAACTTTAAAACTTATGTAAATAAATAGGTAGAAAAGGTTTTTAAATACTTGCTACGAGATTTTAAATGCTGAAAATTTTGCATTGAAGTTTGCAACGCACTCACAATGTCAACTAGAGTTTAGTCTAGCAATTTATGTTATTAGGGTTGCCAATAAAATTAAGTAGAAAAACGTAAATCCTTAAAGGTTCATGCGCAGATATTCCAATTTTAGCTATTTTTTATTTTTGGTCCAGCTATCAGCTGATCACGCATGTTTGAATTTTTTACACAGGTTAGTATAGGAGTTTTCCTATTTGGTTTAAATATTACTTTAACATTAACCAAACAAAATAATTCTTAAATGACATAATTTTTAAAGTTTTTTTTTTTAATATATATTCAGTTATTAAGATTTCGACAAATTTATTTTAGAAAATTGTCATAAAAGTATTATTTTCCTTTATATTTACGATATCAATGAGGAAAAGTAAAAATCAACCAATAGTTAATATTAGTTTTGTAATTCTTATGACTAAAAATTAATTAATAAATACTGATATATACAAACAAGGGGATTCCTAGCTAGTTTTTAGGTTTCCCAATCCCTTTTCCAGTAATTAGACTTTATTGAAATCGATTTTTGTTTCAAAATCAAGCCTTTGATGAAGTGTTTGATAAAATACTGAAATTGTGAAATTTCACGTCGTACAGAAAATTGCATGTCGTTGAAATTGCACGTCTTTTTATTACGCACGGTATGTGTGAAGGTTTTCATTGTTTAACAACATAACTGAGTATCAACTACAGTCTTTGTTGAATTTTAGACTTTAAAATAAATATTTGTAATTATTCGAATTGTTTACTGGAGTGGGAGGGAGGAGTTGTGTTTTATGTGATGTTATCAGTAAACACTGTGACGTCTTTCAATGGTGTGAGGCTTTTCATTTCATTATCTCACCTTGAGAAAAGTTTTTTTTAATTCTTAGTCAACTTCTAACTCCGGCTCCAAGTTTTTTTTTGTTCTTTGTTTTATCTTCTTATTAATTTTTTATCAATAAGTTTGTCGGAAAAGTTGTTTAGTTTTTAAGTTTGTCAATTATTGTTTAAATATTCGAATTAATAATTTAATAATTGTACTGATTTAGTATCGAGGAAACACATATTAAAAGTGATTTAAACAATGAATTATATCAGATGTTTTTAATATTATTATTTTATAATGCTGAAATTAAAGATTTTAATGTGGTAAGGGGTACGTTTGAACTTTTCCTCATTATATCGGATTCAATGCGTTCGTCCTCGAATATTAAAATCACCAAAATTCAAATTGCAGTCATAAATATGTCTTCGGTCTCATTTCAGTCTTTATCAGACAGTAAAACATCTGATTTATTCCCAGAGTTAACCCACCCATGCTCTGTCCTTGCTCGATGCTGCTTAACATTAGTAATCGAACAAAACCCGTTGATAGACTAGTAAACTTATTTATCACACAGGGGCTTACTTGTACCCTATTTAAATTCTATTAGATTAGCTTTTCGATTTTTGACTTGTACAACTTATTAACTTTAGACTTTTGGACTGTTCTATATTTACAAAATTAAAAGACTCATGCCCTTCACTAGTTAATTCATCTCACTAATGCCCAAAGATGCAATGTTATACAGAATACCATATAAAGACTGCCTCCAAGCATAAACAGGAGAGACCTCTCAACTTTTCAAAAAAAGACTTGACACTCATAACAATCAAATACTTGACAACTCTAACCTTACGGCCTTATCAGAACATATGACAAAACTTGACCACCAACCAGACAAAGAAAACTGTCGTATACTTCATACAGAACCACGTACAGACAAAAGGAAATTTTTAGAAATGCTCTATATAAAAGCTAACAAAGACAGTGACATGAAATGAACAAAAACAAGACATTAACAATCTTAGCAGTATTTATTATAATATTATCTTTAAATCTTATTTTTTTCTTTACCCTACTGTTTATCTAATTTCATTTTAAATGTATTTAATTACTTAGTTGGACACGTGACATAAAAAACATTCGATATTTTATTATTTTTCAAACTTTTTCATTTTTGTCAATTTCAAGAGCTAAAGAAGCTCAGGATCCCTGGGGGAAAGCTCTTCGTAAATTTATTTTCAATAAATTTAAAAAAACGGATGAAGTCTTCATTAATTTTGTTATACAAGTTATTCAATTTTTTTTTTTTTTTTTAAATACCCTTTATTATTTATATTTACATACATATTACAAGTATAATTATAATTTGATAGGTAAGCCCTCCACTAAAGATCAATAAAAATATTCATCTTGTGCCGTGGATTAAAATTGAACTAATGCTGGTTCTTTCATGAAAAATGAAATCACATTTTTTTTTGTTACATGCTTGCCAAATATCTAATTGATTCAAAAATTCAATCTAAAGACCGATTTTTGTATCAAGCTATTTCACTTTCCACAATAACACTGGAAGCTACGAGGACGACAGACGTACAGACAGACAAGAAGGTGAACACCAATTAGGTGGTATTAAAACACCAGATACGAAATTTTTCGGTTTTCCACTGCAAAAATATTACTGGTTCTATTTATTTGATGAGATAAAAAATGATGCGTAATCTGATAACTCATCTGATAACAATGCTGCCAACCGTAGATTTGGCTCTTAAACTTTTTAATATTCTCGGATCTTCTTTCAGTTTAATTATTACAATTAAATAAAATTAGCGGTAAAATTAATTAATTTTTTTAATGTAAAACATTGTAATCTCACTAATTAGTTCAGTAATTACACATTTTTATTTTAACAAAAATAGATAATTTATCATTGGTGATAGAAACAAAACTCGACCCTCTTGGGTTTGAACCCAACTTGTTTACACGGTAACCTATAATTTTGTTTCCATCCCGATAAAATATGAGGTTGATTTTCAGGGTTGAACGCCGTATTTAATCCTGTTCACTTGACGGGTGAACTGAATACCTCAAAAGTGTTTTAAAGCCAGAAATGGGGAATTAGTTTGAAAACCAGTCTCTCGGATTATACAATTGTAGAAATATTAATTTAAATGTATAAGTTAAAAGGAATTATGCCAAAAAAATTGTCCGATACATCATACGTCATCTAATTTTCCTTATAATGTTTTAAAATGTTCAAGAATATTTGTGCTTATATCTTTTATCTATTACGGTATAAATTAGGTAAAGTAAGACTTAGGTAAGTAAGAACTGACTTAACTTATTATGTTGTTAACATTACCCACTTAATTTAAACCGGTAATATACTGTCATTACACTATTATTAAAAATAATAATTACTACTTTTGTTTTTCAATAATTATTTATTTTATCTCTTACATAATTGAATTAATGATTTGATAAGAAATAATATCTAATGATAAGATATTACGTTATTATTGTCTGATAAATCGAATATTTTATGATCAATTTCGCTGCACATTTTTGTTTTAATAAAATGTCTGTAGTCATTGTTAATAATATTATAAAAACCGCATCTTGTTCCAGTGATTGAACCTAGAATAATTAAATCAAATAAAATAGTGTTTTTAGTTTTAGTGAAATTATTTAATTTTACTTATGTGTTAAATAGCGGCTTAGAACGTCTATTGTTTTATTTATTCAGTTGTAAAAGCAGTGCCTCATAGATCTTGTCAGTGTGTTTTAGCGAATCCTCTTTGACATTTATTTTTATTAATTGAATTCTTAAAGGGATTAAGCCAATGTTTTATTTTAAATGTTGCTGTGGGATTTTAATTTAGAAGCTGCTATGATGGTGAGTTATCAGCGTACTTTTATTATTTATGATTTATTAATTTTAAAGGTTTAATACAACATGCTTACGTCTAGTTCAAACCTTCTGAATTGCCTATTCTGCATATACGCTATATGTGTGTGTGTGTGTGTGTATATTTTTATATATATATATATATATATATATATATATATATATAATATATATATATATATCGTGCCCAAATTTGTAATTGTCATAATTATAACTATATGACCTTATTAGGTTTCTATTGTTTATAATATTTTTGTCTATGGTAGTTGAAAAAATCGATGAGTTGACCTCTTCGTGTTATCAATCTGATAAGGATCAATTTAATTACTTTGTATCAGCTTAGTTCACCTGTAGGTTTCGTGTCCTGTTATATGTTTGAAATTAGATTAAACTGGAGATAGTGTATCAATCGATAGTTTAGAGTTAATTAAATAGAAAGGAATGTCGATACTGTGTAGTATCATTTTGCTACTTGTATAAAACATCAGGTACGAGATACCTCGGGACTATACCTCACAACTTCTGACTCGCTTCGCTCGACCTTACAATGTCATGATTATCCAAAGCTTATTACTTTAGAAAATGGAGTAAACATATTTCTCCGAGGCAGTATTACTTTGTATATAGTGTATATATTGTCCAGTATATATTCTGTATATGTACAGAATATATATAATATATATATATATATATATAAATATATATATATATATATATATACAAAATGTGATTCATTTTGTACTACTTTAAACCAAATATTTCTGAAAATATATCTTAAATTATGAAGAAAAAACATAGTCTGCCTATCCAGAGTACCTAGAGTGCCTATCCCCTCATATGTTTGCCCATGCTCAAAAGTTTAGAAATTCGCACAAGTTTCAATTTTCTTAAAATAAGTGGTTCTCTGTAGGCCGTGAGCAAAACACAAAGAGAAAATTAAAGATGATAAAATTTTAAATAAAGCGAGTGTTCAATTATCAAAATCGGATGACTGCAACCAAAGATATGCCTCTTTCTAAAACACCAAAAAAATGGTTAATTTATGCAGCCAGCGAATTTCTTTGAACAAATATCGACTTTTTGTGCATTTTTTCGGTCATTTTACAAATGTCATAACTTTAGTTGTAGTTATCCGATTTTGACGAAAAAACACTTGTTTTATAGTAAATTTTATCAGCTTAAAAAAATGTTCTCTTCATGTTTTGCACACGACCTACAGGGTACCACTTATTGCAAGAAATAGTTATTTACGTACCAAGGGAGAAATCATAGTCATTACGCCCTAGCGTTTATGTTGGTTCCAAAGGCGTTAGCCGTGGGAACCATAAGCCGAGGGGTTTATAAATTTGGTTCCTGAGGCTTTAGCCGGGGGAACCATGCAATTTAATCCCGAGGCGAAGCCGAGGGAGTTAAATATAACGGGGTATAATGACTAATTTCTCCCGTGGTACGTACAAGGTTTTTCCCCTAGAGGGGAGAAAATAAACAGAAAATCAACAAAATAAAGGTAATTTTATTATTAATATATTGAAAAACATATCATCAATATGTTTGGAAATGAAATATAAATTAAAAATACATTGTATTAATAATGCATTCATTACTTCAATTATTATTTTTATTACATAAACATATATAAAAAAAAAGCTTCATTAACGGTACCCGTTATAAACTACAACTGAATATAATATGGATAAATGAATTCACGAAAAGTAATTTTTTTAATTAACTGAAATCAAACAACATAATCTAAATTGCAAATAAAAGGAATATAAAACAGCTGTTATTGCAAAGTCATGGAGGTAAACAGAGTACCAACTTAATTTTCGTTAAAATCCAGGCAACACTGATACATTTTAAATAACAACAAAACAAATTAATTTTAAATATGGCGGCTCTGAAAGTCTTCAGTATTTAAGACTATTTCTTTGATTATGTTTATAAATAAACGTTTTTTTTATAATAATCCGAAAATAACGTGTAGGTACGTATAAAAAATAATTAATTGAAAAAAAATTAAAAATCGTTAAATGAATAAGTGTAAATTGATAAAAACAAAGTGCGTTTTATTGGAATTGAACCATGAGATTTTAATTACTAGCCGAGTGTGCTATCAAAGGGCTAAATTAGCCGGGAAACATGAAAGTTAATGTTTTCCCTGGAGGGAAACATGAACTTCATGTTTCCCTCCTTTTTAGAATTGGGTGTAATGATGTACTTTTCGCTTAAAAAAATAGGGAGAAAAGTTCACTTTTTCTCCCTTCTGGGGGAAAACGGGATTTTGTGCGATTTTCTTGTATTTTGAGCGAGCGCATTCATATGAAGGGACTATTTCATATGAAGGGACGCATTTCCTTCATAATTTAAGGTATATTTTCAGAAAACTTTGGTTTGAAGTAGTACAAAATGAGTCACATTTTTAGGCCTGGCTCTTGGACTATTACCTAATACCTTTGGTATTATGTTGGGCTGAAATTAATTATGCATATACGAGTACTAATTCGTAAGTTAGTGCATTAATGAAGTTTTATTTTAGTATTACTATTCGTTATAATTTTACCAGAATCGTGGGGCCGTAAAGCGGCCACGAAGATTTGACCGTAAGGGCCGAACCCTCGTGGCCTTAGTAGAGACCGAATGCCATTAGTTTGTGTTATATAATCCCTCTTACTGTGCTCTGACTGAATTAATTATTTACCGAGCAATTATGGGTTTAATTATTTTTTTGTCAACCTGCATCAGATTATAATATTGGGTTGAAGTACTAAAATGTTATCAAACTGTTTCATCGTTTATTGATTAATTGATTTATTTATTATGCTTTATGCTTTGTAAATATGAAAGCTTTTGAAGCTTTGTCATCCGAATCAAATATGTGTCAATCAATAAATGAAAAGGGCAAACACAAAATTTGATTAATCACGATATAATCCTTTCATAGCTTAAAATTAACTTTTAAAATATTTATAAGTTTTTCTGCGAATTTTCTTTGCAGAAGATTGCCAATGAGATGGCTCGTATGGCGGTGGGCCGGAATTTGCTTTATATATATATATATATATATATATATATATATATATATATATATATATAATATATATATGTATGTATTATATATATATATATATATATATATATATATATATATATAATATATATATATATATGTATATATAAAAATTGTAAAAAATCATAAAATTATCTAATTGAGTTAAAATTTAGAACAAGTGTATCCCTTGACATAATAATTAAGTGTACTAAGTGTCGTTATAATACTTACTTATATAATACTTCGTTATAATAATTAATTTCAGCCCAACATAATACCGAAGGTATTAGGTATTAGTCTATCCATGATTTTTGGTGTATCATTAAAATTAAGCATCGTCGAGCGTGGTCAGTGCCTGGATAAATGACCACTGGGAATGAAACGACTGCGAAGCGAGTCTGAAGACGCGTTGCGGTATAAATTTAACGACTTGTATTTTCGAGGATGAGGGTAGCGAATCCGATGTAATGAGAAAAAGTTCCGGGGTACCCCGTACCCGATTTTTTTATATTTAAAAGACAAAAACTAGTGATTGCCATTACTAGTATTATTTTTGCTAAAAATCTTGTATTCTAGTTTTCCAATAATGTATTTTTCCCTTATTGCATTTTGATTGTTCGTTACTATTATACTGTCATGTTTTATTATTTATTACTCTTTTGCGGTATTGATCTAAACTAATCACCTCATCGTTGTGATAAATTAGACTTTCAATAAAGAAATTTGTTGGAGCATTTTGTCCAACTCGCCACCTTTTTATCAAATATTTTATTTCGTTTTCTTTTTCATCCATTTATGATGAAGTCTTTCATTTTAATAACATTATGTACTATTAGGTTTCTACTAAAAGGGCCCGTAATAATGTCATTAACTCTGATAAGGCCTATTTACTCTGTTTTGACACTTTCAAAGAATGAGAAGTAGTTATTGTTTATTATGTTTTAACGTGATTTGCGAAGGGAGTAGACGCACTGATCTATATTTTCTTTAGTTTTGTTTTCATCTTCTGACGGTGATATTCCTTCTCAAGATATTTTTTTCCTCTTGAGGTATTGACAATATTTTTATATCAATTACTTTTTTACTTTTCCTCATTTATTCCATGGGAAAATATTGTGTTTGTACCATAGAGATAATATTACTAGAGGGGCCCTATTGGTTGAATTTTGAAACATCAAAAAAGTAACCTGACCACCTTCGCTTAAAACATAATACAATAATCAGTACGAAATTGCTGTAACTTATGTAGAAGAATGTTAAAAATACAAATCTAAACACTAACTATGTGGAGGAAGCGGAAAACAATAGATTGATTATAAGCTTAATTCACTCTTGAAGGAGGTTTGAATGAGGTTACACAGAGCCTCTGATAGCCCCAAAAAGATGTTTCAGGCCTTTCAATGTATTGTGATAGGCTATGCCCCCTCTAGTATATATCTCTATGGTTTGCACCAATAAATATCTGAATTTTATTATTTTATTTTTATATTTTTAGAATTTTTTATTTTAGCACATTTCCAATGAAAATAAATTATCCACAAACAACCGTAACCCGCTCAACATCTCGCCACCTGCCAAGTTTCATAAGTCGATTATAGCATGCAGCAACACGAGTGATAAAGCTTTCAGGAGGTGTCGTATGAAAATGACCCTTAGTCTAAACCAGGAATGTTTAGATGAATTCCTGGTTTAGTCTGTTTGAAGGGGTTGGTGTTGGCTACTCTCGTTATTGACCTTTTTAGACAAATTTACTATTGGACTGTTAAGAATTGAAGTCCTTTCAAATTTTCTGTTTATTTACGTTAACATCAGACAGGCTGTCTTTTAAAGAACTGAAGTCTACATTATTTTCCTATAATTTAAACCCTTTTGTCTCTAGTTATTTTACAAAATACTAGACATAAAATGTTATGAGAATTGAGATATTTTTGCTCTAAAGATCATTTATAGTGTTAAGTCATTGTAATGACTTAATATTAGTATAACGTACGTTTTGTTTGTTCCAAGTAAAGCATGAGATAAGTTTTCCTAGAGGGTGGCCTAAAATTTTTGAAAATTGGTAAAAAAAATTATTAAAACTTACTTTGTTTATTTAATTGTTTATTTTTTAAATACGATGTTATAGCCCCACCCCAAATTTATTGTTATAATTTATTTATTAATTTTTCTTACCAACCACCGTTAAGACAAGTATTGTGTTCAACCTAAAAAACCTAAACCCAAGTATCATTGTAATTATCCGTTCCAGGCACTTTTTAGCGAATTTTTGAAGATATATATATATACCTTTTTAATGTCCCGAATCCTATTGTTTATGAAATATGTGTGACATAATTAACGAACAATAATCACCCCACAAACGTAGACCTAAAAGTAGTCTATCCATTAAACTTAATTTTGATGTATTGGTCGTCGTTTTCAAAATATCTACTTTTGAATTTTTAAACTTTGACGGTCTGCATCTTTGATGACTTGCGACTCATCATTGGATAGCGGTAACTCATAAAAAGGTCCAACGTATGAAGACCGAAGTATTACTACTTTAAGCATATTGAGGGCGAGCTTGAATCCGAAGTTGAGTGAAAAGTGTCTAGGTACCCCGAACCCAATTTTTTTCGTTAATGATAGATGCCAGAAGGTACATTTAATTCCGTATTTTTCATCCATAAATGTCAAATGACGTCTACTGTAGTCTCTAATTAAACATATAATTTTACTCAATTTTTCCTACCGTTAATTAATATGTATTGTTATCCGAAGGCCAAATATTCCCTGCATCATTATTATTCCGTTATCAGTTTTTATGACAACATTTTTGACTGAATATACACATTCTTAAAATTTTCTCTACTGTTTTTTTTACTTTTCCTCATTTATACCGTAGGTGTATAGGAGAAGTATTGTGATGGCTAGAAAATCCGAAACCGGGTTGAAACCGGAATAATCTCTTTCAGTTGTTTTTAAGGCCTCCTGAGTGGTCTTTGCAAAGTTGAATGTCTGTATCATTGTAGCGCCCTGTGTTTTTATGCTGGAGAGTTGAAATTTTGTTACAAAAATTAGTCTACCGCTGTAGTTGTGCTTTCGGAAAATATTTTTTATGACGTCATTAACCCACAATAATGACTTAGCAAAAATTACGAAAAATCATAAACCACGGAAAAATGATGGGATCATGTATAAAAAAAGTGACTTGTATAAGACTAACATATGTCCCAAGTGCCATCTCATTATCCGCATTAGTTCAATCTTTATTAAATGACTTGTGTACGTTTAAAAAAAACGTAATAATTAGAAAATGCTCTAATTGAGTTGAAATTTGGTACAAATGTAAACCTTTACGTAATACATAAGTACACTAAGTTTCGTTTCAATACGATAATTATATCCATGATTTTTGTTGGATCATAAAACTTAAATAGCATTGAGCGTGGCCAGTGCAGCATGGGTGACCGCTGAGAATGGATAAACGAAATGGTTTAAATTAAAAAAATTATCCAAAGAACTTCAAATTTGGTACATGTGGTATCCTTCGTATAATAATAAGTATACTAAGTCTCATTTAAAGACGAGAAGTTTATCGACGGGGTTTGTAGGTTCAATTTCGATAAGCGTTAAGCGTGGTCAGTTGGTGGATGGGTGACTGTTGGGTTGAAAACTGATCTATCCTGTCTGAGGACAAGCGAAGGAGTCTGAAGATTATAAATGAGGCGTATTTTAAATTCTTTTGACGTGCAGAATCCTAAGGGTTGAGGATGAGTGTAGTGAATCCGTTAGCGTAAGAAAAAGTTCCGAGGTACCTCTTACCCGATTTTTCAAATTTTGTTCTTCAGAATTTCGTATTGTATTAGTTATTTATGCTCTAAGAGAGTAATGATTGCTATTATTTATCTGAGGAGTTGGTTCTTTAGGCGAAACCCGAGGGAACCATGCATTAAACTCCTGAGGCGAGGCCGAGGTATTTATTTGTTTAACTCCTGAGGCGAGGCCGAGGTATTTATTTGTTTACCTCCTGAGACAAAGCCGAGGTATTTATTTGTTTAACTCCTGAGGCAAAGCCGAGGCAGTTATGTCTATTAACTCTTGAGGCGAAGCCGAGGGTAATTGCGAGAGGAAAATAGCATTTTACTTTTAAGGTGCTTACAAGATTTTTTCCCTATGCTTTGACGTCATTTAATAATTGTTATATTATTTTTTCATTTGATATAGTGTACTTTATTAACATTTTTTTGGGTCGGCCTCCTCCCAATAAATTTTTAGGTCACTTTAAATTATTCTTTTTAATTAATCAATAAACGATCAAACTGTTTGATGTCACTCTAATACTTGGACCGAATATAATAATCTACTGCAGGTTGACAACAAAGAATTGAATCTATAATTGACACTGAATAATTAATTCAGATATTGGTTAGTTAGGGGGAATTATAACAAACACGAGACCGCCTTAGCCCCCCCCCCCCCCTGTGGCCGCTTCGCAGACATAAAGTTGTTGTCCTAAAGCAGTTTGACCTTATTTTAATTCTTTGTAATACAAATATTTATATATACAGGGTGTTTCATATAAAGTGTCCACCAGAAAAGGAGATGATAGTACTCCTCAAGGGGAACAAAAAATGTTCTACAGTATAAACCCGATCTGCAACCGTTTTCCCACAAGGTCAATTTAATATTTTAAAAAAATATTTGACCTTACATCATACAATTGTCAATAGGGTTTTAACTGTTCAAGCTAGAAAGGCGAACTTGATCTCATTAGAAACCTGAGTAAATTTCCTAAAGGACAAACTACTAACTATGTCAAATATTTTAGATCTACTACCCAAAAATTTGGATCAACCATGATTTTTTGAAAAAATTGAATTTTATGGAATTTTTACGGTAGGGCATTAGAGGAAGTAAGAGATGAGCCAAGTTCAGCCAAGAACGGAAAAACTTCTCTTATGATTGCCCTTTAAGAAATCTAATATTTTTTTACATTCAATAGTCAAAAATGTAAGCTATTATTGCTAGAAGTAGCAAAACTGATAATATTTGTCGTATAAAGTAAAAATATAATGCGTTATTTTAACAAAATATTTTTTTTCGAAAGTAATTTAATAATACGATTTTTAGACTCAAGAAGGTAAAATAAACATATTTTATTCTTATACATATTTCTCTAAACCACTCTTTTTTCTTGCTTTTAGAGATTTTTAATTATTTTATGTACCATGTAATTAACATTGTAGAGATTTGCAAAAATGCCAAAAATATCAGTTTTTTCCACTTCTAGGAAAAATGGCTTAAAATTTTTGACTATTGAATGTATGATGAAGTTTGAGTTTTCTTAAAGGGCAATCGTAAGAGAAGTTTTTCCGTTCTTGGCTGAACTTTTGCTCATCTTACTTCTCTAATGCTCTACCATAAAATTCCATAAAATTCAGTTTTTTCAAAAAATCATGTTTGATGCAAATTTTTGGGTAGTAGTTCTAAAATATTTGACATAGTTAGTAGTTTGTCCTTTAGGAAATTTACTTCAGCTTTCTAATGAAACAATTCGCCTTCTTAATTTGAACTTGTGGGAAACGGTTGCAGATCGGGGTTTTTATACTATAGAAATTTTTTGTTCCCCTTGAGGAGTACTATCATATTCCTTTTTGGTGGACACTTTATATGAACACCTGTATGTATGTATGTATTATATATATTATATATGTATATATATATATATATATATATAATATATATATATATATATATATATATATATATATATATTTATATATATATATATATATATATATATACATATATATTATATATATATATATATATATATAATATATTAAACTGCCACCCCTTAAAGACAAATCTGGCTACGCCATGTAACATTAAATATTATACATGAATATTAATATTTATGTAATAATAATAATAATAATGAAAATTAAACATAAATAAATACATGAAAATATTAAAATAACCAATAATTTTATAATGATTGCCAATATTACGTAGATTTTTATAATTAGATTCTGACGCGAATTCCTGGTGCAACGCATTACTAGTCTAATTAATAGCTAAGACGTTAATCCTTTGTTTTGACGGAGTAAAAAATATTTGGACCATCATTCAAGATATTTTTCATTTTGTGTTAAAATGTGTTATTCGTGTCTACATTGCAATTAGATTTTGGTTTGTCATTTGTTAGCTTAGATTTATATTTTGTTTAATAATAAATGAATTTCTCTGAGGCTAGGTATTGATGTGAGTGGTGGCACGCGATCTCCTGAAATCCTCTGCCCTCTAAACTTTTCGTTTGCCACTTAATATCTTCTATCTATACTTTGCCTGACCTTTACCGTAGCCATTATAAATCTCGAATTTTCCCACACTCCTAATACGTTCAAAAAGTGTGACGTCAGAAAGATATTATTGGCTCATAAATGATTCTCAACTCTATTTACATAAAATGTATATTATTAGCTAAGAGCCTTTTTTTACTTTTCCATATTTATACCGAAGGTATGTGGCATAAGTATTGTGTTTGTAAAAAATCCTTTACCAGGATTTTATCTGAATTATCCGTTTCAGGTAGACAGAAATGAAAAAAAAAAAACAACACCAGACTGGCTGAATCTGGTTTACAAAATGAATTTAATTTTGACAATAATTTAGTACTAAATAGTTAGGTATAAAAATGACTTTTATCTACTCCTTGTATTGTAAGTTCTACTTACAGTCTTGTTATCTCACACTGTAAATGTACTTTTACTCCCTAGGGAGGAAAAGTGAAAGTGTTGCCAACTTGACAGAATTTTTTAGTAAAATTTTTAGGAATTTTAGGAAATTTTGAGGTTTTTTCGGTGTTATGTTGGTACTACGGGTAGAACATACAATATACACACGCTAATGTTTAAATTACAAATATAGTATTACACATTATTCTATTGACAGCTTACAATAAAATAATGTGAAGATAGTGGCTTTATTCTCTCTTCATCAGAGTAATTGACATGGTAAGAATAAACTAAACTAACACAATGACAATTAAGGAGCTGAAGAATATATTAATAGTTGTTAGTATTAGTTCTCTAGTCGTAGATAAAATTGAATATGCAACAAGGGATGAAAGTTTTCAGCTCTCGTATTATCTCCCTCGTCAAGCCTCGGGAGCCAAAATGTTAGTTAACTCTAGGATGGAGCTAACTAGTTTATCTCCCTCGGCCTCCCGGCCTCGTGAGCTAATGAAGTTTCCTCATTAGCTCTAAAACTTACTTTCATCCCTTGTTGCATAAAGAACTATAGTTTGTATATGGAGAACGGAAATGTGGTGAACGTAATCCCTTGTGTCTGTCTGACGTTAGTTTTGGACGACGTATGACGATGCAGATAACGGATGCGCGACTTGGTTGATGTCTTGATGAAGTAAAATAGACAATAATTTCGATAACTTTTGGTAATTTTATAGACAAAATAGCCGGCTAACCGATCGAGAACGAGATCGAGACAAGTGCTGTGTTTGCTTTTCTACAGTGTTGCTCTAGTGACTGGGTTTAGTTTGTTTTCTTGAAATAGACCTGTGGATCTTAGATGAGGAGTGCAATATTTAAAAATAAGTTTACATAAGTTAAGTTTACATAGGTTAAGACTATAAAAGTTGAGTCTAGCTCTATGCTCATTCCGACTAGACTTCAGAGCCCATCTATCAGGTTTTTTAAGACCTCATGAGTGGTTTTCAAAAAGTTGTCTGTCTGTGTGTGTCTATATCACAGACACACGTACGTGTTAGTATTTCCCAGATTGGCTGGTAATTAGTCGTGAATGACTGCACTTTACCTGCCTAGGTAAGAAAGTAGCCTTTCCCAGCCGCTCCTTCCTATGCTGGTAAAGAAAGTTAATAGATAATTTTTGTAAACATGATTAGTTAATAATAAAAAGCCTATTGAATTTATTTAATAATTTATATAATGAATAATTACATTATTTAACTAATTAAAATTAAAATAAAACAATTTGCAATGTAAATCTTTAATTAGAAATAAAGTTTATTGATTATATTAAGGCAACACTTTTTGTCTTGGGTTTATTATCTCATCTTTTTTGTCAAGTCATTTACTACTTTTATCATTCGAACCCGTATTTAATACAGTTTAAAAGTTAGTTTATCTCCAGACGGTATATAATACGAATTTAATGACAAGATTTAAGAGAGTAAAAATCACTTTTCACTCCCAAGGGAGTAAAAAGTACCTTTTAGTCCCTTGGGAGTGAAAAGGTAACAGTTGCCAACTTAATTAATAATCGACAAACTGAATAGTGTATAATTATTTTTATTTGAAAACTAAGATACCTATAAATAAGAAGATATACAAGAATAAGATGTATAAAAAAAAGAATATAACATTAACAATCATTTTAAGTAGAACTAGTGTAATGCCAATAATAATATAAGAATAAATAATTTAAAAAAAAAACTAGTTCTTTATTTAAAAGTAAAAAAAATTAAGTTGGCCATCCTGATTTTTTAAAATCATTTCAAGATTTGCATACTCATTGTTTTTTTTTCGACAAAATATCATTAAATCAAAGTTTTTTTTTAGTTTTAAAACCTTAGCTTTAACTGTTTAATCTGTCTTAAACTTTAATAATTAGATAAAATATTACTTATAACTGCTCTAATATTCTACTCTAATATTTCAATTATGTCAGATAATATGTGTGCGATATTGACGATCTTTTTAACAATACACCTCCTGACATTGCTATTGAAGCGAACTTGGTAAAAGAAAACTTGTTACCGACGAAATCGAAAAAGTTATATGACAAAGCATGTAACAATTTTAAAAGTTGGTGTCATGATCATAATTTACAAAAAAGTAAGTGAAAATTCATTGCTTGTTTATTTTTAATAACGAATGAAAAACAAAGTCTGCAGTCACTGCATTCAATGATCAAATCATATTTGCTTGTGAGAGAAAATTTTAATATCAAAAGCTATGCATCACTAATAGCAATATTAAAAAGAAAAAAACCGAAGGTTATGTTGCAAAGAAAGCGAATGTTATTACTAAGAACCAAGTTGACGACTTTTTGCATATTTCATCAAACGACGAGTTTCTTATAATAAAGGTAAGATAATTTTCAGTTAAAAAATCTTGAAAAAAGAAATGAAAAAAGACATTCTTACTTTATGTTCAATGTCGACGTCTGGAGATAAAATCTTGTATGCACCTTGGGAGTAAAATGCCATTATTCCCTCGCAATAATTTCCTCCCTCGGCTTTGCCTCGGGAGTAAATAGCTATAACTCCCTCGGCTTCGCCTCAGGAGTTAAACAACTAAATCCCTTGGCTTCGCCTCAGGATTTAAATCCTTTGGTTCCCTCGGCTTTTGCCTCAGGAACCAACATATAGCTCAGGGTAATAATGACATTCTTTACTCCCTTGGTGCATAAATAACTATTATTCTATAGCGTTTTGTGATGAATATCGTCGAAGATATAGACGAACCTTTTAAACATACCCCGCCGGATGTTATGGAAATAGCCACAAATGCCAAAGAGAGCCTACTACGTGGCAAATCAGGAAGTAGGTATGTCAAAGCATATGAAGTGTTCAAAGAATAGTGCTCAAAGAAAAAAGTAAAGAATGTAAGTCAAAACATTGTGTTAGCGTATTTAAAAGGACTGTCAAACACAAAATCGAGCGCTACTCTGTGGTCAACTTTCTCGATGATAAGATCTTTAATATCAGTCAAAGAAAATGTAAATTTAAACATTATACAAACGTAATAAGTTTTTCAAGAATGCTAGTTTTGATTTATTACTGCGTTCGCAGATAAAATATTGTGTGGAACGAGGCAGGAAAGGAAACATTACTGACTCGTACATTTGCCTTCCTCGGCTTTGCCTCGTCAGTCAAATTATATATGCCCTGCCTCGGCTTCGCCTTGTCAGTCAAAATGAAAATTACCTGCTTCGGCTTCGCCTCTGCAGGTAATTTAGATAGCACACCCTCGCCTTCGGCTCGGGGGCTAACTTCGATACTAGTCAGTAATATTCCATTTTCCTGCCTAGTTACACAAATAACTATTGTCTAATTGTGCTATCCGGATTTTTTTCATGACCTCATTAATTCGCCATAATCGATTAGCAAACATGGATTAAACGCTGAAAAAAATTTGTCTATCGGTTTGAGATATGACACGCATGTAGTCATAAAACTAATATTTGTGCTCAGTTTTATCTCACTATCCATTTTTATCTAATAACTTTTTTTTAAGATTTTTAAAAAATCAAGAAATAATTCAATTAAATTGAAATTTGGTGCCTGATTAAGATTGTATTGTATGCCTAGTATTACTTTTATTTAGAAATAGGTGTACTAAGTTTCGTTTTAAAACGACAGGTATTCCCACTGTGAATTATAAACGTTAAGTAGCATCGAGCAAGGTCAGTACCTGGTACCTGGTCAGGGGAGCGCTGTCCTTAGACTGCTTTTGAACTAGTGTGATCATCAAAGTAAACGTATAAAGTCCTTTGATACAAAGTGAACTTACTCTAACAATTAAATAAAATTAATAGTTATTTATGCACCAAGGGTAAAGAATGTCATTATTTCCCTGAGCATTATGTTGGTTCCTGATGCGATAGCCGAGGGAACCAAAGGATATTTGTTTAACTCCCGAGGCGAAGCCGAGGGAGGAAATTATTGCGAGGGAATAATGGCATTTTACTCCCAAGGTGCATACAAGATTTTATCGTCATTGAAGAAGACTTCGTCGTTGAAAATAAGTAAGAATGTTTTTTTCATTTCTTTTTTCAAGATTTTTTAACTGAAAATTATCTTACTTATCATAAGAAACTCGTCATTTGGTGAATTGCAAAATTCTTCAACTTGGTTCTTAGGTAAAACATTCGCTTTTCTTTGCTACATAACCTTCGTTTTTTCTTTTTAATAATGCTATTAGTGATGTATAGCTTTTGATATTAACATTTTCTCTCACAAGCAAAGATGATTTGATCATTGAACTACAGCTGACCACAGACTTGACACTGTTTTGTTTTCATTCATTATTAAATATAAAAAAATTCTGGCGCGGTGTCCGCATGTCGGCGAATTTCCTTTGGATGCGTGGTTCCCGTGCTTTTTAACATTATATAAGTTTACAACTACTAAATAATATAATTCCGGGCCGGTGGTCCGCTGTTGGGGGCGAATTTCATGTAGAATGCGTGTTCCGTGCTTAACAACTCATTTCTCTTCTGCTAGGTTCCGGATCATGCTTTAAGAACCTAAGCAGTTACTCAATTGTCAAGCCACTGCTCGTAACTCATTTTGTCTGTATTTTTTCAAAGGAAATGCGCATAATTAATTATCCAGTTGGTTTACAAAACTATGCTCAAAAAGAAGTACGCCACTATTATTTGCACTAGTTTAAAAAGGTAAGTTACTTATTTAGGCTTTGTCAGTTATCTTTTAAAGTTTTAGCGCATGTCCTTGGAAAATAACAGACAAAATGAGTTACGAGCAGTGCTTGACAATTGAGTAACTGCTTAGTTCTAAAGCATGATCCGGAACCTTAAGCAAGAAATGATTTAAGAAGCACGGACACGCATTCTACATGAAATTCGCCCGACATGCGGACCACGCGCCAGAATATTTTCTATTGTAAACTATATTAAGTAAAAAAAAAACACGATAAAAAATGATCGACCCTTCCAGGATGTGAACCCAGTTACTCTGAGTTGAGTGTCGTGTTGACTTCCGAGACCCTGGCAACATCGCGAGCCCAAAAAACATTAAAACGACACCTACACCGAAATTTAATTTCACGAAAATTTTTTTTCTATAAATTTTTTTTTTTTTTCGACTTTTGGTAACTTAAAGTGGTCGTATCGACTCGACCGGTTTCATTCGATTCAGCGCCCAAAATTACATAGAAAACGACACCCTACTCGAAATTATTTTTTACGACCTAAATTTTGGTTTTTGGTAATTTACAATGGTTTTTCGATTTTTAGTCACTTAGAATGTGGTCGTATCGACTTCGGATACCGGTTTCATTTCGATTCAGCGTCCTCGAAAAAACATAATATTGACCTTTTCGCGGCCAAAAATACTAACCCTGAATTTGCCGATTTTTTGAAAATTTCCTCTGCTCAGCAACCGGGTTAATGAACGTCACAAAAAAACCGGTTTTCAATAGGTTCGTGTCCTCCCAAGGTTGATTTGTACCAAGTATGTTAAAAAATATTAATCCTTCGAAAGATAGAGTGTTTACAAGAAAGTGTCTAGAAATACATATGTATATATATATATATATATATATATATATATATAATATATATATATATATATATATATATAATATTATATATAATATATCTAATATATATATATATTATATATAAAGTCTCGCGAAACGTATTTTTTCGTTATTAGGGACCTCTGAAACGGATTTGTGTCGTGGTCCGAGGTTCAAATTCCGCCATGACGCCTATCCCATTAGGCGAATTTCCAAAGGAAATTCGCTAAAAGCTATGTATTTTCACTTACATGTTGTATATTATGATCATGACACCAACTTTTAAAATTGTCATGTAATGCTTTGTCATATAACTTTTTTCGATTTCTTTGTTAACAATTTTCTTTACCAAGTTCGCTTCAATAGCAATGTCAGGAGGTTATTGTTAAAAAGTTTGTCAATATCGCACACAATATGTTCTGACATAATTGAAATATTAGAGCAGTTATAAGTAATAATTTAATGTAATTATAAAAGCTTAAGACAGGTTAAACAGTTAAAGCTAAGGTTTTTAAACTAAAAAAACTTTGATTTAATGATCTTTTGTCGAAAAAAACAAAGAGTATGCAAATCTTAAAGTGATTTTAAAAATCACGATAGCCAACTTGTTAAGTTGGCGACTGGCACTTTTCACTCCCAAGGGAGTAAAAAGTACCTTTTAGTCCCTTGGGAGTGAAAAGTGATTCTTTACTCTCTTAAAGCTAGTCATTAAATTTCGTATTATATACCGCCTGGAGATAAAGAGGTTTTATTTACCGCGAGTTGGAGAAGCAATTGAAGAATCAGCTACCTACATACTTGTTGTTGCATATGATTATCGCTAGACGGGTTTCGGCATAACGCCATCATCAGCAGGTGGGGCAACACTCGAAGCTTTCGACTAATAAAGTTATATCAGTAAATAACTTCTAGTCTCAATGAGCACGTCGAGCCCTCTGAAGATTAACTTCATTAGTTGAGGGCTTGAGTGTTGCTGATTATGAGGTTAAGCCGAAACCGGTCCAGAGATGTTCATATCCAACATCAAGTTTCGACGGTAGCTGATTCATCAAATAAATAAAACATGACACATTTGTTACACATGCTTGCCAAATTTTTAATTGATTTGATCATTTTTTTCCGCGTTTTATGACTTTTCGACATTTTGCTAAGTCATTATTCATATGAAAATATAATTTTCCGGGTACCACAATCAGACCTAAACATTGATTTATGTACTACGTTTTTACTCTCCAGCATATCTACACTATCTACTATCAGCATATCTACACTATCTACTATCAGCATATCTACACTATCTACTATCAGCATATCTACACTATCTACTATCAGCATATCTACACTATCTACTATCAGCATATCTACACTATCTACTATCAGCATATCTACACTATCTACTATCAGCATATACAATCTACATCAGCATATCTACACCACTCTTAAATATAAATAGACATACGCACAAACTCATACAGGCAGACAACTTTATAAAAACCCCTAAGGAAGTTTTTAAACACTTGGAACGGAAAATTCAGATGAAATCTCCGTTTCAGAGTTTTAGTACTAAGAAAATATTTTCCCTTTATGCCTATGGTATAGATAAGGAAAAGTAAAAAGACTTTAAGGTCAATTACAATTTTATTTACTTCAGTTAACGAGTATACCGCGGGGAATGAAACGGATGAATTTACTATCTGAGGAAGAGCGAAGCGAGTCCGAAATAGGGAAAATGAGCGTAGCGAATCTGATGTGGCTCCAGGTACTCGATTTTTTTGTTTTTAGTTATTTTAATTTAATACAAGTATTTCTTGTTTCAGGTATGTATTCGATGTATTCATTGTGAAGTTGGATATCTTGTAAGTTTTTGTCATAAATATTCATATCATGTGTGGTTGGAAGTTTGATTTAAATTTACCGCCATTAAGATTTAAACACTTAAATAATTGAGTATGATCTTTTTTTAAATTTAATTTGTCTTCTAAGTAATTTGTCTTCTTTTTTTCGTTTTTTTTTATTCTAACCAACAAAGAGCAGCTTACTGACTACAGTTGTCAGTATCATTTTGTTGACAGTACAAAATAAACTCTTATGAGTGTTGCTCTAGTGAATATTGTACAACAAGTAAAAACGAGCATGTTTAAGTGTTTTTGTTTTGTTAAATTCCTATTGTTCATATTAAATTAATTTCTTTGAAAATGTGCTGTTATTAATCAGTATTTATCCGCAAATAAATTCGTACTATTCAATACTGTGTGATGTGCTATGGTTTTAAGAGAGCTATATATCTGCTTCAATTCGAGTCCAGTATTACTCAAGTCACATTTGGTTTAGCTTAAGTCTATCTATACTTCAGCCATAAATTAGAGTATTTGCATTTTTCCAAAAAAAAAAAAAAAAATGTAGTTTTGCTCATAAAATGATTAAATGTGTTTTAAAATATATTAAGCTGTAAAAAAAAATATTTACTTTAATTTTAAATAGTCCAAATAAGCATTTAAAGAAAAGGAGAGGGGGAATGGGTGAGAGAGTGGGGTGAAGACGAAACGTTCTAAAGGTTGGGTCGTTTAACGTACTTATGGGAGTTTTAGTTGGAAATATCATAAGGTCTACCGTAGCTTGCAGTTCAATAGAATGTAAAAAAGACTGAAACAGAACAATTCCGTGTTCCAGGTAATACAATGCCTTACGAACGTGATGACTACAGCTGTCAGTATCATTTTGTTGACAGTATAAAATAATCTCTTATGAGTGAATATTGTACTACACAGCGGTGTTCTTACGTCTGACGTCACACAGGCAGTTGAGGCCGTTTTTTCCGCCAAAAGAACATGTTTTAGTTTTTTTGCTGTATCATCAAAAGTATTCTCAAAAGTTTTTTTTATTCTAATATTTTACAGGGTGTTCTTTTATGTGACGTACATAAAGATAATGCAATAAAAAAAATGTGCAAATACTCTATTGATTTATAATTTCACCAATTTTCGTTAGTTTGATGATTTTCATCCTATGGACCACACTACCATGGCAGTACACACTGCCATGTATACACAAATAATTCATCATTCTTGCGCAGAGGTCTTCTAGCCGGACAAATTTGCTTTGCTTTCTTGCTCAACAATCCAGGCCTTGCTTAAATTTCCTGGTTTATGCCTTATATTTTGCAAAGGAAATGTGCATATGCCTTTCTCAGGTTAGAAAACAATAGTCATCATTCCACAATTGACTATGCACAGCAATTTCGGCGCTAATACAAAGCTCAGGTCATGCTCATTTTAAAATGCTTTGTGCATTTCCGAAAAAATTGTGCAACAAGTAGTAATTCTATTGCTCAGGTTATAAGGCATAAACCGGAAACTTAAGCATTATCTGGTTTATTGAGGAAGAAAGCACACATTGCAAAAAAAATCGTCCGGCTGTGGACTTCCGTGCCAGAATTTTGTATATAATTCTATATCATGCTCTAGTAGAATCTATTCTTGGGTACGGTATTATTGGATGGGGATCAGCAAATCCAACTCACTTGCACTCGTTAGAAATAGCTCAAAAATCAATCATCAAAACCATCCTTAAGAAACCAAGACTATATTCTACTGATCAACTTTTCAAAGATTTCCCTGTTCTCACAATCAAGCAGTTATTTACAAAAAAAGGTTCTATTAAAATACTTTAATCAACCGAAAGAATATATTGATCACAATCACAGCACTAGAAACAAAACTAACAGAAAAGTAAAAAGTTTAAAATGTAGAACATCAATGATGCAACGACATGCTGCTACTAAAGGTCCAATTTTATTTAATATGCTACCAGATGAGATAAAAACTAACCTGTATTTAAAGATTTTAAAAAGGAAATAATGCTGTGGTTAAAACCACCTCCAAATTAACCTTAATTAATATTTTATTTAACCTTAGATTAAATAATATTTTTATTTTTATTATATTTTATTTATTATTATTTACTAACTTTTTAATTAATTAATTTTCTTCCTTAAATTTAAGATATCTTATTTTAAATTATTTTATCAAAAACTAACCAAGTCATATAAAAATACTAATTAAGTAACATAATTTTAAAAAAACTACTAACAGAAACTAAACTATTTATAGGAAACTATTAATAAGGAAAAATAAACTTTCAATAAGAAGACTAAAGCCGCGCACAAGCTCATGCTTTTGCGGCTTAAAGTTTATTTTTTTCTCTTAAGGAGTTTGATAGTTGCTCTATTATAAAACTATTTTGTAACATATGTAACTTGCATCTAATTTTGTATTTATTATAAATAAACATTTTTATTATTATTATTAATTGATAATTGATTTGACAGCTTGGGAAAATATAATTTAATATCAAGGCAACCTCATTGTTTTCTCATCAATTTTTGCCCACGCTGTCAATTGATTATAACCGTGTGCTAAACTATAGTTTTTCTTTTTAGCAGGTTATTTTTCATACAGGAAAGGTAATTTTCAATAAGGCAATAAAAAATATATTGACTAATATTTACCCTAGTAATCACTTTAAAAGAAAACGTTAATAAATTATACTACTGCAATAGATAAATGGGAAAAAGTACTCTATTATCTAGATTAAATTAAGGGCCTTTACTTTTGATGTGTTGATGGTTTGAGTCTAACCTTTTTACAAATAAAAAAGAGGTTTTCTCAGAATAGTAGTTCTTAATGTTTAAATGATAAAATAATTATTTGAAATGATATATGTCCCTCGATATTTTAATTCTTCGGTGTTAGGTTTAATTAATTATTTTTTTTAATTTTTTTGTTTGTTTTGTAATTTCTTTAATTATAATTTTGATTTTTTTATAACAATAGAGAATGTTGTTTTAATGAATGTTCGGTTGATATATGTATGGCAGGTTAGTAGGGTTAGGGCGGGGTATAAGGGCGCTGTGGTTGAGGCAGGCGCAGCCAAACTCAATGTTGACTCCCTTTTTTTGATTCTCTTTGTGCGTAGTACTCCAGTCTGCTCCTTGATAGCCCTCACTCAACATTATTCTTTCCCGATATATTTATCGCTTAGCTCTGATGATGCCGCTTTATCCTCTGATAGCTTGACAGCTTAAATGTCGCTCCTCTTTCTGTCCATCGTGATTTTAAAATGATTCCAGATCGACCCGTGTTTATTTCTGCTAGTAATCTAGACTCTGCATGCTTTTACCATGATTTTTTATTATATAGGTAATAATTTAATTATTATGCTTTTTATTAGTTGATTTTAAGTGTTGCATCTTCTTTTCTAAAATGTATGATTGAACGATCTCTCTAATATAGCTGACTTGCATGTTTTTAACACTGTTGTGACAGAGTGCAATACTACTTGAGCAGGAAATTGTTATGCCTCCCTTCCACCCGGACAGCTCAATTAGATTAAGGAAATTAAGCAGCATCTAGCGGGGCCAGTACTTGGAGGGATGACCGCCCAGTCTTATACTAGTCACGGCCATCAATGTAAAATGGTGATAACGTAGTGTAGGACATAGTCAACTCCAGTAGCCCATTATATAATAAAAACGAGTACGAGGTACCATGGAACATTTCCTAATCACATCGGATTCGCTACGCTCATCCTCCATGCTTCGGAATCGCTTCGTTCGTCCTCAGAATATACAATACTGCAGCATGTAAATGCATCCGTTTCGTTCTTAACGGTCATCCATACAGCACTGACCATGCATCAGCACGCTCAATGCTGCTTTATTTTTATAATCCAACGAAAATCATGAATATGCTTGTCTTATTGAGACGAAACTTGGTCTACTTATTTATTACGTAATGGTATATAATTGAAGCAAATTTCAACTTAATTTGATTTTTTTTTTATTTTTAAAAACAAATTTAAAACGTACGTAAGTCTTTTGATAAAAATTGAACTAATGCATATAATTTTATGAAACTTAGCACATATTAGCCTTATACATGGCTACATGCATGCCAATTTTCAATCCTATCGCATTATATTTTCGCGTTTTATGATTTTTTCGAAAGTTTTGCTGAGCCATTATTGCAGGTAAATGACGTCATATAAAAATTATTTTTTCGAATAGCACAATTGCGGTGGTAGACTGATTTTTGGTACAAAGTTTCAACATTCTAGTATAAATACACTGGGGGCTAAAATGATAACAGGCTCACATACAGACAGACAACTTTGTGAAAACTACTTAGGAGGCCTTAAAACACCTGAAACGGATAATTCAGGTGGCATGACGGTTTCGGATTTTTTTGCAAACACAATTCTTTTCCTATATGCCTATGAGGAATGTAAATGACATGACGTATGAGTAAACCAATGCCAACTTAACAAAAGATTAAATAAATTTAAAAAATGTTATTAATTTTTTCTCACTAACTACAGAAAATATATAGGAGAAATATTGTGTTCGCTCTAAATATTTTAACAGAAGTTAAAATATATCATAATCATCCATTTCATGCACTTTTATATAACATCGTGCTATCTGACTGTATTTGTGACAGCGTGTCTGTGTCACGCATAACTCCCGCTGTGTTCTGTGTTTATATGCTAGATAAACACTTTGAACTTGACATAAGGATGAGACCTAAGATCAAGTAGCTAACAAAGTTTTAGACCGTGTTAATCTAGTTTGCTGAGCTATCAAATACTTTAAAATGCATTAAAAATTGGAAAGTTGAAGGAAATGTACTTGACACAGTGTGAATATCCACAAATTTCATTTTGATATCAGATTCTGTTTTTAGCGAATTTTCATTATGAAAATGACGCTTATTTGAAATATTGTGATGATTTCAAACTTATTGAGGCAAAACGTACGGCATATCAAGATGATAAAAAATTATTTTATCTCCAGAAGGGTAATAATCAAAACATTTTGGGGCTTGTTTATATGTAATAATGACCGTCATTATAACTCGGCGGGAAATAATAATTTATTATTTCCCGCCGGGTTATAATCCAGCTTAGCCAACTTAATTATTGAGTAGTTAAAATTACGGATTCAAAAAATCTACGTAAAGAATTTGAGTAACAAAATTATTAAAAGCACACTGATTCATTATCCAGCTATCTGTAAACAATAATGTCTTTATAAATCTGTTTTGACGATAAATACCTACTTTTTACTAATTTTTTCTTACTGTCCATAATATCCTTTATATTTACATAACAGATTTAGTGCGGTTGGTTTTCACGAATGGACAGTGATAATAAATATAAGTAACGACATAAGACTGATTCTCCCGATAAATCTCAAACCGTCTGTATAGATAAAACTACGGTTAAAATACAGTTTGTTTTTTGTTTCATATATATTTTTTCCTTCTGGAAATAAAAGTTGTAATGCAGCCACGTAATAATGCCTATTATAACCTCGTCAAATTATCTCCCTCGGCTAAGCCTCGGAATTTAAATCATATTCATAACTTCAGCCTTAGAAATCATTACAGTGACCAGGGTTTATAATGGGGGTCATTATTCACTAGTGCATAAATAACTATAGTATGATCCAATTCGATGTAAACAAACCAAACGCATTCGGAAGTTAGAAAAACACTCTCACTTCTCTTGTGCCAACGTTTCGAGCATAGACATGGTCTTCATCAGGGCAACAAAGAACTACGTTAAGCAAATAGTCATATAAATTTACAATAAAAGCTAAACTAAATAAAAGCTCATTTAAAACGGTAAATACTAAAAACAAGGCATAAAAAAGCGTTGTTTTAGATTCATTTTAATGAGTCTAATATTTTGCCTCTTGATAAGAGCCTCTTTTTATACGCTCTTGTATATATTTATAGCAAACTAGTGAGCGAATCGAGCCTGTTATCTATTTTATGTATTCTACTGAGTTCCTGATGCAACGCGTTACTAGTTATAATTTTTCGTTTCAGACTTTATTCTTTTAATTAAAAGCAACTTTTATTTAACTTTTTAAAATTAGTTGGAGATTAAAAGTAATTATATTAAATATAAGAAGAAGGCAAGTAGTTGGGTTTTAGTATTAGTAAGTAATTAGTTGCTTTGCGAGTTGCTCTCAAAATTGCCCTACTTAGCTCTTTCTTTTTGAACTAATGGCATCATTTGTTTTAACTTTGGTTTTAAATTTGTTGGGTTTTATGTTCTTGTTTTATTATTTATTAAATGAACTATTAAAATTACGATGAAACATTTCTCGTTTGTTTCATCTCAATTGTCAGCATTAGTTAATTGTTATCAAATAGCTTTTTTTACTTTTTGAAGAAAATTGTTAAAAATCGACAATAATCTACTGTATTTGAAATTTAGTGCAAGTGTCTATTTATGTAATAAGTAAGTATACTAGGTTTCGTTTCGTTACGACTTGTATATCTACTGTGTTTGTTTGATCATAAAAGTTAAACAGCATCGGGCAAGGTCAGTGCATGGATGGGTGACTGCTGTGAATAAAACTGTTTTTTTTAACTGTTTAAAAACGAACAAAGAGAGTCAAAAGACGTACGTAGTATAAAATTTAGTGATTTTAATATTCGAGAAGAAAGCAAGAAGTCGGAAGCGATAGCAAATCTGATGTAGTAAGAAAAAGTTTCGAAGTACTCCGCGCCTTTGTCCACCAGTCTAACTGAAGTTAAGAATATAGGATTATTCGTTATACATAATGCTATTCTCACGTTGATAGAGTAGCTGCCACTCATGACAAACTTGTTTAAAGTTATAAATCTGGTAATGGGAAATGCTCAGTCCTAAAAACAGTTTAGTAATTTCATTTATTTATTAAATTTATTTATCATTTATTTATTAAATTTAATTTACCTACCCTGTGCAGATAAACAAATTAATGCACTTTAGTCTTTAAAGATTTGTTTCTATAATAACTATGTTTCACTAAAAGGGAAACTTTTGCTACCTAACTTAAGGGAAAAGTTATTGCATATTCATAAATAATTCCCCTCAGTTAGTCAGTCACCTGTTGCATTATTGTTTTCTTATTGATTTATCTTATTCTTTATTTAAAATCTATTATTTTCTATAATTTGTTTCTTCAACATTGTATGCTCACTCTAACTGAATAGTTTTAATAACTTTTTTGATTGTTAGGTTTTTATTTGGTCTTTTAACGTTTATTATTAGCGAATTTTCATTGGAAAAAATCGGGGAATGCGTCCGAAATCTGTTTCAGAGGTCCCTGATCAGAACAAATACACTTTGGCAAAACTTATATAAATATATATATATATATATATATATTTATAATATAATACTATATATTATATATATATAATAATGTAAAGATCAAATACTATTTTATTTCAGTACAATATTTAAGATTTATTATTGTTACCAATGTGAAAATAAAATTATTATAGGCAATATAAATAAAGTATTACTTATAATTATGAATTTTTTATAATAGTATGGTTAATTAAATGAGTTAATTTTAAAATTTTAAAATTCAATTTTTTGAATTTTAAAATTCCACAAAAAGAACAACTTTTTTTAAATTTATTTTTAAACAAGTTTAAGAACTAAAATAGTAGATTATGTTAAAAATTGTTGCTGTGGAAATTTTATTATTGACGTCCAAAGCAAGTCAATAATAAATTTCCAAAGCAATTAAATCGCTAGACTTTATGCATATACTATTTTGTAGAGGCGCAGTAAATAATTTTCTTATTTTCTTTACTTACCAATTTGAGTTGCGGTTGTAAAGTTAAATAGTACATCCGGAAGAAGTTGTTTATGTTTTATCGCCTTAGCAATAACATTTTTTACTGACAATTTTGAGGCTGTAAAGTGTCTACTTTACAGTCCTAAAAAATACTTTTTAGCAAATATTTTCTATTATAAATATGATTTTTCGTATCAGCTACTTGTATTTTTATCTAAAATTTATTTTTAAGTATAAGATATTCTTTGAATTCGTTATATTTATAAAGTTTTTTATTTCCTGTGTGTTCGGTTAATATTTTTTTTGCTAGAAGTTGGTGAAATGTCTAATGGAGCCCTCAAATGCGCCGGCTGTCTGCGTTATTAAGATTTAGATTAGCAAGAAAAGATTTGGGCCCGAGCCAGCCCCCTGAGATATCCTCTATTCCACCCACCTAGTTTTTTTTTATGTTTCCCCTCGATGACTTCTTCTATTATCATAAATCTATAAATTAAAATAGCTCTGAGAGATTCTGCATCAGTTTGATTTTTTTTTCGCTTTGATGATTTATTTAGATTGTTTAGTTTATTTGTATTTTAGGAGGATTTTCTTTGCATGAATTAATTGCAGTTTTGATTTAAGATTTCCAGATCATTTGATTTTTCCGAAATTGACTAAAATATAAAATTAATACCGTGTGAAAACAGTAAGATATTAGATTATTGCCGTAAATAGATTAGGTGGGGACCGTTCATTTCTACTCATCGCGTTGGGTTTTTTAAATATTTAAAATTAATTACTTTTCAAAATATATTGTTTCAATTTTGTGTTCTTTAGAAATCTAAACTTTATGAAATAAAATATTTGGTAAAGTTGACCTGAAAGTCGTAAATTAATAATAACAACTCTACAGTGCGACGGCTTTAAGAAATGACCTGTAAACCTACCTTCTTTTCTTTCTTCTTTTTATTAAATAGGTACTTAGTCGCTCTTCTGTGTATATCGTAGTCAATATTAGTATGAATCTCCAAATTAATTGTACTTTATATACCGTAGGTATATAAGAAAAGTACTGTGTTTGACGCAATACTTAAAACCGGGATGACACCGGAATTATCCGTTTCAGGTGTTTTTAAGACCTGCTGAGTAGCTTCAGGAGACAAAGTTGTCTGTCTATATATGTGTGTGTGTCTGTTATCATCGTAAGTCCCAGTGTATTTATACTAGAGAGTTCAAACTTTGAACAAAAAGGTACCAGTGTATACCTTTGCTTGCGTAATTAATAAGTTTTGATATTATTCGACTAGTATATCCATGATTTTTGTCGAATCATAAAAGTTATGAATTTTAAAGTCTACGCGGGCAAGTTGTCCTATGCTTATCTATTTTCCTTGAAAACAGTGGCGACACTTTTTTGCCTTTATGCTTGCTTCCCTTGTGACTATAGTTAGGATTCAAGCGCTCTCAAAAATATAGTATATCTTATACTTTGTTTTTGTATCTTATAATTTAGTATATCTTATAAGTATCTTATACTTTGCGGTGAACTGGGATTTAATTGCTTTTGAAATTACTAATTGACTCGCTGTCGCTCTTCAATGATCAAATTTCCGCAGCAATAAAATCTAACTTTACCGCCTAATAATATCATCTATTACTTATTCTCGATACTTTAATACATTTAAATATTAGACTTGTTACTGTTATTTCTAACTACAGTCGTAAATCCTTCAAAACTGCTTGTTTTCATGCTTCTTTGACATTTAGCTCTACTTGTAGTTGCAGTGTCTAGCTTTATAGTTTATTTGTATATAATTTATTGAAGTACGGTTTTTTATTCAAGTATTCAAATAGATTGTCTTGATATTGATGTGACGAGCTTAGCTTTTCTTATTTATTTTAATTTGAAAGTATGGTCTTGATATTAATACATGTATATGGGATTGTTTTAATGCATTTACGAGTAGTCAATTTATTTATTTTTAAAAAATGAATGTTATTAAAAAATAATTTTTTAAATTTATAAAAAAATAATTTTTGATTATTTTTTCCCTCTTATTCTTCTTTCTATATTTTTTATTTTTATTTTTCCTCGTTAGTACTGTAGGTGTATGAAAAGTATTGTGCTTGCAAAAAAAACTGAAACTGGGATTTCAGCTTAATTAAGCTGAAATCCGGATAATTATCCATTTGAGTGGTTTTAGGACCTCCTACATGGTTTTCACAAAGATGTTGTTTGTATGTGTCTTTTATTATTGTAGCTCCAGAAAGCAATCTTTAGGTCTACTTGTGCTTTCCGGAAAATAAACTGGCATGACTTGGAAAATTTATAAAACGCGGAAAAGTGATTGAAGAATGAGATTTGGCACGCATGCAGGCATATACGTAACCAACAGATTGAGTATGAAAATGTTCATGGAATAACTTGTGTACAATATTTAAAAACTTAATCCAAATTGAGTTGAAAAAGAATCCAATTGAAAGTGGTTGATATTCGGTACAAGGATATCCCTTCTTTAAATGAAACTTAGTACAAAAATCAACCTTGTTAATGTCTCGAACCCTATTGTTTATGAAATATGTGTGACATCATTAACCCACAAAAATGACCCCACCGGTCATTTTTGAGGGCTGCGGTGCGAAGGGCCGAGACCGCGGAGAGGCAAAGAGAACGAAGGCCTCTTTTCTAATACAACAGTGCAAGAGCCGGACCTGAAAAAATGTGACATTTTGTGCTACATCTAACTAATTTATTTAATAATATACCTTAAATTATAAAAAAAACGTAGTCTGCCTATCCAAAGTGAAGCCTTTTATATGATTGCGCATGCTCAAAATTTTATGAACTCTCACAGATTTCAGTTTTCTTCAAATAAGTGGTTTCCTGTAAGCCTTGGGCAATACATGAAGAAAATATTTTTTAAAGGTGATAACATTTTTTATAAAATGAGTGTTTAATTATTAAAATTGGACGACTACTACCAAAGTTATTGCTCTTTCAAAAACACCCAAAAATTGTTAATTTATTCAAAGTTAGCGAATTTCTTTAAAAAATATTGGCTTCTTATGCATTTTTTGGTCATTTAACAAATGACAAAACTTCAGTTGTAGTGTAGACTCGTTTAATAGGAAATTCAATCAGTTTTAATTTTTTTTAATAAAAATTAATCCTTTATTTAACTAAAAATTCTAAATATATTTGGTTGGAATTAATTCCCGCTTTAGGATGGGTGTCCTGTGCTGTGGGAATGTGAGTTTAGTCGTGGTTACTGAGTTTTACTTAGTAAAACTCAGTATTTTACTAATTACTTATTTTAAATTATTATATTATTATATAATATAATAATTATTATATAATTTACTCTTTATATTTTTCATAGTATCTACAGGGCCACTTATTGTAAGGGAATTGGAAATTGTGCGATTTTCTTATATTTTGAGCGAGCCCATTTATATGAAGGGCTCCACTACTACAGGATTGGCAGACTATCCTTTCCTTCATAATTTAAAGTTCATTTTCAGACATTTTTTAGGCCTAGCTCTTGGATTAACAAGTATCTATTATTTTTTTTTTAAATAATAAAAGCTAGGCAGCATGGAGGGAGGTCTGTGTGGATGGGTGACTGTGGGAATAAAACGAATGTATTTACTATCTGAGGACGAGCGAAGCGAGTCTGAAAACGTGTTGTAGTATACATTTTAATATTCTAAAGACTTTTATATCCATTTTATGTTTTTCAAGTAAACTGGGTGAAATATGTCAGATACAACAACAATAAATCAAAAAAAAATATGGTCCTATAGACTTTCGAAAATGATTTCTAACTCCTGTATAGACTCTTGAGATTTCAAATTTACTATTATTGAGGTAATTTTTACCCAAATATGGTAATTTTGTTACTACTTTTGTTGCCACTTTCAAATAGGGCATTCTATGTATAATGTTTTAAGTTAAAAATACCAATCGAAAGAAAACAATTTAAGTTGGTGTCGTCAATTAAGTGGAGTCGTCTCCAAACTTTTAACAGAGGTTGACAGTTGACGGCTCGATATCTCTCCGGCACTGATGATGGCGTAAGCTGAAAGCCGGTTCTTCCTTAATAAAGTAAAAATCCTGTGAAAAAAACGGAGTTGATTGTTTTCATTCAATTTAAGTTAAATTTTTTTTTAAGTTTAAAAAAAAAATCAGTGATATATGTCAAACAGTAGGTTAATAAAAAATTACCGGATTGTGTTGATCATGGTAATAAATTTCTTAAGATTTTATGTAGTTTCCAAAATAGCTATTATCATGGTATAATCTATTTAAACTTTTCAAAGTTACATAAAGTGGTACCGAAATTGTCATATTTAGGTATGGTTACCAAAGTAGTAATGTTAAATTTGAAGTCATAAGAATCTACAGGTGTTAGAGACTATTTTCGAAAGTATGCAAACATTTTTTCCTCTTATTTTTAAGTATTTAATTGCTGCATTTGAAATGTTCCACCTGGTATATAAAGTAGTTTATGTATAAGGCTTTCGCCGGGTTAGTGGATCAATCGCATTAAATTGAAATATCTCTGTTTTTTTAAAGAAGGTGTGAAAATATGTGGACGGGAGAAGAACGGCAAATAATAGACAGCAATTAGAAATTAGTTCAACCGGTTTTGCTGGTTTTTAGTGATTGTGGCTCAAAACATTGGAGGTAACCCAACTCTTTAAAATAAAAGCTTGGTTTATAGTTTTTTAAACCTGAATAATAACAGTAGATATAATTTCAGTAAGCGCAGTGGAATTTTCTACTCAACAACGTCTTTCCACTAATTTAAACTTTATTTTGAAGAGCCGGCTTTCGGCAATAATGCCATCTACAGTGCCGTGGTGAGATGTTGAGTCTTTCAATTCCATGAAAGAGTCAGATTCCATGAATTGAAAGAGTCAGATTCCATGAATTGAAAGACTCAACATCTCACCACGGCACTGTAGATGGCATTATTGCCGAAAGCCAGCTCTGCAAAATAATGTTTAAATTAGTGGAAAGACGTTGTTGGTGTTCATATTATTGGCAGTAGATATCTTCTTTTAAATTTGCCGGTTAAACTATAATTTATTTTTGTTTAATGTTTTTAATTAAATAAAAATTAAATGTAAAATGGATTTAATTATCATCCGAGTTTATTCAAAGGTTTTCTCCTCTAGCTTTGAACGCTTTCATGTTTTGCAACTCAATGGTAAAATTAATTCTATTAAAGAGAAACTAATACAATTCATTGTTCTGCTAAAACTTAAAATTACAATACAAGATGTAATTTTAACGTTTTACATTAAACATTTTAATTTAGTTTTGGGAAGGTTAAATTAAAATTAGGGCGCAAGTAACATACTTGTATGGGAGATATTTCCATTTTTGTACCTTTATCCTGTGCACCCGGTGGTAAGTCCTTACAGTAGACATTTAGTCAGCGTGCATTGCTCATGTCTTTTAGATTTGTCTTTTTGTTCTGTATTCCTTGCCTCTTCTCATTTCTTATTCGCTTAAAGGTGTTGGTGAATTTAAATTTGAAATAAAAACTTTGAAATAAACTGCGGAACCCTGTCGTGCTACGGTGTTCTCCGTGTCGCCATGCGGCTGCAGCTCGTCGTCTTGGAAACTAGACAGAAATGGCGGCGAGCTATACTCAGGTATACATGTGTTTTCTCAGTATTGCTCTTAATAGTTTAAGCATGAGGACTTTTGATAATAAATCATGACAGAAATAAAGTTTTTTGTACATACTGTAATGCTTGAACATGTAATGCAGTTTGATAGAATATTTTAAAGTACCTCAGTACGATCGCTGGATTGCTTAAAATAATATAAAAAATCGGGTTCAGGGTACCTCGCAACTTTTCCTTATCACATCAGATCATCTACGCTCATCCTTCCGGGTTTTGAGGGTCTGTAGCGTGAAAACAGCTATTGGTACATAGATAATATTATAATATCTATAAGGGCGTGCCTTGTAGATTAAAAATAAAAAACCTTATTCAAATCAGCGAGTTGAAGTGGAACATAAGAAATTTATAATTACATTTTTGATGACTTCTTAATCTTATTCTTATTTCATATATCTTATTTATTCTTATTCTTATTTCATATATCTTATTTATTCTTATACTTATTCTTATTCCTGGACTTTTGTCGACACACCTACAGTCTAAACTACTGGATGGACTTTGACATATGAGGACTTTTTTGGGTTTGTTTTATGCTCCTGCATTCCCACCTAATACAATTTAAAATTCGACAATCCTACGCCGAACGCGGAGCGAAAAAATTAAGCTAGCGTAAAAATGGTTTTTATACGTTGACCCACCTCCACGTTTTACTACTCAATGGATTTTCGTTTTTGAGTACTTTAAGATTTTTCTGATGCCTTTTAACATTCCTGTATCAATAAATCCCAAATTTATAATTCCTGTGTTATACGCGCCGCAGAAAATAGAGCTTGAGAGTGGTGTATACAATACCTTGACACTCTTTACAGCTTAATCTGTAGCACGTTACACTTAGCTTGTTTACTGCTGTTTTTACATTGAACAGGAGTCGTACAAAAAATTATGAAATCTTACCATAAACTACTTGCTTGGTAAAAAAAAACTCCCCGCAAAGTCAGACAAAGAAGAAGCCCCGCAAAGTCTTTGGTCCAAAAAAGGAGGGAAATCTACTTTTCTGTCCCGCCAAGTCATGTCCGTTTTAGTTGAAAACAGTCATTGACGTTTCAAAGTGAAGTTGTTAGGTTCGCAATACTAAAAGGCCTTATTTAAATTGAGAGGCAATATCAGCTTCTTCTTCTTGGCGGCGTGCCAGAAAATTAAATCAACTCTAAAGGGAGTGTGTAGGTAGTGTAGGGTAGTATTGCCAACCTAGCAGCTTCACTTTGAAACTCCAGAGACCCTCTCCAACCATAACGAACATGACTTGGCGGGACAGAAAAGTTGGTTTTTCTACTTTTTTTTAGCCAAAAGACTTGGCGGGGAGTTTTTTTTACCACACAAGTAGTTTATGGTACGATTTGCCATTGTACTTTTATTAGTATTTATGCTAATAAAGGTTTTATTTATTATTTTTTTATAATTGAAAATAATTAAAGTTTCTTTTAGATTTAACATAATTAGTGAAGATGGTTAAGTTTTATTTTAGGTTTGACATTATAAGTAAAAATAGTTAAGTTTTATTTTAGATTTAACATTATATGTGAAAAATAGTTATATTTGTTTTAGATTTTACATTGTAATTGAAAATACATAGAATTAATAGTTAAATTCTTTGAGCTGAAAGAAATGGTATAATTTTGTTTTTCTCGAGTTGAAAGCTATTTTAGTACGAAGTTAAAGAGCGAGACGAGATACTCAGTCTGCATGTGCACGAGAGCGTGGATTCCCTGGTAACTGGGAATTTTTGACAACCTTGTTTTATCTGTACTTTATAGCTTTATATTTTTTTTGTTTAAATTTTGTTTTCGTAAATCCAAGGTTTGCTATCTTCAATATTAAATTTAAACATAATGTTTTCTATTTTCAAATTATTTATATATATATTTATATATATATATATATATATATATATATATATATATATATATATATATGTATATGTATATATGTATATATTATATATATATATATATATATATATATATATATATATATATATTATATATATATATATGTATTTTGTGTGTGTGTAAGAAATATGTGTGAAGGCATTAAACCAAACAATGATGTGTGTTTGTTTGTGTGTTAAACGACTTAGAAAGAGGACGCTAGCTTTTAATTTAAGATTTAGTAGTATTTGTACTAAGAATATTTCGCCAAATATAATTAATATTTATAGAGCATAGTAGATCTCGCCGAATGCATAACCTGATTGCCTGAAAGGCCCTGAAAAGGTTTATTAAACTACTGACCATGTAGTTTCAATAACTGGTTGGAAAATTGTTTAACTATTTTATTTTTATCTTCTCCTTTTCTTTTTATATTTTTATTCTATTTGTTACCTAAATATAACATCACTTCTTTAATTGCTTATTTCTTTATGGTTTTTAACTTTATGTTATCCTGTAACTATTCTTTTAGCGAATTTCCTTTAAAAAAATCGCTTATGAGGTGGCTTGTATAGCGGTAGGCGGACCTAGAAGTGTGACTTAAAAAACAATAATTATATATATATTTTAGATATATATATATAAGACAATTTTTTGTAAACACGGTATCTTTCGAACGGAGTAATATTTATTTATTAATCAAACTTGGTATAAAAGAAAATTACCTTGGGGAGGACCCAAACCCTATAAATGAACACGAAAACCAGGTTCTTGTGACGTCAATAACCCGGTTTGCTGAGTCAGATATTTTTTTAAAAAAATTAGTAAAATTCAATGTTAATATTTTTCGCTACAAAAAAGTTCTTTTTTGGGGTGTTGAATCGATTTAAACCGGTCTGAAGCCGATACGACCACTTAAAGTTACAAAAAAGGTTTAAAAACGGGATTCAATTTCCGAAAAAAATACGGTTAGTAAACTACATATTTTAAGTGGGGAGTCGTTTTCCATGTTTTTTTGACCTGTGAGTTGAATGAGAGTGGTCCGGGGTCGTTAACAGCCCTTAAAGTACTTAAAGCCTGGGTACCTGGGTTCGAATCCTGGTAAGGACATTAATTTAAGTTTATAACTGTGCAAAATAATCCTGGCGCGGTGGTCCGCATGTCAGGCAAATTCCGCGCCTGCAAAAAAGCATGTTTCCGCGCCTAACATCCCATTCTTTGCTAAAGGTTCCGGTTCATGCTTTATTACCTGAGCAGTTACTCAATTATCAAGTACTAGTCGGAACTCATTTGGTCTATTTTTCAAAGGAAATGTGCTAAAACCATTGAATTTTAGAGGCATATAGTGTTGTATAACCCACAGGATAATTATGCGCATTTCCTTTGAAAAATACAGACAAAATTTGTTACGAGCAGTGCTTGATAAATGAGTGACTGCTTAAACCGGAAATTCAGCAATTTCAAGCCAATTCAGCAATTTCAAGCCAATTCAGCAAATTCAGCCTTTATGAGGTTATAAAGCATAAACCAGAATTTTTAGCAAGAAATGGGATGTTAAGCGCGGAAACACGCATTTCAAAGGGAATTCGCCTGACATGTGGACCACTACGCCAGAATTATTTCTAAAAAAAGGTGTGTTTTTTCTCATTTTTAGCGCATTTTCTTTAAAAAAATCAGTAAAGAATTTAATAACAAGCTGTAATGCTGAAAAGCAAGAAACAGATTGTTGAGCAAGAAAGCACGCATTTCAAGAAAAATTCGCCCGGCTTGCGGTCCTCCGTTCCAGCATTGTTATTAACAAAATGAAAAAGATAAAATTTGGTTATTTTGGTCTTTCCTTTGTCTTGTTATAAAAGTATTGAGAATATAAAAGAACTGTTTTATTTTTCTCTTCGTATTTTCTGAAGTGGGAGAAGTTTTGTGTTCTTTTTTGTCGGGAACTAGGATTGTATTAAAAAGGAAGAAATACTGTAATACAGGAGAGACATGCTCTCCATAACATAGGGTTGAATATTAGACATGTTCTCTATATTCTATATTACTTGCCGATATAGGCTCTCTGTCAACAATACAGGCTGCCTTAATACAATTTATGATTGTTACTTTGTCAACTTGTTATCAGTATATTGGGTTGTCTTGAATAAAACAGACAATCGTTTTCAATTCCTTTGTGTGGTTAAGGTTTTTTTTACATTTATACGTATTGTATATAGACCTATTGCATTCTTATAAGCTGTATTGCGTTTATAGACACTTATTTTTATGCTATATTTGTTGTGTTAAATTCATTTTACATTTCTTCATTTATACCGTAAGTATATAGAAAAATTATTGTGTATTGGTATAGTCCAACTTACCTTATTCATCGTAAGGTATTCATTCAAGAAACGGCACGGTTTAACTTGAATACCTTGTTCATCGTAAGGTATTCATTCAAGAAACGGCACGGTCTAACTTGAATACCTTGTTCATCGTAAGGTTATTCATTCAAGAAACGCACGGTCAACTTGAAACCTTGTTCATCGTAAGTATTCATTCAGAAACGGCACGGTCTAACTTGAATACTTATTCATCGTAGGTATTCATTCAAAACGGCACGGTCCAACTTGAATACCTTATTCATCGTAAGGTTCATTAAAGAAACGGCAACGGTCCAACTTGAATACCTTTTTCATCGTGGTATTCATTCAAGAAACGGCACGGTCCAACTTGAATGCCTAATTCATCGTAAGTTATTCATTCAAGAAACGGCACGGTCCAACTTGAATACCCTATTCATCGTAAACACTATAAAGGTATTTTGAACATGAGCAGCAAACGAAAATGGGGACATTACGAAGTTACGCTGGAAAACTGCAAGAGAGCGCAATGGCGGATGACTGATACAACATGTGGTTAAAAGGACAAAAAGAGACTTTTGCTAAAAATAAGTTACCGAAACCAAGAGCATCCACCAGTTACAAAATTAGTAAAAAAATGAAAAAGGATGAGTTTCTTCAAGAAACAAAACGACTGAAACATTAAAAGTTTGGAAAAAATGAAATTGAAAGAAACACTTGTAAGAGAAGAAATGAGAAAAGAAAGTTATTTGGAAGAGAGCGGTGCCAGCTTGACCACTTGACGTTAATATTCTTCCTCAACTGTCCTGACAGAGACCACACGGATGATATTATTCATGCCGGGGTGAATTTTCATTATTCTTTGCACTATTTGAGGGGAGGGGCTTTATTGTCTCGATTAGAAACAAGATCCCCTTTCTTTACATCAGTTGAATTTTTCGTCCACCTTTTACGTCGAGTGGGAGTGGTCTCCGCCAATGTTTCCGAATGGATTGGACAATCTGGCGTTAAGAGTGACCATTGAGATGGATGGTTTGGTGGAATCTCGATGTGATCTAACTCAGGCACAGCAGTAATTGCGCATCCTACTAAGAAATGTTAAGGAGCAAGGAATTCTATCTCTGAAGGGTCAGATGAGAGGAAGTATAGATGCTGAGAGTTTAACATCGCCTCTATCTTACCAAAGATGGTGGTAAGCAGTTCATTAGTAAGACGATGTTCTTCGTAAATTAGTCCAGGAGCCCGACACGAAAAACGGTGACTCATTTTGCACTGCTTCAAACAGTGACTCATTTTGCACTGCTTCAAACGGTGACTCATTTTGCACTGCTTCAAACAGTGACTAATTTTGTACTGCTTCAAACAGTGACTCATTTTGCACTGCTTCAAACGGTGACTCATTTTGAACTGCTTCAAACCATTTTTTTTAAATATACCTTAAATGATGAAGAAAAACACCAGTGCCTATCCAAAACTGTAGGCCTTCGTGTAATAATTGCCCACGCTCAAAATTTTTAAAAATCGCTAAAATTGTAGGTTTGTTGTTATAAGTAACTTTCTTTCAGTCCAGTGCAAAATTTGAATACAACATTTTTAAAGCTGATACAATTTCCAATAAATCAAGTCATTATTCATCAAAATCGGATTACTACTACCAAAGTTAGAGGCAATACCACCATAAAATTTTATTTTTTGCTGTCGAAATCGAATTCCTGTCAAAAAATGGCTACGTTTTGTGAATTATGTATCATTTTGCAAACGCTGTAACTTTGATTTTTGTTTTCCGATTCTGATGAATAAACACTCGATGTATTGGAAATTTTATTAGCGTTAAAAAATGCTGTCTTCATGTTTTGTACTCGCTTAGCAGGGAACCACTTATTTCAAATACCTAAAATTTGTGCAAATACTAAACATTTTGGGCTTTTGCAGTCATGAAGGCCCTTCACTCTGGATAGACAATCTTTATTTTTTATCCATCATTTAAGGTGTATTTTCTAAAAGTTTGGTTTGAAGCAGTTCTAAATGAGTCACGTTTTTCAGGTCCTGCTCCTGGACTAGATGTTTAGCAGGTTTTATACTTCCTTCCCAAATTTTACCGAAATGGGGGGCAGCTGGAGGATTAAAATTACACGCTCGCTTATTGAACAGAGGCGGAATAAAATGTCATTGTTTAAAGTTTATGGAATGCTGAATCGAATGAAACCAATTTCGGCTAAACCGGCATTATCCGTTTCAGATGTTTTAAAGGCCTTATGAGTGATTTTCGCAAAGTTTTCTGTCTGTATGTGTGAGTGTGTCTGTTATCATCGTAGCTCCTAGTGTATTCATGCTAGAGAGTTGAAACTTCGTAAACAAATCAGTCTACCGCTGTAGTTGTGCTTTTCGAAAAATATTTTTTTATGACGTCATTAACCCGCAATAATGACTCAGCTAAAAATCAATAAAATTAAAAATGATGCGATCAGATTGAGATTTGGCACGCATGTGGTTTTGTATAAGACTAACATATGTACTAAGTTTGATTCTTATCAGCATTAGTTCAATTTTATTTAATGACTTGTGTACGTTCTTTAAAAAAATGTAAGAAATCAGAAAATTTTCTAATTGAGTTGAAATTTTGTGCAAGTTATAGCTTAACGCAATAAATAAGTACACCAAGTTTCGTTTTAATATGACAAATATTTCTATGGTTTTTGTTGGATCATAAAAGTGAAGCAGAAGTGACCGCTACAGCGGTCACTTATACAGCACTAACCGTGCACTAACAGCTTTCTAACATTGCAAGTAATGTCATGCTATTGTATGGCATATCAACATGACATCATTTCAATCACAAATTGCAAATCCTTACTTACTTCTTCCAATAAGTGTAACAGCAAATTGTACTGAACACAAAATATACCTTTGTTTTATGCAAGGAGTTACTTTCTTACCTTATTTGCTATGATTCATTGCAAATTTATAAAACACTGACTCCTGCTTTATTCGATTGAATTAATTTTATATTCCACGGATTCCTAACTTTCAAAAAAGGCATTCTCAAGGTTTGAAAAAAAACCTTAAAATTTTCTAATTCATTTTAACCATGATCATTGATTTTTAATTGGATTTTCATTTTAGCGAATTTCCTTGGAAATTCGGCTAATGGGATAGGGTCATGGCGGAAATTCAAACCTCGGACCACGACACAAATCCGTTTCAGAGGTCCTAATGACGAAAAATACGTTTTCGCGAGACTTTATATATATATATAATATATATATATATATATTATATATATATATATATAATATATATATATATATATATATATATATATATATATATATATATATATTATATATATGTTTCTAGAACTTTCTTGTAAACACTCTATCTTTCGACGGATTTAATTTTTTAACAAAACTTGGTACAAAAATCAACTTGGGAAGGCACGAACTCTATTGAAAACCAGGTTTTTGTGACGTCATTAACCCGGTTTGCTGAGTCAGCGAATTTTTCAAAAATCGGCAAATTTCAGGTTTAATATTTTTGCCGCGAAAAAGGTCAATATTTATGTTTTTTGAGACGCTGAATCGAATGAAACCGGTCCGAAGTCGATACGACCACTCTAAGTGACCTAAAAATTAAAAAAAACATTGTAAATTACCGAAAACCAAAATTTTGGTCAATAAAAAATAAATTTCGAGTTAGGTGTCGTTTTCTATGTAATTTGGGGCGCTGAGTCGAAGAAACCGGTCCGAAGTCGATACGACCACTTAAAGTTACAAAAAGTCGAAAAAACCACAAAATTATAGAAACCAAAAATTACGTCGTTAAAATTAAATTTCGAGTAGGTGTCGTTTTCAATGGTTTTCGGCCTTGAGTTGAATGCCAGTGGTCCGGAGTCAATACGACACTCAAACTCAGGGTACCTGGGTTCACATCCTGGAAGGGTCGATAATTTTTATCGTTTTTTTTTTTACTTATATAAGTTTACAACTAGAAATAATTCTGGCGCGGGATTCCGCTTGTCGGGCGAATTTCCTTTTGGATGCGAGCACTCACCCAGAGTACCTGGGTTCAAATCCTAGTAGGGACAATAATTTTTCGTTTTTTTTTACCTAATATAAGTTTACAACTAGAAAATAATTCTGGCGCGGTGGTCGCATGTCGGGCGAATTTCCTTGGATGCGTTTTCCGTGCTTTTTACATTATATAAGTTTACAACTACTAAATAAATTATTCCGCCGCGGTGGTCCGCTGTCGGGCGAATTTCATGTAGAATGCGTGTTTCCGTGCTAAACAATCCATTTTTGCTTATGCAAGAACCATATCTATAGCGTGGTCCCGTTCATGCTTTTAGAACCTAAGCAGTTACTCAATTGTCAAGCACTGCTCGTAACTCATTGTCTGTATTTCCAAAGGAAATGCGCTAAAACCTTTAAAGATAACTGACTAAGCTTAAAGATAAGTAACCAAGCTTAAACTAATGCAAATAATAGTGCGTACTTCTTATTTAAAGTACAACGTGAAGTAATCACGCAGTTGCAGAAAACTGCGCATTCCTTTGGAAAATACAGACAAAATGAGTTACGAGCAGTGCTTGACAATTGAGTAACTGCTTAGGTTCTAAAGTATGAACCGGGACCACGCTATAGATATGGTTCTTGCATAAGCAAAAATGGATTGTTTAGCACGGAAACACGCATTCTACATGAAATTCGCCCGACAGCGGACCACCGCGGCGGAATATTTATTTAGTAGTTGTAAACTTATATAATGTAAAAAGCACGGATACACGCATCCAAAGGAAATTCGCCCGACATGCGGACCACCGCGCTAGAATTTTTTAATCCATAAAACCACCTCTTCTTGCAGATGCTATGGCAGTCATTGCTTTGTCCGAACCAAAATTTTTCTCAGTGATGAGAATGATACGGATATGGACGAGCCGAGGAATATCTATGGACGAGCCAAGAGAGTTTGAAAACAAGTTGCAGTGTAAATTTAGGGCATTGTATATTCTGAAGCAGGGAGGACGAGCGTAGCGAATCCGATGTTATGAGGAAAAGTTTCTGGGTACCCCGTACCCGGATTTTTTTTGCTGCTGCAATAAATCGTTTGAAACTAGTGTGAAAACGAAAAAACGATTAGCGGTTTCCCTTTAAAAATTAGCTTTACTTACGATCCAACGGTCATGTGAGAAAAAATAATACAAACAACTCAACGTGCCTGCGTTGCTCCTGAGGATCTTTTTCTCTAAATTATTAATTAAACAAATGATTCTGTATTTTACTTAGTCTTGGAAAGTATTCACCGTTTTTTTATTTGACCAGATTTCCTGATCTCTTTAAAAGAGAAAAGCATTGCATTTGATTTATTTCCTTCTATTTAAATGAGGAATGTTTATACTAAAAGAAATGACGTCACTTGTTATCCAGTCTGTTGCCTTGACAACGTTCCCTATTCACGTTTCTATGTTTATACAATATATTTCTCTTCGTGAGCCATGTCATATTGTATCAATGCAACAAGTCTACCGTCTTTATTTTATTCGTCTGTTTAGACTTTGTTTTTATTTATCTTTTTTTTGTTAATTTATTTCATTTTTTTCTTTTCGTCGTTTAGGTTTATAGACTATGTATTGGGTTTGTACTACAACTCCGAACACGTATATTATCCGTTACAGGTGATTTTAAGACCGCTTAAGTAAAGGAGTAAAGAAAAGATTCTCTCCTCAAAACAATAATTAATTCAAAGCGCTTTCAACCTAACATGAGGCCATCATCAGTCCTAGATATAACATAAAGAATAAACGGCTGAGAGAAAGACGTTAAAGAGAAAAAACTGCGAATTCCTCTGTTTGACTTGTATTTACCTTTAATGTCTTTCTCTTAGCCGTTTATTCTTTATGATATATCTGGCACTGATGATGACCTCATGTAGGTTGAAAGCCCTTTGAATAAATTTATAGTTTTGTGGAGAGACTCTTTTCTTCGTTCCTTTCATTATGAACAACTCCACTTGTGCTCATTCAAAATCACCGCCTAAGTAGTTTTCATAAAGTTTTCTGTCCCTATGTGAGTTTTTCTTTTATCATCGTAGCTCCTAATGTGTTTATTCCACAGAGTTGAAACTTGAGATCAATCTTTAGGTCTAGTTTTACTATCCGGAAAGTAAGGTTTTTATGACGTCATTAACCGGCATTAATGACTCAGTTAACATTTTAAAAATTCATAAACGTAGGAAAATGTTTTGATAGTTTCAAAATATGGCAGGCATGTAGTCCCACATAAGACTGACCAATGTGTCAAGTTTATCTTACTATCAGTATTACTTCAATTTCTATCATGTATATGTTAAAAAATTATTCAATTAAGTTGAGATTTAAATAAAACATTTATATTAGTTAATAATTATTCATTTTAGTTTATATGATAAAAAATACACAAAATATTATATTAAAACGGTTAATATTAATATGATATTTAATTTAATTATATTTTCCGGCTAGTAAATTTACAGTTCTTGTAAGATCTCTAAAGTTAGCATAGAGTAAGTTCAATACCAGAATTGTTGACCGCAATGAACAAAGCGGTAGTTTTTATACTGTCTAAGACGGTACCGGAAAAAAAGTACACGGGGAAAAAATACAGGAAACAAATACATAGAAAAAAATTACAAGAGGACAAATAAAACATGAAACAATTAATCAGAATAAGTACTCCCTAAACTTGTAAAATTGTTTACTGGATATATAGATTAAATCTAAAAATCGGGTACGGAGCACCTCGGAACTTTTCCTCATCACATATTTTTTTCGTGTGTTTTTTCCATATATATATGTAATATATATACATATATATATATATATATATATATATATATATATATATATAATATATATATATAATATATATATATATATATATTTAATAATAATATATATATACATGGTAAATCTTCGGTATACGGTGCACCCTGTTATCAATACTATATATCGATATATATTTTAGTTACGCGACACGTAAACGAGAACTGAGCACTTAAAAGGTAAACAGCGTCGTTAAATAATATTATAATTAAAACATTAAAAAAACCAAACAACAAATAAATGAAAACATTAACAACAAAAATATAATAAAAACCTGAATAACAAACAAAATACGCGTAAAAAAATTAGATGTGGTGTATCATCGATTATTCTTATGAAAACTTAGTTAAAACATTATAAAAACAAAGAAATATGAAATATTATAAACCATTTTACAACAAATAAATAAAAACACAAACAACAAGAAAACATTTAAAAATATAAAATATGTTCATAAATGTAAAAGTAAAAGAAAAGGCGTATATCGATTATTCCTACGTCATATCTCTAAACTAAAAATATATCGATATATAGTATTGATAGCACGGTGCACCGTATACCAAAGTTCAGCCATATATATATATATATATATATATATATATAATATATATATATATAATTATATATTATATTATATTATATATATATAAAAATTATATATATATATATATATATATATATATATATTAATATATACACATACACACACCCAGACAACACAAATTATATATATTATATATATATATATATATATATATATATATAATATATGAATAATAAGTATAAAGTAATATTGTTGTGACAAAATATAAATATAACCTACTTTATCTTTGTAGGTTTAGTTATTTCCCCCAAATTGTTTCTTTCTATTTTTAGATATTTTATGTTATATCTCGTGATTATATTAAGAAGATGCCGTCATTTTTTTGTAATCAATCTATTATTTCTGGCAGCTATATTTTGGTTTAAAAACCCTTTAAACTTAAACCCAGGGTTTTTGTCTTTACTTTAATACCATCCATTATTGCACTTTTCTAGTAAATTTAATACTTTTAAGGTTTCGATTAAAATGAGAGAGATTAAAAGATTATTGATTTTTATTAAAAACAAAAGGCCTTCGATTCAGTCTCTTGCGAGGGCCGCGGCCCCGCGCCTATATTGACCGCGAACAGTAAATAGTTGTTATCTATATTGGTTATGTGTGTGTGTGTGTGTGTGTGTGTGTGTGTGTATAGACACATAGACAGAACTTAAAACAGCATAAAATGCCTAAATCGGATAATTATGATGGAACCTCGTTTTCGAATTTTTAGGGTGATCACATAACTTTTCCGATATAACTGCGTTATTCGGCAAGTAAAGTAAGAATAGAAGAATATTTTAAAGAAACGTGAAGGCATTGAGGAAGATTTGGTGCCACAAGTTAGAGACGAAAAGGTAATAAATGTAATATTTTAAAGACACATGAAGGCATTGAGGAAGATTTGGTGCCACAAGTTAGAGACGAAAAGTAATAAATGTAATATTTTAAAGACACATGAAGGCATTGAGGAAGATTTGGTGCCACAAGTTAGAGAGAAAGTAATAAGTAATATTTAAAAGAAACATGAGGCATTGAGAAGATTTGGTGCCACATTCAGAGACGAAAGTAAAAATGTAATATTTTAAAGACACGAAGGCATTGAGGAAGAGTTGGTGCCACAAGTAGGAGAGAAAAAGTAATAAAATGTAATATTTTAAGACACAGAAGGCATTGAGAAGAGTTGGTGCCACAAGTAGGAGAGAAATAGAATAATTTAGAATGTAATATTTTAAAAGCACATTGATTGGTGCCACAAGTAGGAGAGAAAAAAGTACAATGAAGGCATTGAGGAAATGGTACAAGTGAGAGAAAAAGTAATAAAATATTTTATAGACATATGAAGGCATTGAGGAAGAGTTGGTGCCACAAGTAGGAGAGAAAAAAGTAATAAAATGTAATATTTTAAAGACATATAAGGCATTGAGGAAGAGTTGTGCATAAGTAGGAGAGAAAGTATAAATGTATATTTTAAAGACATGAAGCATTGAGAAGGAAGATGGAAAGAAAAAGTAATAAAATGGACTGAGAAGAGTACAAGTAGGAGAGAAAAGGTTGAAGGCATGAGGAAGATTGGTGCTACAAGTAGGAGAGGAAAGGTCATAAAATGTAATTATTTGTTTGTTTTGTATATTTTTATTTTTGAAAGCAAATGGTTATTTAATTCGTTGTATTTTAGTTCGTGCATAAAGGTAGTTTAATGAGAGTATATTTGTCCCATTCCAAGCCAAGCCAAAACTCCGTGTTTATTACCCTCTCCCCTCCCCTATCCCTCTTAAAATTGGATTCCTCTAATTTTCCTCTTTATTTAGGTCGGGTCAACGGGTCACCCTCCTACATTTGCAAAAACATGTGAAATTTTTTTTCAACCTAAACATGACCCAAATTTGTGTTTAACCCCTATATTATTTTATTTAAACATGCTTCATAAGGAACAATAGTGTCGCTTTTCATATATTTAAGACTCTATAAATTTAAATCAAGCATAGAGATATATATCTCTTTGTTTGGAGATATGTGTATATACTAGTACTAGAGGGGGTATAGCCTATTTCAATACCTTGAGAGGCCTGAACATCTTTTTGGGGCTCTCAGGGGCTCTGTGTAACCTAATTAAAACCTTGTTTAAGAGCGAGTTAAGGTTATATTAAATCAATTGTTTTAGGCTTCCTGCACATAGTTTGTGTTTTGATTTGTATTTTTAACGTTTTACTATGTTATTTAATGTAATTTTGTACTGATTATATTTATAATCGAAGGTGGTCAGGTTACTTTTTCGATGTTTCAATTTAACCTAAAGGGCTCCTCTAGTTATGATATCTCTATAAAATCAAGTAGTAACTGCTGGAAAAACGTTCCTTTTATTTAAAAATCAAAAAATAATTTTGCTTTATGTACGACACGCGGCTAAAATCAGTTGACAGCGATTCTTTCTAATGATTAACAATCTAAAAGTATTTTTTGGTTGATTTTGTGATCCACTTCTTATGACGCGCGTCTGCAGTATGTTATTGAAACTATGGAATTTTAAATTTATAACTGCATATAAAATTAACTCACTTGTAACAGGTAAACACGTATTTTGTGTTTTGCAATAAACACGTTTTATTTAAATATTTTTTTATTTTATTTATTGTGTAATTTTGTCCGTGCCATAAACACACAAATCGGGTACTACAGCGGTAGATTGATTTTTCTACAAAATTTCAATTCTCTAGCATAAGTACACTAGGAGCTATGATGATAACAGACACACACACACATACAGACAGACAACTTTGAGAAAACTACTCAGGAGGCCTTGAGTAATACTTTAAACGGATAATTCCGGTTTTATCCCGGTTTCGGATTTTTTTTGCGAACGCAATACTTTTCCTTTATACCTACGGTATAAAACAACAAAATTTGTTGAAAATATTTTTCAAAGCTTTAAAGAAAAATAAATCCGTTTTTTTGTTAAGTTCATTTTTAAATTTTACGAATGAAATTTGCATGTGACTTCACTTTTAAGTTTTTCTCTTATATATGCGACGAAAAGAAAATTGTAATTTAGGATTCAAAGATTAGGAGTCACAAGAAAACCTAGTTTTACTTAGCATATTAAGACTCGTTAGCAATAATTTGCATCATTATGCGCATTTATAATGATCATTACCAATTCTACCTTTTTTGAAGTCTCCTCTTAAAATGGAGCTTCCTTCTTTGTGTATAATTTGGTCTTCATCTTGAAAATATATTTTTAAGGTCAATTGTAATATCATTTGGTATTTAATACTTTTAACTTTTCAAATTTAACTTTTGTACTAAGTCCCTTTTCTTTAACTTAAACTTAAAACCGACCCGAAGTTTTAAAGAGACTTGAAATATAAATGAGAGGTGGAATGTAGATAGTGCTTAGACTAATACACAAGCATTCCTCCTTAACTTTACACCTAATGTTTCCTCAACTTAAAATATATGTTACTCAATAGCTTTCTTATTATCCGAGCTGTATGAATTTAATTTTAAAATTCGAACCATTATCGTATACTGTTTAGTAGTTAATCATTAAAGTTACCGAAATTTTACTTTTTTTAAAAAAAATTAAGATTCTTATAAATTTTGGATTTATTTTTAATAAAGTATCCTTTGTGGAAAACAGTGACATTTAACAGCAGATATCTTGTTGCTAGAACTAAGTAGAGTTGTCAAGAGTTGTTATCTATTTAATAAACACTTTTTGTGTTTTCTGTTGACTACAAAATGATTACAAAAATGACTTGCAGTTCTATGACGTTACATTGTTGATACTGAAACAAATTATTGATATTTTTGTTATTTTTAGTTTGTCATTTCTATTTTTGATGTCTATGTGCATAAGATGTTTTACTGATATTTATAATCTTTATTTTCAGGTATGTATTATGATAGTATGCTGCCTTGAATTTAATTTTAGTAAGTTTTTTGTTTAATTATTACTGTTTAATGAGCCTAGAGGTGCTGTAATGTTATATGTGCTTTTTAAAATAAAAAAAATCAACAAACAGAAGTTCAATTTGCTGGATTTTGAAAAGTCAGCATTAAATCAATAATAGGAATTTAGTTTAAGTAAATAAATAATATTGTTATAAAAAATGTGCCGGAACTGTTTTTGAGGGACTATTTTGAGTTTAATCTTGGTAATTGTTTTGGTGAAGCAAATAAATCGTAATTATTTTACACGATTTTTTTGAGACTTACAAGAAAATTAAAAAAAATGAAATAACGTTTAGAAATTCTATTCTTTTATTTGATTTTTTTATACTTAAATTAGATTACTTTTTTCTTGCATTTATTCTGCGGGTAACCATGATTCTTTACTGATTGATTTTATAAAAAAAAAAAAAAAACTGTTTTTTTTATAGCAAACTTGATTAATTATTTTAATTGAAAAAGCTATCTTAGTCCGGTCTAATGAAAAATAACTGCAAAGGATCTGCAGTCTAATTAAATTAAAATTGAAAGTGAAAAGAAAAACTGAAAGAAAAAAAAGAGTGAAACTTAAAAGAGAAATTTCTTTTAAGGGAAATAAAGTAATTAGTTACTTTTGTAAATTTTAATTACTTGGCCTTACTTTTTCTGAAGGAGTGGTCATAATTTATAATTTTTTGTTAATTTATTTATTGGTTGTCTAGTGAATTGCAAAATAGTTTAGCTTTGATGTTGATCTAAGGATTATTTAAATATGTAAATTATTTAAATTTTAGTTAATTTAAATTTAGTATTTAAAACACTTATAGTTTCATCACAATCACAATTGAGCCTAAAGTATGTTTACATATACAAATACGCAAGTTAAGTCCACATTGAATATAAGTTAATGTTTATGTGTTAGTTAGGCTGTGGCTCTGATAAGATAAGAGATTTGTACCTCTTTTCATAATTACCACATCATAGTTGCCTTGGCTTAAAAGTTGACTTAACTTGTTTATGAACATGGCTTAATTCAAACTTAGGGCATAATCTTGAACAACCCCCTCATTAATAATTATTAAGTCACGGTAATCCATCTCGAATACGTGTTATGATTTATTTAGTCCTCGAAAAATCGGCTCGAATTTGATTAACCCAAAATGCATTGGTTTAGGTCTGATCAAATGATCAGCTCTAAAGCTTCAATGATGCTTTACAGTTCTTGCCAGCTGAATTCGCTATGATTTTGCCAATAATTACTAATTAACACAGTCCTTAAATTCTGTTACAGTTAGGGCTGCTATTCCTTCTGTACCTGTACATTGTGGCCAAAAAAAAAAAATTAAATTAGTATAAAAATCAAAAAGGTACTAGCGGGTCTTATTAATTTATGTTTTATTGCGTAAAAGTGTACACTTTGTACCAAATTTTAACTCAACTGGATAATTTTTAGATTTTAAATTTTTTTTTAAAACAAATATATTTTATTCCATAAACATTCAACTAATATTGATAATGATATGGAACTTCTTATATACGACTACATGCGTGTCAAATTTATAATCGCTCCAAACATTTTTCGCGTTTTATGATCTTTTGTGACGTTGGAGTTTCGATTATAACAGACAGTCAACTTAGTAAAAACAACTCTTGAGGATTTAAAAAACATTTAAAACGGATAATCAGGTGGAATTCCGGCTTCGAATTTTTAGTGGACACAGAATAGCTTTTCTATATACCCTTTGCAAAAGTGAGGAAAAATCAAATTTAATAGAGGGTATTAGGAAAGTGGATATTTAGTTATATAATATCCACTTTACTTAGTTATATAACATATAATAAAATAAAAAGTCTAGTTAGTTATATTTGCTCCTTGCTATGAAGTTTTCAGTTTAAACTCTAAATCAGCTCTTAGTTCAGCCATTAATTTTTAATAGCTCTGACTGCTTTTCATAATAATTCCGAAATCAAGGTAAATTTTTAACGGTTCTAAAAAGGTAGATTTGATCGAAATTGAATTAATACTATAAATCGATAATGCCTAGATATGAATAACTATTAAATAATCTAATTGTAAGATAATGAAGCTAATACATCGGATTTCCATTTTAATTCGATCCTTGTTAATATTAAATTTGCGGGTAGTAGCGTATACATGTCATTTTATTAACTTGGAAACGTTTTGATTTTGAAAATTAGCTTCACTGAGTATTATTTTCAATAATTAAATTTTCTAATTTTAACATGATTTGCCTATACGCTGGGATCATGCGATTAAATGATTACTAACAATTAACAAATACAAAACTTCAGAGCTGTAGTAATCTAGAGCAATTATCGGCCCTTAATTTGTGTCGAAAAATACCTTTTTACAAACAAACGTACGGAAATTATGTAAAAAAGTTTCTCATTTATCGAAATACTTCGGGAAAACAACCATATGGCCGAGGAGTGGCTAGGAAGCCAAATGCCTTTTGTTTTAAATCCAGGGCTTAGGCTCAGCTTAATTATGTCTCTTAAGACACCTAAGGATACCGCCTTAAAATATATTTTCCGCGTGCTCAACAATTTATTTGTATTAGTTACGTAATACTGCATACATTATCATTTAGAACTAAGGCGGAGGTTGTGTCTTGTTATGTAATAGAGTTTTATTTGTTGCATTAAAAGTTTATTCTGGTTTGTATAAAAGCAAGAGATTCCACAAAAAACACTGTAATGCAGGAGACACCCTAACTGTTGAATAACTTGAAATTTCGTATTAAGTTGTGTAGTATATTTTTATTATTACTTAATAATAGTTAGTCCTCAGAAATACAGTTATATATATATATAATATATATATATACATTCGTATACAAATATATATATATATATATATATATATATATATATATATATTAATATAATAATATATATATATATATATATATATATATATATATTATATATATATATATATATATATAGGGTGGTACATTTCGTATACAATATATATTATATATATATATATATATATATATATTTTGTTTGGTTTGTATTTTTAACGTTATACTGTATAATTTAATGTAATTTTGTTCTGATAATGTATGTGTGTACGAGATTTTTGTGTCTTAGTCACAATAACTTTGGGACACAATATCTTTTAAAAGCTTTTTTTCGTACGTCAGTAACCCGCAATAATGACAGCAATAATTTCGAAAAATCATAAAATGCAAAAAAATGTTGCGGAAATGTTTGAGATTTAACACGCATGTATAAGACTGCTAGTTTCAGCTTATTATCAGCATTAGTTCAATTTTTATTGAACGACTTTTGTAAGTTTAATAAAAAGTCAGTAAATAATCCATTTGAGTTAAAAGTCGGTACAAGAGTATACCTTCACGTAATAAATAAGAACACTAAGTTTCGTTATAATACGACAAGTACATTCATGAATTTTGTTGATATCATGAATATACTGCCTAACCTGATAAAGGTTAGGCAGCATCGAGCCTGTTCAGTGCCTGGATTGGTAACCGCTGGGATGTATTTGCTATCTGAAGACGAGCAAAGAAGAAGGTAGGATGAGCTTAGCAAATCCGATGTGATGAGAATAAGTTCAAAGGTACCCGGTCCCCAATTTTTTAAAATAAACTTCAAACATCTCTTCAACTTTTTTAATTAAACCAATAGGAACGCTGTAAATAAACATAACCGAAGCAAGCTTAAATGATCACTTGATCAGATCCATACCAATTCAATGGGTTAATCAAAATCAGACCAAAACTGATTTTAGGGTCATTTTCCTTCCTTTGTAGGGCCGTAATCCTCTGATCTGCAGAATCACCAGATCCTTTAGCAGAAAGCTACAATCAGTCAATCTAGAGGTTTAAACATTAGTGGCTCCACGGGCAGGTGTTTTACGTTTGGCTCTTGGAATTATTAAGTACTGTTACAGTGTTAAGCTTTTTCCTGTTCCTTGTTATTTGGATGTCTTCCCTCTTTGCAGGAACTTAAGAAATCACAAGTTTTTTGTACGTTTATATTATTATTTAAAATTATTATACATTTTTTAAAGTCTCGCATTGGGTTACGATAAGTAAGTATCGTTTTTAATGTTTTAGCATTTAATCATCTTAGTGGCAACACTGTATTTCGATTTATCACTACACCTTAAATATTTACATAAAAGCGTATTTAAATTAAGTCTGATTGAATTTAAATAATCATTATTTTTAATATATTTATTCCCTGTGTTTCCTAATTGGAATTTAATTTTAATTTATAAACTTTGATATTATGTTTATTGCTATTTCTTGACATCTATAATCGTAAGGTAGTGTTATTTTGTGTAGGTGTTAGTGTGTTGTGTAGTGTTAGTTGGGTGTGTGTGAAAGCCAGAGTTAGTTACGTAACGTCCCCTGATACGGCTGCACTGAGCTCAAAAAACAAACCTTTAGTCGACCTTTCTTTATCACGGTAGTCTCGCGTTTACCACTGTATCGTATATTTCCTATTTTTAAAACCGTTCTTAATTTTAAAATTGTATTTAATTAAACGCAGTTTTGTGTATTGTAGATTTAGCATAACTTAGTGAGCTTTGTTCTGTCATGGGACGTCATAAAGATGTACCGTATAAAAGGTAAATAAACAATGTTAGTGTATTTTTAGTTTTGGTATCTCTACAACTTAAATAACTGTGCACCACTGATTAACCAGTTTACTATATAACTCTATGCTGTGCACCACTGTTAGACAGTTAATTATATAATTCTATGCTGTGCACCACTGATTAGTGAGTTTGCTATATAACACTATGCTGTGCACCACTGATTAGACAGTTTACTATATAACTCTATGCTGTGCACCACTGTTTAGACAGTTCATTATATAATTCTATGCTGTGCACCACTGATTAGTGAGTTTGCTATATAACACTATGCTGTGCACCACTGATTAGACAGTTTGCTATATAACTCTATGCTGTGCTCTACTGATTAGACAGTTTGCTATATAACTCTATGCTGTGCACCACTGATTAGACAGTTTGCTATATAACTCTATGCTGTGCACCACTGATTAGACAGTTTACTATATAACTCTGTATTGTGCACCACTGGTTAGGCAGTTTACTATATACTAAGAGACACCCGTGGGGTAGTGGTTAAGGTACGCGGCCAATACACAGAATGAATGGACTTCAGTCATGGGTTCAATCCCCGCTCGGGCCTCCAGGATTTTTATGAGAGGGATAAAAATTCTGCGTACCACGTCCTTCAGGAGGGACGTAAAGCCGGTGTCTCGAGCCTGTGCGTTGTTAGTACTCGTTAAAGATCCCTTACCCTAAATGAAACTGGGTATAGGCAAAATTTAGGATTCTCATTGTAGATTCATTGTAATACTATACTGTTTCTGCCTTGTAGTTTAAAGTGTGTGGAGGTTTGGTTTAACAGTGAGAGCACGTGTTGTTCCCAGTTTTCACTAGACTATAAGAGTCAGTGAAAATATGTATGATTGCTTGAAAAAGCATGAGAGGAACCATAGAAATTCATGGCTCTTCTGTCTTAGATGAAATATAGATTAGATGAAAGATAGATTAGATGAAATATACCTATACTTGAAATTAAAAGGAGTAGAACACTAATTCATATATATTAATATGTGTGTGTGTGTGTCTGAGATTTTTGTTCCTAGCCGTTTCTGTGAGACTCAATAACTTTTGTACAATGTCAATCGACCTTGTTAATGTTCCCAACTCTATTATTAATAAAATATGTGTGACAATCATGAACCCACAATAATGAGTCAACGAAAATTTCAAAAAATGACGAAACTTCAAAAAGGTGATGTGACCAGGCTGAAATGTTATAATCGTGTACGACTATGTAATCTTTAATATATTCGAAGTTTAAAATTTATTATCAGGATTAGTTCTGATTTTATCGATAGACATATATAAAGTAATGTAAAGAGATCCGTTTTTGTGATTTATAAATTGGTTTAAGCGTGGCAGTATACCACTTATATGAACTAGTAATATGACAAACTGATATAGGACAACAATCATGGCAACTGCGGCCAGCAGGGAGTGCCAACGCCGCATCGCGGCCCAGGGGCCGAAGGCCTCTTGTTTTAAGAAATTGCGAATAATCGAAAAATAATTCTTTTGAAGTGAAATTCGACTCGATTGTTTGTATCCCTGTATAAAATAAACGAGTATCATTTTCGAACTTTATTTTCGCAAGATTAAAAGTTTCAAGGTAAAAAGAAATAATAAATTACAAGAAATATGGAGATTAAAAAAAAACAAAGTGTTTAAAATGCATGTAGTACATATGTGGAACTTGCTAAAATATACGGCCCATCAGTAGGGATACTACTGAAGGGAAACAGAAAAAAAAACTATAGCTAAGGACTATAGAGCGAGGCGGTACCTAGATGGGTAACCGCTGAGAACAATAGAGATGTTTTAATGCCAAGCAAGCTTGAAGCAGTGAAGATGAGCGTACCTTATCCAATATTCTAAGGCAAAATTTCGAGGTACCCCGTACCCGTTTTTTAAACTTTCTTTTGAAACAATCTTTCAACATCTTAACTGTATGGAAAGTTTTAATAGCGAAATCTTTTGTTTTTGCGAAGCTTCCTTTATTCATTTAAATTTAAATTGAATGCCTTGTAAATTTCTAAGCTGTCTTGTGTTTAATAAAATTAATCAGTCTGATTAGTTACTGAAAAATATTGTTGGCAAAGTTAATGTTTATTTAGTTCATTGTTCTATTCTTGCAGTTCTATTATTTGATTGTATTAGTCATTTGTGTTGTGTCGCCTTTATTGTTTGATATTTTAGTGTTTATCTGTACTTGTTATCGATTTAATTGACTTGATTTTATTTCTTGTTTTTATTAATTCCTTATTTAGATTGTTTTTAATCCATTTAAAATATGGCCAAATATTCAGAAACAGTATTTGTTGAATTATTGTAAGTATTTAGTTATTTTAATGCTAAGGTTGGGCACCAAGAGGAATAAAATAACTACTGCTGTCTATTAATACACTATATTTCGCCCTCTACCTCAGGGCATATTCATGTAATAATTAAATTTCTAGCATCTTAATGCTAATTGTCAATAAGATTAAAATTTTTAAACAAACATAAATTAAATGGCAAAAACTGTATGAAGCATGAACAAGTGAGTATAAATACTACTTCAGTATTTATACTCACTTGTTCATGCTTCATACAGTTTTTGCCATTTAATTTATATGTTTGTTTAAAAATTTTAATCTTATTGACAATTAGCATTAAGATGCTAGAAATTTAATTATTACATGAATATGCCCTGAGGTAGAGGGCGAAATATAGTGTATTAATAGACAGCAGTAGTTATTTTATTCCTCTTAGTGCCCAACCTTAGCATTAATATAATTAATATGAGGAACAACAAAAGAAATTATGTAAGTATTTAGTATGCTGTGTTGGTATTTAGCGAGTTAAGGTGTTTAGAATGAAACGAACACTAATTGCAATCTCCAATACTGAAGATTTAGGTCTTCCGGTGGTGACCGCGTCAATGTAGACGAAGAATCCGACGTTTCGCTTCCACTGTGGGAGGCATCTTCAGGGATGTAGGACATCATGGAGGAAACACAATGCTCTACAAAACTGTTCAGTTTGTAAACTAAACAGTTATGTTACAAAACTAACAGTTTTGTCGAGCATTGTGTTTCTATCCATGATGTCCTTCCTAAATCCCTGAAGATGCCTTCCATAGTGAAAGCGAAACGTCGGATTCTTCATCTACATTGACGCGGTCACCACCGGAAGACCTAAATCTTCATGACAATAACCGCGGAAGCCTACGCAGTTTATTCTCCAATACTTTTGAACTCGGTGTTTGACAGTTTTATGCAAGGCCCTCTATTTTCTTTGCAAAACGGTCGCGACATGATTTTAGCTCTCGCTCTATCTGTGGTTTTAGACGTCTTTATGGTCTTAGATCCGAATTACAGGAAGGATTATTCGGGGCCGAAAATACAAGCGTCTGAGAAGGTACTCGTTTCGATTTACTCTAGTGTAGTAGCAACAGATGACATAAAAGTTCCAACCCACTTATGTGTCATGTTTTTATCGTATATTATTTAAGTATACCCATAATTTACATTCCATTGTAATATTTTACATTATGTGTAAGAAAAACATTGTACTTGTAAGATCTGTTGCTATTACATGAGAGTGGGTTGACACGTGTACATTCTCAGACCCCTGTATTTATATTGAGAAAAAGAGAATTAAGTTTTAAGTGATTGAGACTATATAGGGCTAGACATAGACATAGGAAGAGGGGACGTTAATATGTTGTATTGAATTCAATACGTCGGTCTACATGTTTGTTGGATTCCTTAGATTGAATCCTAGTAAAGATATGTCTCCTGCCTGTCTCCACAAATAGAAACAGATATTAGTTAAAATCCACTTGTCTCTTCTTTTACAATTTTATTTAGTTTACTGAATAAATCTTTTGTTTGTTTGTTTATTCAATTTCTTTTCTCCTATTTATTTGTTTATTTTTTCTTACGTTATTGTCTTTTTAGCAAATTTTCACCAGGAAGTAAACCTAATGAGGGTTTTTGGATGACGGAATTGGAGATGGGGAGTCTAGGCGTTTAACGCTAGTGTAGTACAGTACATTCCAGCTACTTCAATAAAGAGTATTAATCCTATCGGTCATTTACGCTAAAGATCGTCTCCGCGACTATGCACCTAAGCTACAAAAATTGTAGCTATGATGCCTAGTCGCGAAGACGACCTTTTAAGACTTTTTGACGCCAAAACGCTGTTTTGCGTTACCCAGTAGCGTAGACGTCCACCTCTGTAAATACAGTATATTTACGAAAAAAATCAAGAATGGACGTTTCTGCTACTCATTTATGGACATATTTAATTGCTACTATGTAATTACTTAACTGGGCCTTTTTAGCTACAATATTCATATTAAAAAATCGCTTTAACCACTTTAAATTAGCAAAGTTGACCACTTTTGATTATAGGGGTTTAATAGGAATATACGTCTACGCGACTGTTCATCTTACCTAGTGTAGCGCAAACGTACAATCGCGTAAAAACTATTTTTTTAGCTAAAATGTACGTTTGCGTTGTCGACCAGTCGCGGAAAACGAATCCTACCGGAGATGAGGTGGGGTACTCCTGTTTTATTTTTCGATACCTTAAAAAATCAGGGTGTCTAATTTCCTGAGGAATTATAATAAAAAAGAAATTATAATATTATTTAAAATTTGTTTTACTTAATTAATATTTTTTGTTCGTCCTAGAATTTTGTAGAGGTTATTATTATTATTATTAAAAATTATTATTTTATGAATTGTGTTTTAGGATGCATAAGGGATATATAAGCTTATGTTACAAATATCACTGATATGGGGTCCCGGGTATATAAGGAGGTATATATTGGATACCACGTGCGCTGCCAGTCGGACAGTCCGGGTTTTAATCCCGGTCGGGGCTTCTAAGGTTTTCATGTTAGGGTTGGAAATCCTCTCTCGTGTTTTCTTCGAAACGGACGTTAAGCCGGTGGTTCCGAGCCTGTGTGATGTCAAACACCCGTATAAGATCCATATCTCCACCTGAACCTGGCTTTTGGCAAAATTTAGGGCCATCTATAGTAGATATATTAAATATATTTATGTTTTTGTCTTATGGTTTTGAGATCAAAAAAGCTTGGTCTGGCAGTGGGGCACGTGTTGTTTCTATTAAAAGCTATAGAAACTTATAGTAAAGCCACTGCCTTTCTGTGGCTCAGACCCAAAACGCCTGCTTTTGGACTCATAAGGTGAAACACTAAGAGCCCAACAACGTGGCATATTTGCTAGGTGATCTATCACCTCTCCCTTATCACTTCCTCATAGTACAAAAATAATATTGTCAAAAACAATAATGGAAAACAATAAATCGGGTTCAAGGTGCCTCGGTACTTTTCCTCAAAACTTTGGACTCGCTTCGCTTCTCCTTAGAATGACGTAAATAAATAAACTTTTCATATAATTTTAAGGGTCGTACTTTCTCTTTTGTAGCACTTTTAATTGTATAGAACTCCCACATTTTAATAAAATAGGAATAAACTATCAGCTTAAAGTTCTATAGGAAAACAAAAAACTAAAAATTAATTAGCTATTATATTTCATCAAACATTGTTGACATATTCAGGCTTTAAACACAGACAAGACTTACATTACTGGTTGACTAGATTAAAACTTGACAAAATCACAAAAATACTAAAACTAAATCACTAATTTTAATTATTAACTGTGATTTTGTTTTAGTATTTTTGTGATTTTGTCAAGTTTTAATCTAGTCAACCAGTTATGTAAGTCTTGTCTGTGTTTAAAGCCTGAATATGTCAACAATGTTTGATGAAATATATAGCTAATTAATTTTTAGTTTTTTGTTTTCCTATAGAACTTTAAGCTGATAGTTTATTCCTATTTTATTAAAAAGGGTCGTACTATCAAATATATATGTTCGCCTATAATTTACAAAGAACATGTTGAATAGCTATGAAATTAGTTCTACGAATGTATTATAAGTTTGAACTGACAATATGTCAAACGACAAATTAATAATAAAATTTTAATAAATAGGCCGTTAACATTCCAAACTTAATTGCAAATATTTTTAAAATGGCGAAAAATATGAAATTGAAATTTTGTGGATCGATTGACTACCTATAGATGTACGTATGTGTTGATTTGTGTTGTGTTGATGTACGTTTGTGTGAAATTTCAATTTGATCGGTCCTCTTTCTGATTTTTAAAATTTCTCAAATTTTGGATGACTCAGCGCAAAAAAGGTTTACGAAGTCTGAAAAACTTCATCTTCCGGGCTGCACAACTAGACTTAATATTAGATTTTTGTGTCAAGTTTCAACTCTCAATCATTCACAAGGCGGGAGTTATGCGTGACACAGACCGACAGACACACACACACACGCAGAATGGTGAGAACCACTCAAAACGTCATCAAAATCTCTGAAATAGATAATTATGATGGAACTTCCGTTTCGGAATTTTATAGGGTGGACGCAATACTTTTCCTTATTCCTACTGTAATAGGGGGAAGAATTTTTAAAAAATCTCTGATCTATAAATTTTTTTTTTTTTTAAAAACAATATTAGGGCCGTGAAGATTTAGGTCTTCCGGTGGTGACCGCGTCAATGTAGATGAAGAATCCGACGTTTCGCTTCCACTGTGGGAGGCATCTTCAGGGATGTAGGACATCATGGATAGAAACACAATGCTCTACAAAACTAAACTCAATCTGTCGGATTCTTCACCTACAAAAGAATCTGTCGGATTCTTCATCTACATTGACGCGGTCACCACCGGAAGACCTAAATCTTCATGACAACAACCGCGGAAGCCTACGCAGTTTATTAATATTAGGGCCCACAACAGCAGAACCCCCCCCCCCCGGTTAAATCCACCTGTTTTAGTTTTAGTAGACCAGACTACAAATTATTTACTTTTGCTGGTTATCATCTGTATAGAGTGGGGAAAAGTAGATGTTATATTTATTAATACATAATCTATTGCATCATACAAGATTTTTGTACGAGTCCTAGATATGATATAAAATAAATGTTATCTATTATCTGTTTGTTGTGTGTCTTAGAACTATTTATTTACATAATATGTCTGATTATCTGACATCCGTTATCTATACAGTTCTCTGTGTGTTCCAATTGATATATTTGTAACACGAAACATTAACTAGTTTCGTGTTAACACTTGTTTTTTTCATCAATTCCAAGGTTGATTTAAAAGACCTCCGGAGGTTAATTTGGAACTAAATAAATTAAAAGCACTTGCATGACTTGTGCCTACATATACGAATACTTTTTCGCTCCAGGTGGCTGATTTGTACAAAATTCAATATAATTGTGCGAGTGACACCTAGGAAATGTTACAAGTAAAATGCAATGCTACTTCTGGAAACTGTTCCATCATTCGACATTCGTCATCATTTATGTCATGTCCCACTCTGTTTCGTTACGTCTAACTCACCAGGGTGCCGACAGAGCGGCCTTTCTATCTAACAATTTGACTTCTATATTTTTCCAATCTGCATGGCGCATGATAAACGCACTTATTAATAACGTTGCTTAGTAAAAGAATGTTTGTATCAAGGCCGCCTGGTATTGTTTTTATGTTCTTATGTAAGTTATATATAAATTTATTATTTACTATCAATATATTAAATAATGCTGGTATGTTAAAAATAAAATAAATTAAATATGTTTTTAACATTGCAACAATATAATTATAGCTATTGTTCCTATTTTTGCATATAATAAATTTTCAAGTTTATAGTTGAATTTGTTTGTTTCCATTTTATTTTTAGTTTTTAATTTAACAGAGTAAATTTATAGAAATTACTGTCTTGTAATGGTTTAATTATTTTGTCCAATTAATAAAAGAGGACTTATATTTTACTGTCCAATTAAAGCAAAATAGTTTCTTTTAAGTCTTATCCCATATTAGCTTAGTAACTAATAGCTGGCGATGAATGTATGCTTTGATTTTTCTCGCTTACTAGCGTAGGTATATAGGAAAAGTATTGTGTGTATCCTGGAAGTATGAAACTTTTCTTTGATCCGTTTAAATATCCGTTTCAGGCACTATTTTGGGATTTTGAGAGGTTTCATCGTGCTGTCTGTATGTTAGCGTCACGCATAACTCCTGCTGTGGTGTCCCTAGAGAGTTGGAACTTGGCAAAAAATAAGACTTCCACGTGCTAACTGGAAGATATAACATTTTAGACAATCATATCCTACACTTTGTTGAGTAATTTCAAGTTAAAAATCGGGTACAGGGTACCTCGGAACTTTTCCTTTCACATCAGAATTTACGCTCATCCTCCCTGCTTCGGACTAGCTTCGCTCGTCCTCAGAATTTACAGTTTGCCAAATTTATACTGCAGCATGTCCTCGGACTCGCTTCGCTTGTCCTCAGCGGTCATCCATATAGCACTTACAACGCATAATGCTGTATAACTTTTATGATCTAACAAAAATCATTAATATACTTGTCGTATTGAAACGAAGCTCAGTGTACTTATTTAATAAGTAAAGGTGTACACTTGTACTCAATTTAAAAAACTCAAATAATTTTCTCATTTTTAACAAGTCATTCGATATAAATGTTATTAATGCTGATTATGAGATGAAACTTGTCACAAATGTTATTTTTATACATGGCTACATGCGTGCCAAATATCAATCGGATAATTTTTCCGCGTTTTATGAGATTCCGAAATTTTTGCTGAGACATTAATTTGGCTTTATAACATCAAAAAAAATATTTTCCGAATAGCACAACTACAGCGGTAGATTGATTTTTGTGCAACGTTTCTACTCTCTAGCATGAATAAACTGGGACCTACGATGATAACAGACACACACACATACAGACAGGCAACTTGGCGGTTGTCTGTTTGAGTGGGCGAAATTGGTCCTGGTCAGAATAATCCTTTTCCCCGGACTGGGTCTAGGATCTTTTTGACCAGTGATTCATTGGTAGAGTCAAACTTAGTGAGAGTGCTACTACCTAAGTTGGAGTACCTTCACATCTCAGAAGTATGTGAGAGGCAGTTTTGGGTTCCGATTCACAAAGCCTACACACTGGGTTATCTTTAATGATACCAATGGTATGGAGAAGTTTTCGTAGGTGACAGTGACCAGTCAGTAGTCCAGTTACTGTTCTAAGGTCCTTTCTACTATGACTGAGGTGGTCCTCAGTTACTTTGAGTCTGGGTCCTTTTAGCATAAGTTTACAATGCCTCATGCCAGAGAATTTGTTCCAATCTTTAATCACACCTTTGGCTAGTCAATAGCTTAGTTTAGCCAAGTTTGGTGGGTCTATAAGCTTTTATATCATTCTCTGCGGATCCTTGGAATCAAAAGGGCATTTGGAATCGATCCTTTCTCCTCCCCCTTTCAAGCCGACGATCTCATTAACGTCAATTTCTTTAAAAATCTATAAATATTTTTAATATTTCTCCAGGTGTGTTTTTATTGGTTAGAGCAGATATTTTTATAGCACATGATTTTTAAATATAAACTATTTGCTATAAAAAAAATAGTAAATAATTTTACATCTTTTTAATAAAAAGATAAGGTAATAAAATTCTGTAACATAAAAAAACGTAAAACAATAAAATTCGGTTCCTCGCTGCCTTCTGCTAGGGTTTACTGCCGAGGTTATTTTGCTGCTACTGTAGGCTCTATGAAAATTCCCTAGTCCTTACCGGGTCCTATTTATTCTCACCCCCTCCCAATCTTTTTATAGTTTGAATATTTGAAACCTTCTCAACTGAAAACAAATGGTTAAAGAATATATTATTCAAATCTGAGGTACCCTCTGTTTCTATTTTCCCTTCGTTGTTAATTTTAACAAATTTATGATTTTTTTTTTGTTTGGAAATGGTTATTATATAAAGGTTTATCACAAATATAAAAGGATTTTAACATTTTATTGATACTTTTTCTTTTTACGTCTTGAAAATAAATATAAATAAAATTTAGGAGGGTGATAATATTTAATTAAATTATATATATATATATATATATATATATATATATATATATATATATATTATATATATATTATATATATATATTATATATATATATATATATATATATATATATATATATATATATATATATATTAAATTATATATATATATATATATATATATATATATATAATATATATAATATATATATATATATATATATATATATATATATATACATGTGTATGTGTGTGTGTTTTAGAAATTGGGGATTGGAAATCCCTGCGCAGGAAAAAATTTTGGAGATTGGAGATTAGGGTTTATATTATAGAACACTTTTTGTTCCCTATGAAGAGTACTATCACATCCTTCTCTGGTGGACACTTTATATGAAACACCCTGTATACATGTATATATATATATAATTTTAACTAATATTGACTATCGAAATCAAATTGCGCCTACCATTTACTGGATTCTACTTTTCAGACCATAAAAAATTGATTCATATTACAGAATATTTGTACTAGTTTGAAAGGTTGCTAGTTGGTAAACAAAATTATCTATTTATGTCTACATATTGTGCAAATAAATAGTTATATTTTGCAATATATGTTTATTAGTGTACTGTTGAAGTTTATATTTGCTCTATAGAGCCTGTTTATTTGATTTAAATCGATTTATTTTTAGTTCTTCCTCTGGTATTTTTATTTAGTACAGGAGTGGCGGGAGTTATAGAGATAGAGATGTAGGGGGTTAGTGGTTTATTGCTTCTCTGCCTTGCCTAAAAGTAGGATGCTTTGTAATAAAGGATAAATGTAATTGCACATTTTTTACTTTTTCTATTTATACAGATGGTTTTGAGAATATTTACGATTTTTCGTTGAAACGGAGTATTTATTGAATTATTTTTGTTAGCTGTTAATTGTTTTAAACTTATATTGTAGCTGTAAATTGTATTAAACAACAAATTAATTTATGTCAGCAATTAATTAGTGTATTTAAATTTTCGGATTCTATTCGTAAACTATATAATAGTATATACAAGGCTGTGAAATGAATATATTTTTTACCGGACGACTATTTATTTACTGGCGAGCGAGTCAGTAAAAAGAGTTGAGGTAAAATAGTTATTTATGCAACAAGGGATGAAAGTAAGTTTTACAGCTCAAGTTATAGTTTCGTCCTAAGGCAGCGCCGAAGGAGGAAACTTCATTAGCTCACGAGGCCAGTAGGCCGAGGGAGATTAACTAGTTAGCTCCCGAGGCTTGCCGAGGGAGTTAACTAACATTTTGGCTCCCGAGGCTTGACGAGGGATATACGAGAGCTGAAAACTTTTATCCCTTGTTGCATATTAAATTTTATCTAGGACTAGAGAACTAATACTAACAACTATTAATTTATTCTTCAGCTCCTTAATTGTTATTGTGTTAGTTTAGTTTATTCTTACTAAGTCAATTACTCTGATAAAGAGAGAATAAAGCCACTATCTTCACATTATTTTATTGTAAGCTGTCAATAGAATAATGTGTAATACTATATTTGTACCCGTATTTGTTGGTACCCGTAGAACCAACATAACACCGAAAAAAATCCTAAAAATTTCCTAAAATTCCTAAAATTTTTACTAAAAAATTCTGTCAAGTTGGCAACACTTTCACTTTTCCTCCCTAGGGAGTAAAAGTACATTTACAGTGTGAGATAACAAGACTGTAAGTAGAACTTACAATACATGGAGTAGATAAAAGTCATTCACATCCGTGTAGTGCATGTTATTTTTTTCTGTGGTAAGATTAATAATAAAATAAATAACATTTACAAACAAATCGGGTACGGGGTACCTCGAAACTTTTTCCTCATTACATCGGATTCGCTCATCCTCCCTGCTTCGGAATCGCTTCGCTTGTCCTCGGAAATACAGTTCCACAAATTTAAAATGCAACACGCCTTCGGACTCGCTTTGCTCGTCTTTAGATAGTAAATGAATCCGTATCATTCTAAGCGATCACCCATACAGCACTGACGACGCTCAATGCTGCTTAATTTTTATGATTCAACAAAAATCATGGGTTTAAATTTTTCCGCGTTTTATGATTTTTCGAAATTTTGGCTGAGTCATTATTGCGGGTTAATGAAGTCATAAAAAAAATATTTTCCGAATAGCACAACTACAGCGATAGACTGATTTTTGTACAAAATTTCAACTTTCTAGCATAAATACACTGGGTGATACGATGATATCAGACAGGCATACAAACATACAGACAGAAAACTTTGAGAAACCCACTCAGGAGGCCTTAAAAACACCTGAAACAGATAATTGCGGTTTCACCCCGGTTTCGAATTTTTTGCAAACACAATATTTGTCCTATATACCTACTGTATAAATGAGGAAAAGTAAAAATAACTTTAAATTTAGTTTTTGATTAAGATTCAGAAGAAAGAAAGAAGGTTATACTGTTAACACAGTGTTGCCATTTAGTGAAACTATGGCTGAACTCAACAAGAATGTGGTCTTCAGCGATCCTTGCACCAAAAAAAAAAATCTGTACAAAGATCAAAACTTCTTCTTACACTGGATACAAATTTTGCATTCACAGGAAAGCAAAATTTAACTTTTTATACAACAGGGAATAATATGAACCTTAACTCCTAACCTCAGAGAAAATGTCTTTATATAAATTTGACATATTTATATAGGATGACAACCGTGTGACCGAGAGGTGAAAGGCCGATACCGAGCTACCATTTCCAAAAGGCCGAAGGTCTATTTTTTGTAGGCTTCTGCAATTATCTCAACGTTTCCCTGTTTCTTTTCGTAGGCTGTCAAAATCATGTTTAATATTTTAGCGCCTGAAATGGAGGCTCACTATCATAAATCTTATTTTAATATAATAAGTAAGGATACTAAGTTTTACTTCTATACGGTAGCATCAAGCTACATCAAATCCTGGATGGGTGACCGGTAGGTAGAAATAAAATGTATGTTTTAACTGTTCTGCAATATGAATTATGTGAATTCCATATTCTGCTAATAATGAGCATATAGCGATTTTAAAGTGTTAAGGATGAGCGTATAGCGAATCTGAAGTGTTCAGAATGAGCGATAGCGAATCTGAAGTGTTCGAATTATAGCGAATCTGAAGTTTATAGCGAAATCTGAAGTGTTTACAAGAGCGTATAGCGAATCTGAAGTGTTTAAAAGGAGCGTATAGCGAATCTGAAGTGTTTACAAGGAGCGTATAGCGAATCTGAAGTGTTTAAAAGGAGGTATAGCGATCTGAAGTAAAAGGAGCGTAAGCGAATCTGAAGTGTTTACGTATAGCGAATCTGAAGTGTTTAAAAGGAGCGTATAGCGAATCTGAAGTGTTTACAAGGAGCGTATAGCGAATCTGAAGTGTTTAAAAGGGTTTATAGCGAGAGCGTATAGCGAATCTGAAGTGTTTAAAAGAGCGTATAGCGAATCTGCGTATAGCAATCTGAAGTGTACAAGGAGCGTTTAGCGAATCTGAAGGTGTTTAAAAGGAGCGTATAGCGATCTGAAGTGTTTAAAAGGAGCGTATAGCGAATCTGAAGTGTTTAAAGGAGCGTATAGCGAATCTGAAGTGTTTATTCTGAAGAAAAGGAGCGTATAGCGAATCTGAAGTGTTTAAAAAAGAAGGTAGTGAATCCGATATGTTAAAGAGGGGTGATACCCCATAACGAACTTTTTTCTATTAATAAAAGAGGAAGTCTCTCCACAAAAATATATTTCTTTTAGCAAAGCGCTTTCAACCTAACAAGAGGTCATCATCAGTGCTAGCCTAACAAACAAAATAATACAATAAATCAGAAAAATAAGAGAAAGCTAAAAACTAAAAAGAAAAATAAACAATCAAGTAAACTAATTAATAACACGAGTCAAAAAATTAAAATAAATATACAAATAAAACAAAATAACAAATAAATAAATTAAAAAGAAAGACAATAGTAAAAATTAAAAATACCGTTGAATAAAGAAGAGGGTGATAGATGAGTCTTACAGATCAGATATCAAAGATAGACTGACTGGCGCTGGTGTGGGCGCTAGTAAAAGGGCTTTCAGAAGGGGCGTTCTTTCTCCCCTCTCATTAATATTATTATCGCCCAGTGTCTCCTGGCTTCTCAAAATTTCGAGATGATTTATTGTATTATTTTGTTTGTTAGGCTAGCACTGATGATGACCTCTTGTTAGGTTGAAAGCGCTTTGCTAAAAAGAAATATATTTTTGTGGAGAGACTTCTTCCTCTTTTATTAAGATGAACTCCATTAACGCTCACCTTAGTTCTTCGAACTTTTTTCTTGTAGACATTCTATATTTTGAAATGTAATACGTCTAGAAGTTTAGTAATAGCTTGGATTGGATGTTTATGGCTTCCAGATTAGCCTTATTTTTATCAGGATTCAGGTCATTTCAAGGGTCTCCATGTTAGTCTTCTTTATTCCCTAACCCAACCCTAGATAAAATCTTCCCGTCTTATACCTAGTTTGTATTTTTACTTCTCCTCATTCATGACGTAGTTATATTGAACAAGTATTGTGTTGGCATTTGTGTTGTCTGAAACAGGTTTCACTTAAATTATCCGTTACAAATGTTTTTAAGTTCACTAGAGTGGTTTTTACAAAATTCTTTGTCTGTCTGTTATCATTTTAGCACCCATCCATTAGGACTAGATTAGGAAACATGGTAAATATTTAATACACTTGAGTTTAAAAAAATATATATTTAATTGTCAAACCACAATACATAAAAAAGAAAAACTGACCGGTTTCGACTATTAGTTAGTCATCTTGAGAGTACTTTTTATAAACTTAGAGTAGTTTATAAAAAGTACTCTGAAGATGATTAACTAATAGTCGAAACCGGTCAGTTTTTCTTTTTTATGTATTGTGGTTTAACAATTAAATATATATTTTTTTAAACTCAAGTGTATTAAATATAACCATGTTTAACATATACACAAAATCTCTGTCAAAACAACTAATGACTTGATTAGGAAGTCATATCACCTTTGCTTTTGGCTCAATCATGACATTCTGAGGACAAGATTCAGGTGTCCGAAGTCATACCACCTTTGACTTTGGCCCAATCATGACATTCTGAGGACAAGATTCAGGAGTCCGAAGTCATACCACCTTTGACTTTGGCTCAATCATGTCATTCTGAGGACAAGATTCAGGAGTCCGAAGTCAAACTTTGACTTTGGCTCAATCATGTCATTCTGAGGACAAGATTCAGGATTCCGAGGTCAAACTTTTGACTTTGGCTTAATCATGTCATTCTGAGGACAAGATTCAGGAGTCCGAAGTCATACCACCTTTGACTTTGGCTCAATCATGTCATTCTGAGGACAAGATTCAGGTGTCCGAAGTCATAACAACTTTGAAGTCATAATCAATATCTTGGTTGAGCGTAGCTAGGATAAAGTAATATTATGTTAAGATGTTTTATAATCATGACATTCTAGGGACGAGCTTGGTGTATCCAAAGTTGTGAAAAAGGTACAATATTTTATTGCTAAACTGACTTTGCATACGGAAAAAAATATTTTTTACCTTTGTACCGGTACTTTCTCTCTTTTCTTCGAAATATCCATGTTGGTTATCTAAATTCTTATTATTTAGGTAAACATAATATTAAATTTATTAAAAGTTACCTTTTCTCATTTCTCCGAAATATCCTTGCTAATACTGTGTCTTGAACATGCGGGCTTATCTAAATTCTTTTTAAATAATTAAACATTACATATAAATTCCTAAAAGGTACTATTTAACTTTTCTCCGAAATATTCTTGCTAATACTGTGTCTTAAACATGCGGGCTTATCTAAATTCTTTTTAAATAAGTAAACATTAGATATAAATTTCTAAAAGGTACTATTTAACTTTTCTCCGAAAATTCCTTATGTTTACTAATAATTAAACATTAGATATGAATTTCTAAAAGGTACTATTTAACTTTTCTCTTTTCTCCGAAATGTCCTTGCTAATACTGTGTACCTTAAGCATGCGGGCTTATCTAAGTTTTTGGTTAATAAATAAACGTTTAAATTATTTATCTATCTATCTAATTATCTAAATTTCTTTGGTCTTGTTCATGTTCGTTCCTTACTTCCTGTCAGGGTTTCTTAAAGATTGTTTTCATACAACAGTTATTTCCATTTTTAGAAAATGTAGCATGCTTCTTTTAGAATTATTCTTCTAATTTAAATTCTTTTCAAACCATCTGTTCTAAATTGTTGTGTTTATACAACTAATTTAAACAATAATTGAGTTAAGTAAGAAAATTAAACATAAAATAATATACTGCCAGTGGTCTTATTTCTAAACAGATTTTAATTCATCAATGATCAATTATTTGTGTCAAAATATATTCAATCGTCAATTATTTTCCATATAAGATGACAAAATGGCCAAATTACAAATTAAATTATCTTTGTTAGACATCTCTTTATTTGATATTTATTTGCAAAATATGGTACTATTTATGTTATTTAATAATAAAAAGAATATTACTTTAGGAAATTCGTCTTTTTCCTCATCTATTTACTATGTGAAAACATTTCTATAGTTGAAAATATAAATTTACGATATATTTACTAATTAAACTTTTAAACTTAAATTAGTGGGATATAAATCTTGCATTATTGGTCCATAGTGTGTATTCCTTTCTATTAACTATAGTTATTAATTTTCTCTACTCTTAAGTGATTTTTTCTCCTTGAAATAAATCTTTTGTTTAGTCGGTTTGAATGTTTTAACGCGACAACACTCGTCTGCTGTATGACTCTTTAAACATTGTATTTGAGAACTATTGAATATGAGTATTTTGTTTTTCAATTTGTGAGTCAAGCTCGTAATTATTTAATTTTTCGATCTCGACGAATGAAGAACAATGAAGAATTAATTAATTCTTCATTGTCGTCGTTCAAATAAGTGATTTTTTAAATTATTTGAACTATAGATCGGTTTACTCTCTCTTTTACATTTCAAAGTATTAATTTTAAACCCTACTTGGATAAACTAATATTTTATTTTCATTTAATTTAATAATTTATTTATATTTGTTTTTATTGAATTATTTAAACCTTGTTTTACTTTTATCTTATTTTTAACATAAAGCCATGGCTGTGTTTTCGAGATTTGTCTTTGTTTTTTTAATGTTTGTTCATCAATTATTTAATTTTATATCTAAAATGCAAGCTGATATTTTATCCCTTCTTCTTTTTCGACAGAATAGGTAATTCAAATCACATCAGTCCCCAAATTTTAATGGAATAAGGTGCTTTAATCAATGATCTTCAACCCAAAACTTTCAAAAAAGCATTAAAAACATTGTTACTTGAGAAAGCCTTCTATAATGTTAACAAGTTTTTAGCTGATAACTAAGTATCCCCACCTTAAATGTTGAGTTTTTCTCATGTAATGTTATGCTTTTTTTGTTTTTATTTTTAATGAAGTTTGTTATTCAAGTTATGTTGTTTATGTTTATGCAGTCTATGTAATAATGTACAATCAATTTTTTTTATTTCATTGTAAAATTTTGACAATTGAGAAACTTTATAATAAAGTAACCTCAAGTATGTAAATAAATAAATAAATTTATAGTGTTTCATGCATAGAGGGGTTCATTTATATACTAGAGGAGGCATAGTCTATCTCAATACATTGAGAGGCCTGAAACATCTTTTTGGGGCTCTCAGGGGCTCCGTGTAACCTTGTATTTAACAATAAATTAATTGTTTTTAATTCTTGTATGTTTTTTTATTAAACATCATGATATTAAACCACAATTTTTCAGGAGAAACAACTAATGATTTAACAATTTTCCTATTAAATAGGTTGTTAGTTTAATTTATGGTTATAAAATTTGGTAAAAATCGAAAACATAATTAGAATCACTTTATATTTTAAATGTTTTAACGTAATATTATTATCTATTTAGGAGGTATAATTAAAGATTGGCTCTTAACAAATTCTCTGGCATGAGGCACTGTAAACTTATGCTAAAAAGGACCCAGGCTCAAAGTAACTGAGGACCACCTCAGTCTTAATAGAAAGGACCTTAGAACAGTAACTGGACTACTGACTGGTCACTGTCACCTACGAAAACTTCTCCATACCATTGGTATCATTAAAGATAACCCAGTGTGTAGGCTTTGTGAATCGGAAACCGAAACTGCCTCTCACATACTTCTGAGATTTTAAGACCTAGCCTTTCAAAGGTTCTCCAACTTTGGTAGTAGCACTCTCACAAGTTTGACTCTACCAATGAATCACTGGTCAAAAAGATCCTAGACCTAGTCCGGGGAAAAGGATTATTCTGACCAGGATCAATTGAGGGGATTGTACAATAGACTTCCAGTCGCAGTGCAAATGGGGTCTATCTTCGACTCAAATCCCAATCATTAATAATAATCTATTTAGGCGAAACTTAACCAGGTTTTGCCTCTGTCCTCTACCTCTTATCCCTACTCCTACAACTAATGCTCCTAATATTTAATAATTATACCAATTTATTGTTGTTGCAGGTATGTTTTAATTAATTTCATATTTTGGGCTATGTTTGGCTGTAATGTGAGTACTCATCATCTACATTTGTTTTTATTAATTAAACTTAAGTATATTCACAATATAATTGTGCGAGACACTATTCATGTTTTGTCAACTATTCATGTTCATGTTTTGCAAAACTCAGTAGTATCAAATGATTTAAGTATATTCGTTCAATAAACTAAAAATATTTTTGGAATGTGTATTTGTTTTACCGAATTTTCTCGGAAACAATTGTTGATTTTTTCAAATTGTTGATACCGTTTGGCTGGCTTCCTGATACCAAAAATATATGTTTGTAAAAAATGTATGTATGTGTATATATATATATATATATATATATATATATATATATATATATGCTACGGATAACTCCGTTCCTGGTGTTTTAAAGGCCTCCAGAGTGTTTTTCACAACGTTTTCTGTCGGTATGTGTGTGTGTAAAAGTTTTTACCTTTGTATATGGCGAACGATAACTCTTGAAACAAAACGAAACTTGGCATATGTCGAGATGTTTGTTTGTTTGTAAAAAATGTATGACGTCATTAAATCAAGTTATTTCAAAAAATGTAAAAACTCCAGTGACGATCTGGGCCCCTTTTACGATTTAAAACGATGTTAGAAAGTTAGAATACTTTGGGTCGTTTTATCAGGAGCCATCTCTAAATTTAAAGAATGCAAAATCATTGTTGTGAAACGTTTTTACTAACCATATTTATCTTATGTTTTGAAATTTACTAAATGAAAAGACATCTTTATCGACTTATATACCATCGCTTTAATATTTATAAGAAATTAGGTTGTACATTTTAAAATAGATCATTCATTTTTAAATTTCAAATAGTAAATTCATGTTTTTAGAAAAGCTGTCTTTTTTATAAATCGATCGCATTATGACATACATAAAGAAAAAAACCAGGGATGAGTCGAGATGAAGGGCCTATTAGGGCTGGAAATTGATCTTTTAAGCTTTCCATCGAGAAAACCTTTTATAGAGAGATGAAACGAAATTCGGAATTTCTCAATGCATCACTTTCATTACTTCACTTAACTTTAAAAGAAACTGGTACTGCTATTTTTCGCCCATTATTAGAATTATTATATTAAAAAATGTCATTTTCTCTCAAAAATTAGCTTTTGAAACAGAATTTATTGCTTGATACCACCTATAAAATATTCTTATCTGAGGTAGAGTTTTGGTTTTATTTATTCCCTGATGTACGAACGTGAAATGCAAAATTTGTATCTTCTGTATAAAGTTTTAAAACAAGAGGCCGCGGCGTCGACGCTAAGGGCTGCGAAGCGGCCCTGCACGCCTCCTTGTGGCCGCTTCCACATGGTTGCTGTACTTAATCAATTCATCATATTACTGGATTATATATAAGTGGTATTCTGCCACAATATAAGCGAATTTTCAAATGTACTTGTATTTTTCAAAATATGTGATTTGTTTACAACATGTCAATGAATGACAATGCTTTGTTTGACGTATATATGTCAATCAATAAAACCTTAACTTCGAATGTTTATGAACCATATATAGTAGTGTATGTGTAGAACATCTAAACATTATATTAAATTTTATGATTTTTTTGAAATGTTTGTGGGGTCATTATTGTGCGTTAATGACGTCACACATATGTAATAAACAATAGGGTTCGGGACATTAACAAGGTTGATTTTTTTACCAAGTTTAATTTTAATTTAAGAAAACGTTCGAATATTACCGTGTCCCATAAAAACGTCTATAGGACACAAAAATTTCGTATACATACTCACACACATACGTTGACGTATTTTACTATTGTTGTGTTTTTATTGGGTCCCCAATAACTTTTTGTTCCAAACTGGGCATTTTATAATATCAAAACCAACAAATTTTAACTCCACTAAATTTAATTTTTTTTTTACAGATCCTGCTTTCGGCAATAATTCCATCTACAGTGCCGTGGTGAGATGTTGAGTCTTTTAATCCATGGAATCTGACTGAAAGACTGAATCTGAATTGAAAGACTCAACATCTCACCTCGGCACTGTAGATGGCATTATTGCCGAAAGCCGGCTTTGTAAAAAAAAGTTTAAATTTAGTGGAAAGACGTTGTTGGTGTTGATATTATTGAAGAAAATTCCACTGCGTTTATTGAAATTAAATGCATTTTATGTTTTCGGTCTAAAACTGATATTGTGCCAATATTTTTTTTTGGTTATGTCCTTCTTAAAAATAATATTTGGGTGCCCCCCAAAAAAATGTTAAAAAACCGATGGTCCCCTCTTATGAATTTAAGGATAGCCGATCCCAAAAAATGTATAATAGATCCTCTTAAATTTATTCTTATATTTAAGAACTAATTTTTTCTCCTTTTGAAGCAAATAGTGCTTCTTTACTTCCTAAAAATGTGTTATTAACCTTCACATTATATACCATGTAGAGATAAAGAGGTATTATGACACTCTAATAAGCTTATGATGTAACTTACCCTTAACGAAGACTTAGCTTGTATATGTGACTGTGATAACTTTATTGTTAAAAACAAGTTTGGCACACTCTTCAAACACTCAACTCAAACTCGTAATTAAAATGTTTGAATACTTTAAACACAAATAAAATGAAATGGTTTTAAAGAAAGAAGACCTGTACTACTCCCCCGGGGGGAGCCACAGGTGTCCCTGAGTAACAAAATATCATTTCCTTGTACAAAACAACATTTTCTATTTATTGTTTCTGACTTGGTAATATTATTCAAGTTTTGTTTTAAATAAATTTTTATTCTGAACCTTTCTTTCCGGTAAAAATTCTTCTTCTTTTTTATCTTTTTTGTTAGTTAATTTATGATAAATGAATTAAAAATTAATAGAACGGCCATCGGTGCTGAAAAAGTTGTCAATATTTCATAGATAACTACTTCGATTATTCCAGGATTTTAAATATAGAATCAGGCTCATATCACTACAGATTTGTCCGATTTAACCCGAAAATAATAAAACCAAAACGGTTAATTCAACAATCATTTTACAAAAAAGAGTGAATTTTGGGAGTTAATAATTATTTTTATTTTATTGATTAATTTATTATTATTTGATTAACAATTAATTTTATTTATTTTAATTATTTATTGATTAACAATTAATAAATTGAAACACCATTATGTTGAAAATTAGCTTGTTATTAGTTAATTTAAATACCTGTTCTAACTAATTTAAACAATTTAATGCAAAAGAAAGTAATTTTGTGAGTATATGTTGAAATAAAATTATATAAAAGTAACCTTAATTAACAATAAATAAAATAAAACACTGTCTTATGATTTTCACCTTCATATCACTCAATTTAAATAGTCATGACAACCCATTAAAACCCTATTTTTAAATTAAATAGTTATTTTACTGAGTTCATGCGCCCTAAAATTCAAAATGCTTTCCTTATCAATTTCTTATCAGCGATGGTGGCGCTGTTACGGTCTTTGAATCGCGAATAACAGATTCACACTCAAACTGTCGACTACTTGAAAACCATTGTGGAGGTTTTTAAAAAAAATAACTCAGGTTTCGGATTTTTAGTACAACACACATACTTTTTCTATGAAAATAGTAAAAAAAGTAAATGTGTTAAAGTAAAAAAAAATATAATATTTCAAATAAAATGATGAGTCGATTTCGTTTCTTTATAAAGCATTAACTTCATGGAAAATCCCTGCAGTTATATGCATATCCATTTTCCGCTATGCCTTGGTACGTTGCGTTTTTAGTATTTTCGGTATTAAAGGCTTGTTCGTATTTTGTTTAGCATTTCTAATCTGAAAGCCGTTGATTTACTACTTCCCTTGTTTAGTTTATAACACGGACTATATCACATTAAAAACTTAACTATGCTCAGTCAGATCGGTAGTAGGGGTGGCTCATCTATCTAGGGCTCAACCCTCTCAAATTTAACCAATAAATCATAACAGACAGAGTCCTCCAGGACTTCACAGACTAAAGTAAGGGATACCTTCTCATATACCTTGTAAATAGGGCGACAGGTTCTTAAAAAAGAATACAATTTAGGGAAAGAACCAATCCCCAAAAATCTCCAAAAAGTACATTACATCTAGGTCAGGTAATCTTAACGTAAGAACACAATAAATTAGCACTAATTCTTTTAGTATCATTGTAATTAAGTGAATTAGCAGATAAGGATTAATTATTAAAACTCTAAAAGATATTAACTGGGCTTTAACTAAAGGCCTTAACTAAGAAATTATATCATTTCACATAAAATTTGAATATACCTTACATTTGATCTTACATTAAAACTACTTAACCATTTATATTTTTAAATATGATAATTAATATTAACATATTAATAATATGATTACATAATATTAATATTATTATATTAATATATAATATTAATATAATAATATTTTTAACGGTTTTGCACTGATGATGGCCTCTAGCTAGGTTGAAAACGCTTTGCCAATAAAGTTTTTTTTGTGGAGAGACTTTTAACTTAATTATTTTGTTTTTAATTTCTTTGGCTATTTAATAAACATACTTTGTGGTCAAGTGATTACAATATACCCACACACTCTCACACGTAAAATAAGACAATTTTGTAAAAACCACTTAAAAGGTCTTAAAAACATCCGAGTCGGATAATTTCATTGAAATTTTGATTCCGGAATTTTTTTCTAACACAATATTTTTCCTGTATACCTATTGTATAACTGAGGAAAATTAATAATGGTTTCCGCGGGTTTGTCACTTCGAACTTCCTAAGAACCCGAACAGCTCTTATAAAAAAAGTAATTAATGTTTTTGTGCAAATTAAAAATAAATTATCATAAAAAATCTTTTGACGTGAGAGTAAAATAGTTATATCTAATGTAATAAATATTCTCAGATGATAAAATAGAGACGAGTTTTCCCAAATTTTATCTCTTGTGTGCAAGATTTAGTCACAGTATTGTAATATTAGTCATAACTAGAGTCATAGCTACCCCCCACTTTTATATCTTTTCTTTATATGTAAAATCATCTCCCATTTTTTTATACAGATAAGCTATTTTTATAAATTACGCAGTTTATTTGTTCAGAGGAAAATAATTTTTAATGAATAGTAAATAAAAACAGATTAATTACACAAAAGTCCTATATTTTTTAATATATAATAATAACTAAGCTTTTGTACTAATAATTAGTCATCATCAGAGTTTAACAAATATAAAATAATATAAAATAAAAAAAAAACAATTTTACAAACTATTTCATATTGCATCTCATGCCAGCAAGTACTATCACTGGGTAGATTCTTGCAACAGTCATATCAAAGCCATATCTTATCACTGTTACTATTATTGCTAATAACATATCTTTCATATAGTTGCAATATTCAATAAAAAAAGTTAAAAAAAAAAATTTCATATTGCACTTTGGTATGGTTCATATGGTTATGATATGGTTGATATGGTTAGAGGAGGAAACCATACCAAGGTGCAATATGAAGTAATTTGTGAAATTGTTTTTTGTTTTATATTTGTTTAACTCTGATGATGACTAATTTTTAGTCAAAAGCTTAGTTGTTATTATATATTAAAAAATATAGGACTTTTGTGTAATTAATCTGTTTTTATTTATATATTTTTTATAAGACCACAAAAAGAAACTTTTTAATAGTAAAGTTTTTCCTATAGTCTATTTAACGTATTTTAATTATTTATTTAATTAATATATTTCAACTATCCTTGTGTATATTTATCAAACTTCAGTAGAAATGATAATAACTAAGAAATAATTGAAAAGAAGTCAACAGATGGCTTAATACCTGATAACATTTTTAAATGAGTCTGACTTAATTAAACATATTTATAGCTCTTCATTTAGATGAGCTAAATAGACCAAATCACCAACACCAATAAATATTAATTAAAAATCGGGTACGGTGTCCCTCGGAACTTTCCTCACCACATCGGATTTGCTTCGCTTATCCGACTTATTTCGGACTCGCTTCGCTCGTCCTCAGAATAAAAAACTAATTTGTACTGCAAAATAAATTTGGAATTGCTTCGCTCGTCTTTAGGAAGTAAATACGTTCGTTTTATTCACAGTGGTCACCTATTTAGGCTTGAACTAGCTAAATGCTGCCTAACTTTTTTGATCTAACAAAAACCGAAGATTTACTTGTCGTATTGAAACGAAACTTATATACGTGTACCAAATTTTAACTCAATTTGATTATTTCCCGATTTTTTAGTCATTTGATAAAAATTGAACTGATGCTGATAATCAGATGAAATTTGGCACATATGGTGGTTTTATACATAGCTACATGTCTGCCAAATCTCAATCTGATCGCATCATTTTTTCGCGTTTTATGATTTTTCAAAATGTTTGCTGTCATTAATGCGGGTTAATGACGCTATGAAAACATTTTCCGAATAGCACAACTACATATATAGATTGATTTTTGTACGAAGTTTCAACTCACTAGCTTAAATTCACTGGGAGCTACGATAATAACAGACGCACACACACATGCAGACAGACAACTTTACAAAAACTTCTCAGGAGTCCTTTAAAACACCTGAAACAGATAATTCCAGTATCATCCCGGATTCGGATTTTTTTTTGCAAATAAATAATAAATAAATCGTTTATTTATATATAAATACCTGTTTACAAAGGTTAAATTACAAATTATAAATAAATAAAATAATATATATTGACCATTTGTGTCGCATAAGCTCAAGGCTTGTGCGCGACACGAGTCTACTCCTTATATCTAATGCTTATAAATATATACTCCTATATCTAATTAAATAAAGTAAAAATAATAAATAAAAAAAGTATTCATTTATAAATTTAAGTCAACAAAGTTAAACAAACAAAAGAGAAAAAATAATGAATTGCCTAATTAGGTACCTAAGAATTTTTTTAACTTATTTTTAAATGTCTTGTAAGGGACAGTAGAAAGAATATGTATGGGCAAGTTATTGCAACACTATACTTTTCCTATAAACCTACGGTATAAATGAGGAAATGTAATTTATTAATTAGTATTGAATAAATTAACCCCTATTTTGGTTTTATGACCTTTCTGTCACTCAAGGAAGATATTTTATGGGCGCTTTGAATTTTATAGTATTTTATTTACATACAAGAGCATTAAATGACCATTAATTGCAGTCGTAAGTTCTTATTTTTATGAACCAAACTGATATATTATCAATTTTGTTTATTTTTGTTGTCCATTTCCTACACACCGACACTGATTGACATTAATTGCCTATAAATAACAAAATAATCATTAATTAACTGACATTGTTGAGTCCAAGTGCGGACTGGGGGGTGTGTGGAGATATGAAGGTGTGTTTATAGGTTGTAGTAGGGGTAATAAAAACATTCTATATGGTTTGGCATTGTGTCAAACTTCAGTCTCATATCCGCTTTGCACTCAGACTGTCCGTGTCTCCGTTCGGCTTGTACCGGTATATTTCGTGAAAGTGTAAACAACTTTGTTATTTACTAGTTTTTAATTAGAAAAAGTTATTTATATTAAATACCTACATTTGTTTTTTTAACAACTTTGTTATTAATTTGTTATTTACTAGTTTTTTATTAGAAAAAGTTATTTAAAAACTTTGTTATTTACTAGTTTTTTATTAGGAAAAGTTATTTAATAACTTTGTTATTAATTTGTTATTTACTAGTTTTTTATTAGAAGAAGTTATTTAAAAACTTTGTTATTAATCTGTTATTTACTAGTTTTTTATTAAAAAAAGTTATTTATATTAAATACCTACATTTGTTTTTTAAATGATTATGTTTGGTATTTCAAAATTAAATTTGCAGAACTTATTTTCATTTAATTTACTATGGATTTTTTATTAATTTTGTTCAGCCATTGGATTATATTTTGTTAAACCATTGCATTATTATAACAAGTGTTTGTTTTGATTATATTTTTACGAGTTACCTAATTTAAACGTATAGTACCACTACTTTGTCAAATTTAAAAATTTAAACTTATACTTTTTTTTAATAATTTTAAAATCGTCTAACCATTATTGTTACTTGTGTTCGATTTATTTTGTTTTAATTCTTTTTTTAAGTGGTTAAACTAATTCTTGAATATTACGAAAAATGAGGATTTCAGTGCATAGTTAATTTTTAAATTATTAGATTAGTGTTTTTCAAAAATTTTGGTATTATGGTGAATTCACTTCCAGTCGGTCCGCCTCTAACCCCTCAGGAAACTCCTGATTTAGGGTATGGTTAAAGCATTTTTTTATCTTTTGTAATTCATACTTAGTAGGGACGCATTCCAAAATGAACCTGCTTGATGTGCTTTTGCTTGATGTGCTTTTGCTCGATCGTGCTACTGCTGCAATAATCTCGCTTCCTTCTTTTTGAAACGTAGGTTATAGCAAAATGTTTGGTTATCTCACATTAGTTTTTAATAAATAACGATAAAAGTTATTAAAAGTGGCTTATTAAGAGGAGGAGCCCTATATAGGTTAAATTTTGGAACATCAATAAAGTAACCTGACAACCTTCGCTAATAATATAATCAAATAAGTGAGTGATAAAATCAAATACAATAAACTTTAAAAAAACAGAACATGAATACAAAAAATAATAATACAACAATCTTTGATAAGGTCACTGATAACTACGCATCGGTATGAAGCGAATCTTTCTATATGCTCGATTTCGCTGTGAGTTTCGCTCGAGCTTAAGGATTCCCGCCTTAACTCTAGAATCCTAGCAGTCATCTTGCTTTGCAGCTGCTTTAATTGGAAAGCGTTAAAGAAGGTAATGGAAAGGTGGAAATCGTTGACTAATTTCAATTTCCTATATTTATAGACTCCATAATCAGAATTCATTCAAAAGTTTGTCTTCCGGTGTACATTGTACTGAATGTTATAAATCAAACACGTTTCAGCTTTTCGTACCTTGGAGTGTCACCGAAATCTTCTTAGTTATCGCCTGTAATTTATTATTATTTTTGACTGATTAAAAAGAATCGGGTTGGGGGTACCTCGGAAATTTTCCTTATCACATCGGAATCCCTACGCTCATCCTCCATACTTCCCTCGTCCTCAGCTAGTAAATACATAAGTTTCATTCCCAGCGGTCTCTCATCCAGGCACTGACAACGCTCGATGCTGCTTTTATGATTAAAAAAATATGGATATACTTGTCGTATTGATACGAAACTTATAGGGCGCTTATTTTTAACGTTTTTATTTTGTACGTAATTATTAATTTTAACTCAATTGCAATTTTTCCTAATCCTCCACTGCAAGCGTGCTGTCTTTTCTGACTTAGTGTTTTTATTATATTTCTCATGTGAAGGATGAAGTAATCAGTTATTAGTCATTAGTGTTATTCTAAACAAACAATCTTTTTGTTTCCTGACAAAATTGAATTACGTATTTTCCTAACAATATTGGTGCTGCAGTCCTTATTCCTGCTTGCATTTCAGTTTATCATATCGCTTCTCTTTACCTATACAACAATGCCTTAATTAATTACTTAAAGAATTATGCCTGCATCAGTCAGTGATTAGAGTAACTGTTTTCCTTTGCTTGGTGTTTCTTTTCTTTTATTCTCAGTATATCCGTGTATTTAGACAAGGTCGTATGATTTCATACGCTTGGCTGCATCTAGATACTTGACTCTCCTTGTATTTAATTTCAATATTAGTTAAACTTTTGTTAACATTTATTATTTGCTTATTAACTATTTGTTTTGTGGCACTTAATATGCAACTGTGGTATTATATTTTAATGTTAAAATTATTATTTATGTTTTGAAGTTTTCGAAACATCGATGTATGACAAATTATAATTTTAAATCAGTTAAGTTATCAAATACCAGATATTATTTTACATCTACAGCAATTTTAAGGGGGGGGGTGAAGAAGAAGAGGAAGTTTCCTCACTCCCTAGTGTTAATAAAAGAGGACCTACTATATTTTGTTTAATTTTTAAAGCTATGCTTCTATTGCTGTTTTTATCTGTGAGAATTGTTAAATTTTAAGCAATAATAACATAACATTAGCAATAAATAATCTTACTAAACACCATTAAAGAGACTTTTTTGGTCTCTACTAAAAAAAAGACTTTTTTGGTCCAAAAAAATAGGAAAATCAACTAAGTTTACTTATAATAAGTGCGCATGCGCTATTATCGGTAGTGTTTTGTCTCCGTGTTTTATGCGGGAGTAAGGAGACATCCTCTTCTCTTTACATCCCCCTCCTTAAAATGACATTAATTAAGTCTCAGAATATCAAGGTGTTTATTACTAAAAAATGTAGTTTTCTAGAATAAACATTTGTTACTATTTCATTAGAATAAAAAAACGAATACGGGGTACCTCGGAACTTTTCCTCATCATATTGGATTCGCTTCGCTTATCTTCCCAACTTCGGACTAGCTTAGCTTGTCCTTATAATATACAATTCCCCAAATTTATTCTCCAACTCGTGTTCGGACTCGTTTCGTTCGTCTTCAGATAATACATGCATCCCAGCAGTCATCCATTCAGGCACTGACCACGCTCGATGCTGCTTAACTTTTATGATCCAAAAAAATCATTGATATACTATTTATCATATTGCAATGAAACTTAGCGCGCTTATTTATTACGTTAATTATTAATTTACGTTTTTTTATTAATTTTAACTCAATTGCAAGTTTTTCCGATTTTTTACAAGTTTTTAAAAATCGTAAGAATGTTATTTGATTAAAATTAAACTAATGCTGATAATGAGATGGAACTTGGCTGAATGACTTTACGCTTAAAATTTATTGAATTATATTTTATATATTATATATATTATATATGTTGTATATTATACTATTATATATGTTAATCTTATTTAGGGTTGTGGGACTCCCCAAATTTTAACGAGTGCTTACAGTTTAAGTTATTGAGGGATTTCCACTTTTAGATTATTTTGCCCGTTATCATATTTGAAGGGCGTTAACCTTGGGCATAGAGATATCATTACTAGAGGGCCTCTATTCGTTGAATTTCGAAATATCGAAAAAGTAACCAGAACATCTTCGTGTTCAGAACGTTTTAAACAAGTTATAAAATTTATAACGAGATTGAATTAGAGTTTTTATGAATGAAATCAATTTTTTTTGACATGTTAGGTTATAGTCCGGAATTGACGTCATTGCAGGAATAAATAGTAAATTTTCAATGCTGACTACCTATATCGTTCCTGCAATGACGTCACACGCCATTCATAAATACGTCAGGTTATAACCTCCGAATGCGTTTGGTTTGTTTACATCTAATTGAATCACCCTATACATTTTTAACATTTTGCTTTTTAAAAACTAATTGCTTCATCAAATACTTCAAAAATATATTGTGAAGTAGTTAACGGTTATTGATTTATATACACTGAATATATACAATATATATTCAGTTATATATATATATATATATATAATATATATATATATATATATATATATATATATATATAATGAAATACACTGAACTTAATCTTATTGGAGTTTTCAATGAGGTTACACAGAGCCCCTGAGAACCCCAAAAATATGTTTCGAGCTTCTCAATGTATTGAGATAGGCTCTAATATTATATCTCTATAGACTAGGGGATTTCTTGTTATCTTGACCTAACTTTTCTTTTTCTTAGAAATTCTCGAGATAGGTTTTTGTTTAAAATCCGATAAAGTGAAGGGCATAACCCTGAGGGTGAAATATCATGAATTCAAAGGAAAGCCCTCCCTCTGAATTATCTCCAATAGTAAAGGATTCAGGTCTGATAAACTTTTCAACTCTTAAAGGTTTCGCTTCTTACTTTTTACTCTATTTTAAAAAGTAGCTCAGTTCTTGAGTTCTTCGATCACTTTTGTTTTCATTATTGAAAAAAAATGCTTGTTTCGAATTCAGTTATGAGCCACTTTCTTTGTACTCAGGATTGGGAGTTAACTTTAATTTATTTTGCGTTCACCAAGAATTTTTTTGGTGAAGGAGAATTTCTTTTGCGGTTTCGATTTTTTTTACAAACGCAATACTTTTCCTATATACCTACGGTGTAAATGAGGAAAAGTAAAGAATTTGGATATGGGGGTATCTTGGAACTTTTTCTCATCTTATTGGATTCGCTACGCTAGTTATCCCCTCTTGGGACTTAGTTCGCTCGTATAATATGAAAAACGCATAATTCATAATTAAGAGTTTTGTCTCGATTTGCTTACTTTTGTCTACTGATCACGCTCGATTAAGATTAAGTTCTCTCGATTAAGATTAAGTTCTCGCTCAAAAGTTCACTAAAGAAGTTAAGACCCCTATTTCAACTAAATTATCCGTTTCAGATGTTTTTAAAACCTCTTGAGTGATTGTTACCAAGTTGACTGTTTCTATGTGTGTGTACCTGTCATCATCATTGTTCCCTATGTGTTACGCGGGCTAGTTGATTGAAAGTAAAGTGAAAAATTAATCTTTTGGCCTATAGTTGTGTTATAAGGAAAATAATTTTGATGACGTCATTATTGACTCAGAAAATTTCAGAAATTTATTAAACGCTGATAAATGTTTTGATCGATTAAAATCGGCGTACACGTAGTCCTGTATTAGGCCAAAAGAGTAAATTGGCGTACATGTGGTCCTGTAGACCGAAAAAGTAAATTGGCGTACATGTGTTCCTGTATCAGACCAAAAAAGTAAATTGGCGTACATGTGGTCCTGTATCAGACCAAAAAAGTAAATTGGCGTACATGTAGTCCTGTATCAGACCAAAAAAAATTGGCGTTCATGTGCCTGTATCAGACCAAAAAAGTAAATTGGCGTTCATGTGGTCCTGTATCAGACCAAAAAAGTAATTGGCGTACATGTGGTCCTGTATCAGACCAAAAAAGTAAATTGGCGTACATGTGGCCGTATCAGACAAAAAGTAAATTGGCGTACATTGGTTCTGTATCAGACCAAAAGGTACATGTGGTCCTGTAGACCGAAAAAGTTGCTTTTATTATTAGCATAAGTTCAATTTTTTATCGAATAATATAAAAACGCTTTAAAAAAATATTTAAAAATAAAAATGATTCAGTCAAGTTGAAATTTGGCGTGGGTGTTTGCCTTTATGTAATACATAAGTATTCTAAGTTTTATCTTTATTCGCCTAGTACATCTACGATTATTCGGATCGCCTAATGTACCTGGATCTGGATTGTCGACTGCTTGAAATAGAACGGATCAAGTTTAGCGACTGCTGACGAGTGGTGGGAGTCGGAAAACAAATTCCTATCTAAATCAGTCGATTGCCTTACTCTGAGGACGAGCGAAGTCAATCCGAAATGGTGAGATAAAATGCCAAGGTACCCCGTACCCGATTTTTCTTTTTTCTCAATTATACCGTAGGTATACAGGAAAAGTATTTTTTTGAGGTAGTACGTAATTGAGCACTTTATTGGACCGTTTTTAGGATGAGAAGTCAATCGTTATTGTTATAGGAGGTTATTTAGTACTTTTCACCTCCGAGGACAATAATGAGTGTAAAAAAAACTCCTAGGACATCAGAGTAATTCATATGTTGCCGCCATTACTGTAATGTAGCGTGTTCAAAAAACAATCTGTGTAAAGCTTCATGAGGTTTTTTAAAAACGTTCATTTGTTTCTGTTTTTGTTAGTAGACTAATTTTTTTTGTTTTTAAAAGTTGTTCTAATTGTTAATTTTTGTGTGTTTATTTGTAAAGCTTATACATTTTTGAGTAAAAGTGTGAAGCTATGGATGAATTCAATAATGACGATAATATGGAGTTAATTGGAAGTTTGTTTTTTTTCAATTAAGTATATATAGCGCAGTTTCTTTAATAAGTGCTACCTCAAAAAAAAAATTCTGGCGCGGTGGTCCGCATGTCGGGCGAATTTCCTTTGGATGCGAGCTCTCAAACCCAGAGTACCTGGGTTCAAATCCTAGTAGGGACAATAATTTTTTATTGTTTTTTTACCTAATATAAGTTTACAACTAAAAATAATTCTGGCGCGGTGGTCCGCTGTCGGGCGAATTTCATTTAGAATGCGTGTTTCCGTGCTAAACAACCCATTTCTTGCTTATGCAAGAACCATGCCCATTGCGTGGTTCCGGTTCATGCTTTAGAACCTAAGCAGTTACTCAATTGTCAAGCACTGCTCGTAACTCATTTTGTCTGTATTTTCCAAAGGAAATGCGCATAATCATCCAGTTGTTGTACAAAACTATGCCTCTAAAATTAGAAGTACGCACTATTATTTGCACTAGTTTAAAGATTAGTTACTTATCTTTAAGCTTAGTCAGTTATCTTTAAAGGTTTTAGCGCATTTCCTTTGGAAATACAGACAAAATGAGTTACGAGCAGTGCTTGACAATTGAGTAACTGCTTAGGTTCTAAAGCATGAACCGGAACCACGCAATGGGCATGGTTCTTGCATAAGCAAGAAATGGGTTGTTTAGCACGGAAACACGCATTCTAAATGAAATTCGCCCGACAGCGGACCACCGCGCCAGAATTATTTTTAGTTGTAAACTTATATTAGGTAAAAAAACGATAAAAAATTATTGTCCCTACTAGGATTTGAACCCAGGTACTCTGGGTTTGAGAGCTCGCATCCAAAGGAAATTCGCCCGACATGCGGACCACCGCGCCAGAATTATTTTCTAGTTGTAAACTTATATTTAGTAAAAAAAAACGATAAAAAAATTATCGACCCCTTCCAGGATGTGAACCCAGGTACCCTGAGTTTGAGTGTCGTATAACTCCGGACCACTGCCATTCAACTCAGAGGCCCAAAAAACATTGAAAACGCACCCTACTCGAAATTTAATTTTCAACGACCGTAATGTTGGTTTTCTATATTTTTTGTGGTTTTTTCGACTTTTTGGTAACTTAAGTGGTCGTATCGTCTTCGGACCGGTTCATTCGATTCAGCGCCCAAAATTACAAGAAAACGACACCCTACTCGAAATTATTTTTATCGACCTAAATTGGTTTTTGGTAATTTACAATGGTTTTTTCGATTTTTAGGTCACTTAGAGTGGTCGTATCGACTTCGGACCGGTTTCATTCGATTCAGCGTCTCAAAAAACATAAATATTAACCTTTTTCGCGGCAAAAAATATTAACCCTGAATTTTGCTGATTTTTTGAAAATTTCGCTGACTCAGCAAACCGGGTTAATGACGTCACAAAAATCTAGTTTTCAATAGGGTTCGTGTCCTCCCGAAGGTTGATTTTTGTACCAAGTTTGGTTAAAAAATATTAATCCGTTCGAAAGATAAAGTGTTTACAAGAAAGTGTCTAGAAATACATATACAGGGTGGAACATTTCAGATGCACACCCCCTGCTAAAATGGTTAAAAATGGAGATAGAGAGTCGGGAAAGTCTCCACCCCTAGGTAATCGACCTCAGTGACCTCAAATATGTCATTATTTTTTTGGTAACTATTTGGCAAATATGGTAATTTTATTACCCGAAATGTAATTCCTCGTTAACTTTAAAAAGTTAAATTAGGCATACCATGATATGAACATTTTTAAAACTACATTATGTTTTGAGAAATTTGATACCAATATCATAAAAATCCGGTAATTTTTCTACGACCTATTGTGTAACATACATACACACTTTTATACTTGAAAATTACCATTTTTGGAACAACAAAATGCACACCCCCTGCTAAAATGGTTAAAAATGGAGATAGAGAGTCGGGAAAATCTCCACCCCTAGGTAATCGACCTCAGTGACCTCAAATATGTCATTATTTTTTTGGGTAACTATTTGGCAAATATGGTAATTTTATTACCCGAAATGGTAATTCCTCGTAACTTTAAAAAGTTAAATTGGAGCATACCATGATATGAACATTTTTTAAAACTACATTATGTTCTGAGAAATTTGATACCAATATCATAAAATTCCGGTAATTTTTCTACGACCTATTGTGTAACATACATACACACTTTATCTTGAAAATTGCCAATTTTTGGAACAACAAAATGCACACCCCTGCTAAAATGGTTAAAAATGGAGATAGAGAGTCGGGAAAGTCTCCACCCCTAGGTAATCGACCTCAGTGACCTCAAATATGTCATTATTTTTTGGTAACTATTTGGCAAATATGGTAATTTTATTACCCGAAATGGTAATTCCTCGTTAACTTTAAAAAGTTAAATTGGAGCATACCATGATATGAACATTTTTAAAACTACATTATGTTCTGAGAAATTTGATACCAATATCATAAAATTCCGGTAATTTTTCTACGACCTATTGTGTAACATACATACACACTTTTATCTTGAAAATTATTATTTTTGGAACAACAAAATGCACACCCCCTGCTAAAATGGTTAAAATGGAGATAGAGAGTCGGAAAGTCTCCACCCCTAGGTAATCGACCTCAGTGACCTCAAATATGTCATTATTTTTTTGGTAACTATTTGGCAAATATGGTAATTTTATTACCCGAAATAGTAATTCCTCGGTAACTTTAAAAAGTTAAATTGGAGCATACCATGATATGAACATTTTTTAAAACTACATTATGTTCTGAGAAATTTGATACCAATATCATAAAATTCGGTAATTTTTCTACGACCTATTGTGTAACATACATACACACTTTTATACTTGAAAATTACCAAATTTTTGGAACAACAAAATGCACACCCCCTGCTAAAATGGTAGTAATTTGTTAACATTGTTATATTTGTGAATAGCACTTTAAGGTTGTATAGTTTTTAATATGTATTCGATTTGTCATTTATTTTATTTCTGAAAAAAGGTCAAAAAATAAAGATTTATTTAATATTTATTATTTATTTAACATACATACACACTTATGTTATAGGTCGTAGAAAAATTACCGGAATTTTATGAATTTGGTATCAAATTTCTCAACATAATGTAGTTTTAAAAAATGTTCATATCATGGTATGCTCCAATTTAACTTTTTAAAGTTACCGAGGAATTACTATTTCGGGTAATAAAATTACCATATTTGCCAAATAGTTACCAAAAAAAATAATGACATATTTGAGGTCACTGAGGTCGATTACCTGGGGTGGAGTTTTTCCCGACTCTCTATCTCCATTTTTAACCATTTTAGCAGGGGGTGTGCATTTTGTTGTTCCAAAAATTTGGTAATTTTCAAGATAAAAAAGTGTGTATGTATGTTACACAATAGGTCGTAGAAAAATTACCGGAATTTTATGATATTGGTATCAAATTTCTCAGAACATAATGTAGTTTAAAAATGTTCATATCATGGTATGCTCCAATTTAACTTTTTAAAGTTACCGAGGAATTACTATTTCGGGTAATAAAATTACCATATTTGCCAAATAGTTACCAAAAATAATGACATATTTGAGGTCACTGAGGTCGATTACCTAGGGGTGGAGTTTTCCCGACTCTCTATCTCCATTTTTAACCATTTTAGCAGGGGGTGTGCATTTTGTTGTTCCAAAAATATGGCAATTTTCAAGAATAAAAGTGTGTATGTATGTTACACAATAGGTCGTAGAAAAATAACCGGAATTTTATGATATTGGTATCAAATTTCTCAGAACATAATGTAGTTTTAAAAATGTTCATATCATGGTATGCTCCAATTTAACTTTTAAAGTTACCGAGGAATTACTATTTCGGGTAATAAAATTACCATATTTGCCAAATAGTTACCAAAAAATAATGACATATTTGAGGTCACTGAGGTCGATTACCTGGGGTGGAGTTTTTCCCGACTCTCTATCTCCATTTTTAACCATTTTAGCAGGGGTTGTGCATCTGAAATGTTCCACCCTGTATATATATATATATATATATATATATATATAATATATATATATATATATATATATATATTATATATATATATATACATGTATATATATATATATATACATATATATATATATATATATATATATATATATATATTATATATATATATATATAAGTTCTCGCGAAAAATTTTTTTTCGTCATTAGGGACCTCTGAAACGGATTTGTGTCGTGGTCCGAGGTTCGAATTCCGCCATGACGCCTATCCCATTAGCGAATTTTTTCCCAAAGGAAATTCGCTAAAATAGTGTATGCCATCCGGCTGAGAATGTCTTTATGTCTTGGCAATTTTTCCCGACTCGCTTCGCTCGTCGGTAAATCTAATTGCCGTGACATAAAGACACACTTCTCAGCCTTATGGCATAAATAAGAGTAAAGTCCAAAACCAGGATGACACCGGAATTATACGTTTTAGGTGTTTTAAGACCTCCTGAGTGATTTTCATAAAGTTGTCTCTCTGCACGTGTGTGTCATCATCGTAGTTCATAGTTTATTTATACTAGAGAGTTGAAACTTTGTGCAATTATCAATCTATAGGTGTAGTGGTGCTATCCAAGAAATATTTTTATGACGTCATCAACCTGCATTAATCACTCAGTGAAAATAATGTAATTAAGTTAAAATTTGGTACCACTATATACCTTTATTTAATAATTAAGTTCACCTAGTTTTATTTCAATACGACATGTATATTCATACTTCTCTTAGATCATAAAAGGTAAGGAGGATTGAGCGTGGTTAATGTCTGGATGGGTGACCGCTGAAAACAAAACGGATGTATTTACTTTTTGTGGACGAGTGCGTCGAGTCTGAAAAGGTGTTGCAGATGAAATTTAACGACTTGTACATTCTATGAACGAGCAAAGCGAGTCCAAAGTAGGAAGGACGAGCATAGCGAATCCGATGTAATAAGGAAAAGTTGCGATGTACACCGTACCCTACGTTTGTGTTGTATATTAAAATGGAAATACATTCAAAGATATTTTAATACATATTTGCCAACCGCTGTTTGCATTTTTTTTAAAGAATGAAATATCCTTGGAATGGTTCAGTTATTCATTAATTAGATTGTCATGGTATTTACAACATATTCATTGTGCAATTAAAATAAGCTTTGTTTTGTTTAAAGACATTGCTAGAATAGAAAATACATTTCAAAATTATAATTAGTTATAATAATAAAAAAATAGGTACAGGGTACCTCGGAACTTTTTCTCATCTCATCGTATTCGCTACGCTCGTCATCCCTGCTTCGGGGACACGCTTAACTGGTACTCAGAACATACAATTTGCCAAATTTATAGTGCAGCATGTCCTTGGACTCTCTTCACTCGTCCTCAGTAAATACATTCGTCTTATTCTCAGCGGTCACCCTTACTGCACTGATCACGCTCAATGCTGCTTAATTTTTATGATCCTACGAAAATCATGGATACACTTGTATTGAAACTAAACTTAGTGTACTTATTTATTACGTGAAGGTTTAAACTTGTACTAAATTTAAACTCAATTGGATCATTTTATTAAAAACCAATGATCAATTATTATTAAAAAGATCATTTAAATTGATGAATAAAATATATAAAAAATCGGGTGCGGGGTATGTCGGAACTTTTAATTATTACATTGGATTCGCTTCGCTCGTCTCAAGATAGTAAATACATCCGTATCATTCTCAGCGGTTATCCATACAGCACTGACCATGCTCAATGCTCCTTAATCTTTATGATCCAACAAAAATCATGGATATACTTGTCGTATTGAAACGAAACTTAGTGTACTTAATTATTAGGTAATAATATACTATTGTACTAAATTTAAACTCAATTAGACCATATCCCAATTTTTTCAACACACATTTTTTTCACCACACACAATTTTTTTAACGTTCACAAGTCATTCAAAAAAATTAAACTAATGCTGATAATGAGATGAAATTTAACACATATGTTAGTCTTATACGTTAAATTCAATTTGATTGCATCATTTTGTCCGCGTTTTATGAATTTTCGTGAAATTGTATATAAAGTCTTGCAAAACGTATGTTTTCGTCATTAGGGACCGCCATGACGCCTATCCCATTAGCGAAGTTTATTCCCAAAGGAAATTCGCTAAAAATAGAATAATATATAACAAAACGTATTAAAATAAAATCAACGTCTAAAGATGAAATCATGTATGCACCTTGGGAGTAAAATGTTATTTTCCCCCTCGCAATTACCTCCCTCGGCTTCGCCTTTGGCTTCGCTACTTTGGTTCCCTCCGGTCACGCCTTAGGAACCAACTAACTGCTCAGGGAAATAATAGCATTCTTTACTCCCTTGGTGCATAAATATTTATTAATGCTAAAATACAAATTTATTTAAATTCTGAAGCCTTAGGTAACGCCCTGTATTGTCGCTGAGCTCTTGTTGACAATACAGACGTGTTATTGTTTGTCGGCAATTCCAAGTTTTATACTATCTCTATCGTATGAACTGCTTTTAGGGATATTTGAAAGAATATCACACGGGTACTGAAGGCAAGCCTAGAATGACTCGTAGCATTAAAGCTGCAATACACGTACTGATGACGTATGCGGTGTTTACGTGGCGTGCAGTGATGCCGTTACCGAGCCTATATTTCTTTACGCTGTGTATTACTATCCACAATGACCTACATATTAGCAATGACTTCCCTATCTATTCCTCATTACTCTATTACGACTTCAAGTCTAACGCGTAACCTCCAATAAATCTTTAAGTAAAAATTTACTTGATAATTTCATTTGATTAAAATTTCTTCAATCAAGTCTCTGGCGAATTTCCAAAGTAATAATGCGCTTATGAGGTTGAGATAATAATTTTAATGAGGGTAAGGTAATAAACGGTTTGTGTTCTTAAACATAAGGTATTTTTACTCTTAGCTTACGTTTTCTAATTTTTATACTTATAAGCTTTAATTTTAAACAAAGTTTGTTGTTTCGATCGAGATTTTGTGGTAATCGTACATTTAATATAATAAATACAATATAATTTTTAAAAATTTGGTTTTAGTAATACTTGGTCTAATATCACAATATAATTAAATAAATCAGACGCGCTCGGCAAGTACCCCATCATCAGTTTGATGATGATAACACTATTTTAAATTATAGTGTTTTATAAATAAATATATATATATATATATATATATATATATATATATATATATATATATATATATATATATATATAAACAAAACCACAAGACTCATCGGTAATAAATATTAATTCTACAATACCTCCTCAGCTCGGGTATTTTATATATATATATATATATATATATATATATATATTATATATATATATATTATATATATATATATATATATATATATATATATATATCATATAAGCTTTAATTTTAAGTTCAAATGTCCCATTTTTACTTTTCGTCCACTCTGTATAACTACTTATATATTATAAACACTTATGTATCCTATATATTATAAGACTATAATAGAAAGCTTCAGTCTTTATTTGATTATTTTATATTATCCTGTTAAACTAAATAAGGAAAAAGAGTCGTAGGAAGGACGTCCTTTCAATTTTTTCAGGATTTTTTTATATTTTTATTTTTTTATAGTTGTTAGCCTACTTTACTTACCTGTATACTGTTTCTTTTAAATTGTAGCTATATCTAATCTATAATTTTGATCAGAATAAAAAATAAATACTACCGCGAGTTTCGCAAAACATGAATAGTTGACACAATATGATTGTGCGAATGACTCCTAGGAAATACACAATGCTACATTTGGGAACTGTTCCATCATTCGAAATTCGTCATCATTGATGGCTCGACATCAATAACCCTGACTGTTTCGTCTAACTCATAAGGGCGCCGATTGCTCCTGAACTCACTCTGACCTTGAATTAAAATTCCAAGGAATATATTATTAATATTTACCATAAACGAGCCGTACTCACTTACTCCAAGATGTATCGTTGCTTTTGCTACAATATAATTTGCTAGGTGTCTCTCGCATAATTATATTGTGTCAAAAAATAATATAGTTGAAGACTAGGATTTTGAATAAAGGGGATGACGCATTAAGGAACATTTCTGACCCCATGGAAGTTGTAAGAGTTAGAGGAATAGGAGTAAACTTACCTTCACCTTGGTTATAATGATTATGTAGCAAGATTGTTCAGTTTGCTTCGACACTTTCTTGTGTGCTTCTCGTGATTGTCTTGTGTGCTTCTCGTGATTGTTACATTTGTGGTGCTTGTTAAGTTATTTGTGCTTATTTAATTTTAAATTTTGGACTATACTTTGCCACTTCAGTGAGTGATAATTTAAGCATGTTTTGTTATAACCTTCTCAAGCAATAAACAATGGGAAACCATTGAGAGGTAAGTTTGCCTCTAAAATGTAAGACCTGCGCTGTTATAAGAATTGTAAGCATGCGCAGTTGTACCAAACATGTGCAGTTAGTTTTTGACGTGTGTTTGCTGTTGAATTCCCTCTATTTTTTGGTTTTCGATTGGGTCACTTTTTTGTGTGGCAAATCGACTTAGTGCGTCATCACTAATCAAGATCTTTATTCAAGATCTTTGGTTGAAGATGACACGTTTAAGATGCGATGTGACAGATCGTTTATTATATCGTTAATACAGCTGTTTTCCTGTACAGATTACACATGGCTCAAAGAGTCAATGTTTACTACAGGTTTGTTCACAATTACATATTAGTGTATCTGACTTGATAATTACACCTATTCATAAGGTTTATTGTCATAGCACTTGACAATACTTGTGACCTCTTGACTTTCTCTTACCCACCTATTTTCTCTTCTGTAGTAAAGACTTCATTCAAAGTTGTTTAGTAGTTAAGTTCAAAATATAATTATGTTTTTCGAACCATGTTTTAAAGTTTAATTTCAACGTCGATAGCAACATTAATTCTGATAAAAAAAGAAGATTCATAATATTTTGACTCGGGGTGACTGAAATCAGATAAATTCATGACATATTAGTCATGGCGTTAGATGATGACTGACATCAGATGAATTCATTAGAAGTATAAGTCATGGCGTTATCTGATGACTGACATTAGATGAATGCATTAGGAGTATTAGTCATGGCGTTAGATGATGACTGACATCAGATGAATTCATTAGAAGTATAAGTCATGGCGTTATATGATGACTGACATTAGATGAATGCATTAGGAGTATTAGTCATGGCGTTAGATAATGGCTGACATCAGATGAATTCATTAGAAGTATAAGTCATGGCGTTATATGATGACTGAAATTAGATGAATGCATAAGGAGTATTAGTCATGGCGTTAAATGAGGACTGACATCAGATGAATTCATTAGAAGTATAAGTCATGGCGTTATATGATGACTGACATTAGATAAATACATTAGAAGTATTAGTCATGGCGTTATATGATGACTGACATTAGATGAATACATTAAGAGTATTAGTCATGGCGTTAGATGATGACTGACATCAGATGAATTCATTAGAAGTATAAGTCATGGCGTTATATGATGACTGACATTAGATGAATACATTAGAAGTATTAGTCATGGCGTTATATGATGACTGACATCAGACGAATTCATTAGAAGTATTAGTCATGGCGTTATATGATGACTGACATTAGATGAATACATTAGAAGTATTAGTCATGGCGTTATATGATGACTGACATTAGATGAATACATTAGAAGTATTAGTCATGGCGTTAGATGATGACTGACATTAGATGAATGGATTAGAAGTATTAGTCATTTAAATTATTTTTAATTTAACATGACCGCATTATTTATTAAAAATACGAATTACTCTTTATTTTAAAGTTATAATTACTCCAAATTTTAACTTTATAACTACGTTGGCTTATGTTATGTATATGTATGTTGTATATGTATATGTATATACATATACATATATGTATATGTATATGTATGGCTTATGTTAATTAGTATGTCACAACACTGTGACATGGTATTGTGTTCTCTTATTTGTTTTTCTATGTTGTTAGTTATCCAACTCTGTCTACAATACAAACTGTTGGCTTCGTGCCCGTTTTATTATTGTTTATATTATATTTCTTCGGTGTTGGATTTAGAATCTAATTAATTTTCTTTATTTTGGTTCACTTGGAGTTATTATTTTTAATATCGAAATATTTCTATATCTTTGAGATACCTTCTCTCACCTACTTTTTATATTCAGTTTAGGTTTAAGCATTGCCATGAGTATCTCATAAGAAATGTCCCACTTTTGCCAAAGTGGTAAAACAGAGCTAAAACAGTGGTTCTCAACTTGTTTTCACTCATCGCCTCATTATAGATACTTAAATGTTCCATCGCCCCCCCCCCTCTATTATTAATCGGGGAGAGGGCAAGGTACACATTGATTATGCGTGGGTGTACATAACATACCAAGGAAATATAGTGGAATAGAATAACAAGTGATATCACTCGCGTATTTCGGGCTTGGGATATATCGGAAAATGTCAAACGAAGAAAAGTTTGTCCACTAGGACTACTTTAGAGACTATCGTAATATTGTAAAGGTTATGAAAATGTCTTGTTGCCTGCCATGATGAAGGTTATGTTGTTTTTTATTCCTTGTTTACCTGTGTTTTTAATTATCGCGTAAAATTATTTACTAAATTACAAGTTGATAAAATTAATAAGATGATTCAATTAGAGTTTTTTATGAATGAAATCAAATTTTTTGACATGTTAGGTTATAGTCCGAAATTGACGTCATTGCAGGAATAAATAGTAAATTTCCAATGTTGACCGCCTATACGGATTCCTGCAATGACGTCACATGTCATTCATAAAAACCAGGTTTGGTTTGATCCGAATGCGTTTGGTTTGTTTACATCCAAATGAATCACCTTAGAAATTTTTAACACCTTGACTAAATTACACTTCACGTTTGTTTACAAAATATTTCGACATCCTGTCATTTTAACGACATGGGTCTGCCATTTTCTTGTATAAATATCGAATGGGCGAAACCAATTTCAGCGTCACCATAAACAGTTTTCTCTTCAAAATTAATAAAATGCTTATGACAAGTAATAAGAAACAATCCAGAATACGAGCGAAGCGAGCCGAAGAAAAATTTTCTGTTTCTATTTTGAAAAAGTGCATTTTTTATACTTTTGTCATGGATAAATGTTTGTCAAATGCCGCTATTTTGTAGAATAGTGATATCTATGTTACCTGCTTTTTTAAATTTAAAAGTATATTTTTATTTTTTTCCTAAATAGTCGTTTTATGACTTAGAAGACCCCTTTCTGTGTCCCTATGCGTCTAATCGCCCCCTTAGAATCCTTTTATCGTCCCCTTAGGGCGATATCGCCGTTGAGAACCAATGGCCTATAATAATAAAGCTTTAAAGACACTTCTTAGCGAAGCAAAAGCCTCCCTATTTAGGGGTAAAGTGAGGTTGTTGATGTTGTTTATTTATAAAAACCGGATTCTACGACCTTGCCTATTATTTTGTTAAATATGGCTAGAAGGTACTTAAATTGAGTTTTAATAGTCTTCTTCCAAATTTGCCTATTAGTTGCTGTTCTATGCCATAGCTTTCCTAATCCTTCTGAGAATTCATCGTCCCATCTACATGCTGGTCGTTCTCTGCTTCTGGTCCTTCCGTATGGAGTCCATTCAGTAGCTAGCCGAGCCCATCTATCTGTATTCATCCTATATACACGCCCAACCCAATTCCATTTTAGCATGTGTCCTTCTCTCATTAGGCTTTTCCCAACATATCTTTTAATTAGGTACTCATTCTTATACCTTTCTAATCTACTTATATTAAGCATCGTCTGGCCTATAATCGAATTATATTTACACCAATTCGACTAAAGCGAAACAAGGAATAGAATAATCTAGCGAAAAAAATGAAGAATTAAATAAATAATTGCAATAAAAATTGTGTGCAATAGACAGCATTTGTGCAGAACTCGGGCTCAAAGTACCTCGGAACTTTTGCTCACAAAATTGTATTCGCTACGCTCATCTTTCTGCTTCAAACTAGCTTCGTTTGTCCTCAGAAAGTAAATAGATTCGTTTTATGTCGAGGGATAACTCATCCGGGCACTGACCTTTCTCGACGTTGCTTAACTTTTCTGATGCAACAAAAACCGTAGAAATACTTACTGTATATTGAAACGAAACTTAGTATACTCATTTATTACACACAGAAATATCCGTGGGCCAAATTGTAACTCAATTAGATTTTCCGATTTTTACAATTTTTTAATTGAATTTTACAACTCATTTGAAAAAAATGAACTAATGCTGAAAATGAGATGAAAATTAAACTTGCGATTTTAATTTTTGGCAGCATCGAATCATATTAGAGTTCATTCATCATACTTAGAGTTCCAAGTTCTATGGTTGAACTAAGTAAAAAAAATTTACTCTGTAGTGTTATTTCACAGATATATATTACATTATTATATAAAAATAAATTGTTTCATTTGTATCATAGTATATATTTGTCAGCCTTTGTTTATGGTTTATAGAAAACCAGATAACTGTTCTAATATTTTATTATTTATTTGATTTAACTTCTTACCATCTCTCGCACGTCGCAGGATTTAGAATTCATTTTATCTTCTTTCTTCACTATTTATATTTATTATAAATGATCTAGTATGGCTTCTTCTTAAATTATTGCTATTATAATGTCGTTTAATGTTTGTACTATTTCTCTTAGTATATATGTTTTTTATCTTTATGACATTCTCTCTCCGTCTATCGACGAAGCTGAAGCGTTCGAATCCTAACAATCTTTTGTAAATCATTTAATGTGTTATATATATATTAATATATTATATATATATATATATATATATATATATATATATATATATATATATATATATATTTATATATATTATATATATATATATATATATATTATATATATATAAATATATATATATATAAATATATATATATATATACATATTTACATGTATATTTATATAAATATATATAAATAAATAAATAAATATATATATATATATATATATATATATATATATATATTATATATATATAATATATATATATCTGGTGTATACAACTTCCATCATTCAAATAACCTCCGAATTCCGCCTAAGGATCTAAGTATAAATTAGATAACAAATTGAGAATATTTTTACATACTTCAAAAATATTTGTCTCTAGGAGCACTTGAGGCTCTACCTTAGACTATTGGGCCCCTTTGACTCTTGTTTTTTGTTATATTAAATGTATTGGTCATTTATTTATTTTTCGTTGTTTTTTCCTCAAGTTGATTTTTGGCTGAGGGGCTCGAGGAGGGCTTCCGCTCTCGCCCTGTCTAGAGGGATTGAAAACTCCTAAAACAGATGATTTATGCGAAATCCAGGTTTTCTGATTTTTAATGCGAACATAATGTATTTCCTGCGCTATAAATGAGGAAAAGTAAAAAAAAAAGATTACAGCTGATAAAATAAACCTACTTTAAACATTTAGGGAAAATATTGTTATAATTTATGCATTCTATAACTATAAAACATTCCTCTTGAAAAATATTTTAAAGAAAAGAGAACGGAGAAAATTTAAAAAAGGGAAATTGAAAAGAAGGAAAGAAAACACTAATGAAAATAAAAGAAGATAGAGAAGTCAAGAAGGTTTTATAAAAGAGATGAGCACAATGAAGACAATGGAAGAATTCTTTTATATAGAGAGATGAAAATTGAAAAGTCAATTTAAGACTATATACGTCCAATAAGAATCTACTTGATGTGCAAGTTCAGTATTTTTGTGTGTGAAATATCGAAATTATGTCTCTTTAAATTTAAGTTTATAACTTAGTTAATCGACATATTTTTTGTATTTTTAATTTACGAGGTTGCATATCTCTGATTTTGGTGCTTTTTAGGTGTTGAGTGAAAAAAAGCCTTTTATTTTCTAAAGAAGAGTTTTATACTAAATCCAATCTCAAGTAATTTGGCCAATGTGACCAAATTAAATAAAAAATAAAGGTTTTTATAGAGTGTAGTGTCCTTTTTCCATTGTAGACATAGACAGTGTACTGCCTCTAAAGAAAGGTCTGGGACCGATAGCACTCTGAGGTAGAGTTTTATTGTGTCTGAAAACTTATGATTACAGATGTCCCTTTGTCGTTCTGTTTCATTGTATGAACATGGATTTATAATAAATATAAATATATTATAACGTGGCTTTAAATAAATAATTTTTGAAGTAGGTCTGCTGTCTTTAAAAATTCGTTGTTTTTGTTTACTACTTTTGCAGTTCAATATACTGTTTATAGCTAATTATGGGTGAGGAGTGCTGGTGGTGTTATAGTTAACACGTTTGCTTGCCTTCGGACAGTCCGGGTTCGATCCCTGTCGTGGTCTAATCCGTTCAAAATTTTCGCTGTTATTATTGCGGGTTAGTGACGTCATAAAAATATTTTCTGAATAGCACAACTACAGCAATAGACTGATTTTTGTTCAAAGTTTCAACTCTCTAGTATAAATACACTGGGCGCTACGATGATAACAGACACTCACATGCAGACAGAAAACTTTGCGAAAACCACTCAGGAGCTTAAAAACGCCTGAAACGGATAATTACGTTTTCATCCCGGTTTCGGATTTTTTTACAAACACAATATTTTTACGGTATAAATGAGGAAAAGCAAAAAAGCTTTATGTGCTGACTAAATTAAATGAGTCATAACTCATTTAATTAACTACGTTGAGCTAGCATAACATGGTTGGTCTGCGTAGGTAACGGTCCGGTGTTTGCTGGAAGTAATTTGCAATGGCTATCCATAAAATCTATCTAATTATCCATCCATAAAATAGTAGCAGATATATTACTTACATTTTTCATTCCTGTTAGTTAATTTGTTTTTCTTAACACTTATCTTTATTTTACTCTGTTACAGGTATGTTTTTTGTTTAAATTTGAGCCACAATAGCTTCTCTGTAAGTTGCTTATTTTATGTTTTTTTGTTGTACATAAAATCATCTCATTATCATTTCAGCTTAATTTTTATCGAGTGACATTAATGTTTTTTTTTTAAAACATTGTTAAATATCGATAATTACCATTTGTAATTTGTTATTATCATTTCTCAGCATTATATATACATATGCATATTAATATTATTAGGAGCAATAATGTTGTAATCCTATATGGGAACAAATCTTAAAGTACTGCCAAAATTAAATGAATCATAACTCATTTAATTAGCTACGTTGAGCTAAGCTGTTTGAGTTGAAATTTACTACAAGCTTATTTCTTTGTGTAATGTATAATAATAAATAAGTATACTAGTTATAATTAATACAGTTTGTAAATTTACGGATTTTATTGGATCCCTATTGTTAAGCTGCATCGAGTTAGATCAGTTCATGGATGGGTGATCGCTGGAAGTAAAACAGTTGTTTTTACTTTATAGTGTTTTCATTGTTTCCCATATTACTAAATTAATATTTTTTTCACACTTCAGGGAAATATAAGAAATCAATGCCTCTTACATTACTATATTTCAACTCCTCCACGAGTCATATTCATGTCTTTTTTTTCTAAAATAAAAAGAAAATAAATAATAATTTTGAAAACCAATAACAAGAATTTTCAAAAACTACAAAAAATACCATTTTAATCAAGAAATTGTAAAAAAGATAAATTACTACAATTTAACATGAATAAGACTGGTGGAGGAGTTGAAATATAGTAATGTTAGAGGAATTGATTTTTTATATCAAAAACAACTTGAAAAACAACTTAAAAAAATAATTAAGTTGTTTTTACTATCTTAGAACGAGCAAAGCGAGTCCGAAGATGTATTCCAATATAAATTTTGAAATTTTTAAAGTCTGAGGAGGAGGGAAGCTTGTTCGAAGTAGTGAGGATGAGCGAATTCCGAGACATCCCTCACCCGACATTTGTAACTCAATCGAAGAATCAGCTACCGTCGATACTTGCTGTTGGATATAAATATCCCTGGACCGGTTTCGACGAGCCCTCCGAAGATATCTTCAGAGGGCTCGTCGTGCTCATTGAGACTAGAAGTTAATCACTGATATAACTTTATTAGTTGAGAGCTCGAGTGTTGCCCCGCCTGCTGATGATGGCGTTATGCCGAAACCGGTCCAGGGATATTTATATCCAACAGCAAGTATCGACGGTAGCTGATTCTTCGATTGCTTCTTCAACTTGCGGTAATTACAACCTTTTTAATTTGTAACTCATTTTATGGAGCTGTAATTATTTTTTTTTTTGAGGTAGTACGTAATTGAGCACTTTATTGGACCGTTTTAGGATGAGAAGCCAATCATTATTGTATAGGAGGTTATTTAGTACTTTTCACCTCCGAGGACAATAATGAATGTAAAAAAACTCCTAGGACGTAAAAGTAATTCATATATTGCCGCCATTACTGTAATGTAGCGTGTTCAAAAAAACAATCTGTGTAAAACATTCATGAGGTTTCTTTAAAAACGTTCATTTTGTTTCTGTTTTTGTTCGTAGACTAATTTTTTTTCGTTTTTAAAAGGTGTTCTAACTGACCATTTTTGTGTGTTTATTTGTAAAGCTTTTACATTTTTGAGTAAAAGTGTTAAGCTATGGATGAATTCAATGACGACGATAATATGGAGTTAATTGGATGTTTGTTTTTTTTCAATTAAGTATATAGCGCAGTTTATTACTGAGTGCTACCTCAAAAAAAAAATAGTGTATGCCATCCGCCTGAGAATGTCTTTATGTCTTGGCAATTTTTCCCGACTCGCTTCGCTCGTCGGTAAATCTAATTGCCGTGACATAAAGACACACTTCTCAGCCTTATGGCATAAATAACTATTATTGGATACATTTATTTTTAATGTAAGAATTATTTATAATTAATTTAGATGATTAACATCGCTTTGGTATTTAATTTAGATTGATTAATTCTTGTTACGCGAAGGGGATAAAAATACCCTGTTATGAATCAAGGTATGTCTGTGCTGGGAATGACGTATAGGCGTGTCTGTGACGTACTGAGTCGAGTGGTTAGGGGTGTCAAATGTTATATTTATCCTCATTGTTGATCATGTGATGTCGTTGACAGGTTTCAAGATTTTATTTCCGTTGCAATAAATCTTTGCTGTTTGATAAAACCCGAGCTGATTTTTCTTTATTTTCAAAGTCTGAGTGTTCCTTCGATGTTTCTGTTGTACTGGACGGTGTACTTATTAAGTATAAAACAGACAAATACTTGCTTACTTACTTTAACAAATTAATAGCAACTTAATAGCATAACACAATATGTTTATGCAGCTCTAGATTTAATATCGCCTTTTAGTTGTTACAATAATTTATTAGGACAGAGAACGTCTTACGAGAACTTCATGATAACGTCATCAACGTCAAGCCGGAAGTTTTTATTTTCTGACGAAACCGACTTTCGCCATCATCAGTGCCGGGGTTTGTCTTATTGAGTCAGTTGTTTATAGAAGATTATTAACTGCGAAAGCCAGGTTATCACAAATGACTGTCAATCCTTAAGATATGTTTTTCTCTAAAAGCCAGATTTCGCTATCAGAAGAGCTGGTTTTTACTTTTTCTCATTTATACCGTAGGTATATAGGAAAAGTATTGTGTTTGCAAAAAAATCCTAAACCGGAATAAAAACGGAATTACCTGTTTCAGGCATTTTTAAGATCTCCTAAGTGGTTTTCGCGAAGTTGTCTGTCTGTATGTGTGTGTGTGTGTGTGTAAATGTGTGTGTGTGTGTGTGTCTGTTATCATGTGATTTTTTTTGTGACGTCATTAACACACAATAATGACTCAGCAAAAATTGCGAATAATCATAAAAAACGCAAAAATAATGCGATCTAATTGAAATTTGGCACGCATGTAGCCATGTATAAGACTCATCTTATACCAGCATTAGTTTAAGTTTAATTGAATAATTTGTATGTTTTTAAACTAATTGTGAAAAATCGGAAAATATTTCAATTAGGTTGAAATTTGGTACAAGTGTACCCCTTGTCGTAATTAATATGTGTACTAAATTTCGTCATGATACAAAAAGTCTATCTATGATTTTGGTGGATCATAAAAGTTAAGCAGCATCGAGCGTGTTCAATGCCTGGATAAATGACCACTGGAATGAAACGAATGAATTCACTATCTGAGCACGAGCGAAGCGAGTCCGAAGCAGGGAGGATGAGCGTAGCTAATCTGATGTAATGTGGAAAAGTTTCGAGGTAACTCGTACCCGATTTTTTTATTTGAATATATTGAGTCAGCGGTTTAAATGAGACCCCTATTGGGGGCGAAAGACGACTCATAAACTTATTCTTTCTACAAAATATTATTTTGTTTATAAACCGACTTTCGCCTTTCTCAGTGTTGGGTTCTTCTTATTTAAATATATTGTGTCAGCGGTTCAAAGGACACTCCTTTCAATGGCAAAACCCATCTCTATTAGAATATTTTAACTTGTGGAACGGTGATGATGGTGTTGTTAATTTAACTGGTAATTCATTAGTTGTTTTGACGGAGATTATGTGGTATAAACCCACCGTGTTGTTTAATAAAAAAACACTCTAGAATTAAAAAAAAATTAATATATTGTCAACCATAATAGTATAACTGACCGGTCTCGACTTTACGTCATCATCAGAGCTGTTCACAGACTAACAGACTGACTTTGAATATAGTCATAAAAACTTAGTTAAAAATTACATAAAATTAATATTAGGAATTTCGACTCTATTAAGTTTTAATCATTTCTAAAAACTGTCGTCATTTCATAATGATTCGACCGCTATATTTTTTTGTCATTCTTTGATACTTAGTTTCATTCTTATGAACTCCGACATTCTTCGAATTTGTCGGAGGTAACAAATGACTCTCTACTACCTTCATGCATCATTCGCCGGCACTGAAGATGACCAAAAGACTGAAAGGTGGCTCTGTCAATAAATATACTACGTCGAGTGACTTGGGTGTTATATTAA
>JACMZG010000022.1:10738382-10793382 GCA_018340805.1 Microvelia longipes
GGTGGTCTTAAGTAGGGGTTCCACCCTAACAAAACATTATTTTAAATATGTGTCATAAATACCCATTAATGAAGAATGATCGTAAAGAACAAATATTATAACTTAAAACACCTGCTGAGTATTTAATAAAACCGGCCTCAGATGGCAAAAGGATAGTGGAATACAAGAATCTACATTTAGTTGACGAGGACTACTTTTAATATAATTTTAATTAATAACGTTAAACTACAATTTAAAATGCTTTAAATATTGTAATGCACCGATATTTATATTATTATTTAATGAATAATCGATCATTAATTAATAATAGAACATAATAATTCAGCAACCAGACGTATTGCCAACTTTTTTATAAGAAAATTGTATATTGTTAGGGTGGCAGCATTACTTAAGACCACCAATGAACCGCCTTTCGTGTTATCTGTAGTGCTCCTTCTATATATAGTAATATTCTAAGGTCACATTGAAATAGAAGTGACAAGGCTTGAAATATAGTGGAAAAGAATTATATTTTAGTCATTTTATTTTAATACAATAACTAGGGTATTTCATGAAATACACAGTTATTCCGTAACAACAAATTATATGATTTGCCTAAAATGACCAGTTATTTTATGATTTAAATGCATTTCAATACTTATTATGCATACATACTTATACTTTTAATCAATTTAATTTAATCAATTTTAATAAAATTTAATCAATTTCAATACTTTTAATGCATATACATACTTATGAAATGTTCGAGTTTCTAGACGCTTTTTTATTTACTCTTGAACGCTTTCTTAGATCAGAATGAAACTCGTCATCATATAATCGTACGGATTTAAAATGTTTGTGACATGATATTTTTGTCTTAATAATTTAACCCAGAATAATGATTCAGGAAAAATTTCAAAACTAAAAATCGAAAAATCATTGGATCAAGCCGAAACTTATGTATACATATATACTTGTGTGTGTTTCTAATGGATTCTTATTATTCTAAAAAAGGCCTTACTTATGCATTTCCATACGCTGAATAGAATGAAACGAGTCCGGAGTCAATAAGACTACTCTAAGTGACCAAAAAGTTAAAAATAATTCTGGCGCGGTGGTCCGCATGTCGGGCGAATTTCCTTTGGATGCGTGTTTCCGTGCCTTTTACATTATATAAGTTACAACTACTAAATAAATAATTCCGCGCGGTGGTCCGCTGTCGGCGAATTTCATTTAGAATGCGTGTTTCCGTGCTAAACAACCCATATCTTGCTTATGCAAGAACCATGCCCATTGCGTGGTTCCGGTTCATGCTGTCAAGCACTGCCTCGTAACTCATTTTGTCTGTATTTTCCAAAGGAAATGCGCATAATCATCCAGTTGTTGTACATAACTATGCCTCTAAAATTAGAAGTACGCATATTATTTGCACTAGTTTAAGATTAGTTACTTATCTTTAGCTTAGTCAGTTATCTTTAAAGGTTTTAGCGCATTTCCTTTGGAAAAAATACAGACAAAATGAGTTACGAGCAGTGCTTGACAGCATGAACCGGAACACGCAATGGGCATGGTTCTTGCATAAGCAAGATATGGGTTGTTTTAGCACGGAAACACGCATTCTAAATGAATTTCGCCCGACATGCGGACCACCGCGCCAGAAATTATTTTCTAGTTGTAAACTTATATTAGTAAAAAAACGGTAAAAAATTATTGTCCCTACTAGGATTTGAACCCAGGTACTCTGGTTTGAGTGCTCGCATCCAAAGGAAATTCGCGCGACATGCGGATCACCGCGCCAGTATTATTTTCTAGTTGTAAACTTTATTAAGTAAAAAATAAACGATAAAAAATTATCGACCCTTCCAGGATGTGAACCCAGGTACTCTGGTTTTGAGTGGTCGTATTGACTCCGCACCACTAGCATTCAACTCAGAGGCCCAAAAACATTGAAAACGACACTCTACTTCGAAAATTTAATTTTCAACGACCGTAATTTTGGTTTTCTATATTTTTTTGTGGTTTTTTTCGACTTTTTGGTCACTTTAGAGTGGTCGTATCGACTTCGGACCGGTTTCAATCGATTCAGCGCCCCAAAATTACATAGAGAAAACGACACCCTACTCGAAATTTATTTTTTATCGACCTAAATTTGGTTTTTGGTAATTTACAATGGTTTTTTTCGATTTTTAGGTCACTTTAAAGTGTCGTATCGACTTAAGACCGGTTCATTCCATTCAGTGTCTCAAAAAACATTAACTATTGACCTTTTTCGCGGCAAAAAATATTAACCCTGAATTTTGGCTGATTTTTTGAAAATTTCGCTAACTCAGCAAACCGGGTTAATGACGCACAAAAACTGGTTTTTCAATAGGTTTGTGTCCTCCAAAAGTTGATTTTTTGTACCAAGTTTTGGTTAAAAAAATATTAAATCCGTTCGAAAGATAGAGTGTTTACAAGAAAGTGTCTAGAAATACATATATATATATATAATATATACATATATATGTATATATAATATATAATATATATATATATATTTATATTATATATTATATATATATAATATTATATATATTATAATATATATATATATATTATAAGTCTCGTGAAAATTTTTTTTGTCATTAGGGACTCTGAAACGGATTTGTGCGTGGTCCGAGGTTCGAAATCCCGCCATGACGCCTATCCCATTAGCGAATTTTTCCCAAAGGAAATTCGCTTAAAACTGGAAATCATAAAAATACGGTCGGTAAATAATAATAAAGCATGAAATAAACAAAGCCGGTCCGGATTCAATACGACCTAAGTATTTAAAGCCAGGGTTCCCAAGCTCGAATCTTAGTACCGGCGCTCATGGGCGATCCTAGGTAAAAATTCATGGGGGGGCTTCAAAGTTATATATAATATATATATATATATATATATATATAATATGTGTGTGTTTGTTGTGTGTGTGTTGTGTGTGTTGTGTGTTTATATATATATATATATATATATATATATATATATATATATATATTATATATTATATATATATATATTATATTATTATATATATATATATAAAGCACGTCAAATAGCGAAGTTAAAAAATGACTAATAATGCGACAATCTAATACAGGACAACAAAATGTGATCACAAAGCGCCTCTTGTCCTGGAACATTGTAAATATGTGTTTGGCAAGGTCTTTTGTTGATGACCCCACCGACATAGGTTACAATCGTTAGTAATTGAGTTTGTAATTTGACTTAAACAAGCTGTTTTAATAATGTAAAAAGCGGTTAAGGTTTTCAGCTTTCTAAAGGCTGTTGTTCTATTACCGCTGGTGCTGATCTCTGAGCAATCCATTGTTGTCTGTTTATATAGCTGTAATTATCTTATTGTTATGGCGCCTTGTAATTGTTAATTTATTTAGTAGTTTTTATTTCCAGTACGATAAAATATTTTAGGTAATAAACACTGGATGACCTTGCTTACGCCCTCTGTGTTCTTATCGTGACAATTAAAGAAATGAATGTTTACTGCTGATAATTATTTTATTGAGTCGTCAAGGAAAATATAGGATTAGTAAAATCAAATATTTGAAGAATTAATTAATATGCAAAAACGTAAACAAATGTTATATAAGAAACAGATAATTTGGATGCTGTTAGATATAACAACTCTACAATAATCCAAAATATCTGGAGTGAATTAAAATAAATTTTCCCTCTTTAATCAACCCTTTAAATAACAATGTTGTTTATTTCATTTTTTTCAAATATCGTTGGTTTTGAAATTAATACGTGCATTGGTGTATTAATGCTATTAATCTTCATTTAAAAAAAACCTCCCAGCGAAAGTCATAAATTTGTCTTCTAAAGCAAATTTATCACTACAATTGAATTTATTAGCTTTATTAAGCGTAAAGATGGTACTTATATATCATTTTTTTTATTTGCAAGCTGGGTTTTATTAAGTTTTTGTGTTCTCTCGCTATAAATCCTGTTTCTGTGAAGCATATTTTTTGTTGAAAATTTCTGCAAGAAAAAATATTCCTAAGCAACAGTTGCTTTTTGTTGGAAGTTAAGTTAGGGCATGTTTATTATTAGGAACATTGATTGAGTAATATTAGATCATTTCACTGTTATTGTACATTATTGCTTATTTTTTGTTTACATTTTTACCTTATTTTATATTATTACTCTTCTTCATTTATACCTTAGGTATAAGGCGCGGTCGAATATCACGGCTTCTAGAACGTTGGGATCACCAACAACTTTTTTTAAACTTTTTTTTCAAATTTTTAGTAATTAGCCGGATTGTGATATGAAGCCTATTTCCGTAATCTGCACGCTCTTTTGGTTAACCTCAAGAGTATTTACATTCACTCAAACGATTTATTATTTAATCTAAACTTGGTACATACTAACTACTGTTAGAACGTCAATGTTAACAAATATGACATGTCAAAATATAACACAAAATATTGACGTGTAACAGTAGTTATGTATGTACCAAGTTAGATTAAAAATAAATCGTTGAGTGAATGTAAATACTCTTTGATATTAACCAAAAGAGCGTGCAGATTACCACCACCCGTGTGTGAAAGTTGCATAATGCCTCTAACCGTCAGACATATCCTAGAAGACTGTAATCAGTACGGCAACCTCCGGAGGAAACATAACCTTCCTTCAGACATCAGGGAAGTTTTACAAGATAACCCCAATAACTCTAGACAACCTTTGGAACTTCATCTGTGAATCTAAATTGATAAAGAACTCTAAAATTCATAGCAACAAGATTAAAAACAATAACTTGGTATCAGTGACTTCGGTCTCATATTTACAAGACAGGGCTTAAACACCGTCGATGTGAATAGCCTGAAACCCCCCTTGAACCTTGAACCAACGTTCTAGAAGGCGTGGATATTCGACCGCGCCTTATAGGGAAAGTATTGCATTTGCTCTAAATTTTAAAACTGGGACGCCACCTTAATTATTCGATTCTGGTGTTTATTCGAGAAGGCCTCTTAAGTGGTATTCACAAAAATTGTCTGGTATGTGTGTGTTTTTTATACACTTTCTATTGTGTTGTTATGCTAGAAAATTGAAAATTGGTACGAAACCAATCTTTTAGGTCTAGTTATGGTATTCAGAAATATTCTTATGACGTCACTGACGGCAGTAATAACTCGTCAAGAAATTATAAAATCCATAAAATAAAATGCCCTTTTAGGGCCTTTCGGTCCATCAGGGTACATTCACCCTGCGGGGAACCACCTCAGGTGGATTCTGCTATTCTAAGAATTAATTAAAGTTGGCGAAATCTTTAATACAAATACTATTCATAAAATTCTAGAGTATAGCCCGGGCTGCGAACCCCGACCTCCGGTGCCCGAATCGAACGCATATACGATCACGGGGCAGACTATAATCCATAAAAACCCCAAAATATAATTTGATAATTGTTTTCCATGAAATTTTACTCGTATTTACGATGACATGTAATGTCATCATTTAATGTTAACAAGATATTACATGATAAGACATGTTAGGTGATATTACATGATAAGACATGTATAAAATGATATTTACATGATAAGACATTATAGAATGATATTACATGATAAGACATTATAGAATGATATTACATGATAAGAATATAGATAGGATGATATATACATGATAAGAGATGATAGATGAGATTACCATGATAGACTGAAGGATGATTTATGGATGACATATAGATGATATGAATGATAGACATTATAGATGATTACATGATAAGACATTGATAGGATATTTACATGATAGGCATGATAGGTTATTTAATGATAAGAAATGATAGGATGAATATTACATGATAGACATGATAGAATGATATTACATGATAAAACATGATAGGATGAATAAAACGCTGAACTGTGGAGTAAATTATTAAACTAAACAACAGTCTCTCACTAAATGTAAATTTATTTACAGAGCCGGTATTAACTGTAAATAGTCATCATCAGTGCTTACAAACATGTAAAAGATAAATAAAATAATAATATAACAATACAACCAAAATAAACAAAAGTACAAGTCAAAAAATAAAAAACAAATAAATAAAAACAAAAAGATCATACCGGTGAATTGCGAAAGAAAACGTTAAAAATTAAATGGTTTGTTTCATTTGAGACAGAGGTTTAAATCTGACTTGGGGTCTATGAGCGTTAGCCAGCGTTCGCATAACTACAGACGCCGCCCCCATTTCCCCCGTTTTATTGAGTAACTTGTCTCCTAGATGCTCTTAGTTCCAAAAGAGATAGGAATTTATTAAAAATTATAAAATAAAAATGATAGGATGATATTACATGATAGGATGATATTACATGATAAGACATGATGGGATGATATATTGATAGACTGATAGGATGATATTAATGATAAACATGATAGGATGATATTACATGATAAGACATTATAGGATGATATTACATGATCAGAAATCTTACATTACAGTCTTATCATGTAATATCGCCCTATCATGTTTTATCATGTAATATCATCCTATAATGTTTTATGTAATAATTAAATATAATAAGTAGGTAGGATATCTAGTTTTTTGTTGAGTCCCTGTAAAGCAGCATGGAGACAGGTCATTGCGTGGATGGGTGACTTTAATGTATAAAACAGATGTTTTTACTGTCTAAGGTCGAATGATACGTGTCTAATAAAGACGTATTGCAATACAATTTTAGTGATATCCGATATGGCGAGGAAAATTTCTGAGGTACCCTGTACCGGATATTTAATATTTATATTTCTCATTCTTTAAAACAAGATTGATAAAAGTAGAAGCTTATTTTTTTTACCATATATTTATAACTTCTGTCCTTGATTATATAATTTAGAAGGATCTGTGTCATTTAAGAGTACTATTAATTTTTTGAAAATGATTATTTTAAATATGCAGTTTTATTCAAAATTTTGAAAGAAGTAATTTGATTCGAAAGTGATCTGAAGTTAACAAATTAAAATTTCATCTAATAAGGTCATTCTGAGTTAACTTTACTTAAGTTACTGGCATTACTTTCAATTTTATTTGTTTATTTCTATTCGTGCTTTAATTTTTTTTTGGTTTTTTTTTTTTTTTATTTTGGTTTGCTTCATGGAGGCTCTTTTTGCAGTACTTATGTGGCAAAAATAGGGATTTATTTTATTTAACTTATTTTTTGTTGATTCTGTAAATTATAAATTGTGTGTCATTTCTGTATTGATTGAGAAAATAAAACTAAATCACGATTTTCCTTAAATATAATAGCCAAAACAAATTTCAAAACGTTTTCTTAGTTATAATAGTTATTTATTATGGACTAAAGATTATAGCTATGCGCTAAACGATTTATTTATCGTAAACGATTCAAAAATTAAGATGGGAAGGAGAGACGTTTGGATCACCCTCTATCACATATGCTCATTTTGCGTTTGGTCATTTGCAAAAATTGCTAATAATAGTTATTACTGCGTATAGTTATTACTGTTAATTCAAATACTTATTCTAACCTTTCAAAAATGGTTAATTATAGTTATTACTGTTTTCAAATACTTATTCTAACCTTCCAAAATGTTTATTTTTATAGTTATTACTGTTAATTCAAATACTTATTCTAACCTTTCAAAATGGTTAATTATAGTTATTACTGTTAATTCAAATACTTATTCTAACCTTTCAAAATGGTTAATTATAGTTATTACTGTTAGTGCAAATACCTATTCTAACCTTTCAAAATGGTTAATTATAGTTATTACTGTTAGTTCAAATACTTATTCTAACCTTTCAAATGGTTAATTATAGTTATTACTGTTCAAAACTTTAACTTTCAAAGTACTTATTCAAATACTTATTCTACCTTTCAAAATGGTTAATTATACTGTTAATTCAAATACTTATTCTAACCTTTCAAATGTAAAAGTTAATTATAGTTATTTTAAATAATGTTGGAGCACAAGCTGTCAAAAGTATTGTTGATTTTATGCAGCAGTTATCATTATACTTTGTTATCATTAGTTGGGTTTTAACTATCGTAAATACAGTAATCAATACAACATAATTGTCTATTGTGTAAAATAAGTTGTATTTTTAATTTTCCCCATTTTTACTGTATGGATATAGAAGTATTGTGTTTGCTGTAAAAGCCCGAAACCGGGATGTCACCTGAATCATCCGTTGAAGGTGTTTTTAAAACCTGAATGGTTTTTACCTTAGAATATACTATATATAGGAAAGAGCACAGGACCGTAAACACAATGTAATTCCACTGGTAACACGAAAGCCGGTTGACTGGTGCACCTAAGTAATGCTGCCAACCATAAATATCTATTAATGAAGAAAGGTCGTAAAGAACAAATATTATAACTTAAAACACCTGCTGAGTATTTAATAAAACCGGTCTTAGATGGCAAAAGGGTGACGGAATACAAGAATCTACATTTAGTTGACGATGACTACTTTTAATATAATTTTAATAAATACGTTAAACTGCAATTTAAAATGCTTTAAATATTGTAATGCACCGATATTTGTATTAGTATTTTATGAATATCAAATCATTATTAATAATAGAACATAATAATTCAGAAACCGGAAAGTATGCCACTTTTTTTAAAAGAAAATTGTATATTGTAGGTGGCAGCATTTCTTAGGTGCACCAGTGAACCGCCTTTCGTGTTATCAGTAGTGCTCCTTCTATATATAGTATTATTCTAAGGTTTTTACAATGTTGTGTGTATGTTTGAAAATATCTGTTATCACAGTAACTCCCTGTGTGTTTATCCTAGAGAGTGTTTTGTGCCTTTTGAAACTTGGTAGAATTTAAATCATTTGATCTAATTTTACTATCTATCCTATGTAGCGCATGATAAATATTTTATTTATCATTTTATGTATGATATAGATAAATATTTTTCACGGATATCTATACATCTATGTGAATGACTTTTACGATATTTGTTGGGTTCAGTGGTGCAAGATGATGGGTATGTAGTCACCTCTTGTTTTACTCTGGTTTGCCTACTATCCTAAACAGTCAGTACTAGTGTAAATGATGCAATAGTACAATTTTTCACAACATTTTACAAACATATATTTATCCTCTCTGTCCTCGATAATATAATTAAGAACGAACTGGGTAATTTATAAGAGTATTATTATTTTTGGAAAATGATTAAATTCAATCGGCTGTTTTATTAAAAATTTCCAAAGAATTAATTTGAATTGAAAGTGATCTCAAGTTTAGAAAAAAAAATTGCATCAAATTAGGTCATTGTGAGTGCATTTGTAATTTAGCTGTTGTTGACTTCACTTAAATTATGAGCATTACATTTAAATATACTTGTTTGATTGACGAATTGATACAAATTGGTATTGATACGTTTGTTCGTGATTATTCGGGCCACTAATTAGTGGCCCGAAGACAATAGCGAGGCTAGCAAGCCCAAGGGCTCACATGATGAAAGTTCATCAAATATATGGCAATATGCCATGTACAAACAAGAGGCCTTCGGCCTTTTTACAGCTTTGCGGCCACATGGTTGTTGTGCTATATCAGTTCGTCATATTAATGATTTATGTAAGTGCCATACTGCCACGATATAAGCGAATTTTCTATTGTATTACTCAAAAAACGTGATTTGTTTACATTATGTTATATATGTCAATCAATAAAAACCGGAACTATTGTGTGTAATGATAGTCTAATGTAGCTTCGTATATACTTAATTTTGAAATATAAGTATATATCTTATATTTCAACCTTGATGTTAGATTTAAAACGAATTATAATATTTATAAAGCATTTTATAAACTTCATATTAAATTGATGGATAAATCAGAAATATGATGCAAAGGTAAAATATGGTTCTATGTAAAATATGCTCGAGTCTTCATTTTTTCTAAGCTATTTTTATAGCTGTTGAAAAAACCGTTCTTTTATTAGTTTATATACTGTCAGCAGAGCTCTATGATTGATGGTTATGTCATCATATTGAGACTGATTTAATAAAAATAAAATAAAAATTATCAAATATGAACATGGTGATAATATATATATATATATATATATATTATATATATATATATATATATATATACATACTTAATTATAAAGAAATATATAGAAACATTTAGAAAACTTAAAATAAAAACGTAACGTTTCGAACTGTTTAAGTTCTTCCACACTTCCACGGCGAAGAGAGAGCGTTATATATATTATATATATTATATATATATATATATATATATATATATATATATATAATTATATATATATATATAATATATGTAAGTTTATTTATTTATATTTATATTTATATTTGAGCTGTTTAAGGATGTAAACAAACATTATTATTATTAATATATCTTAAAAACTAATTAATAGTTATATTTATATTAAAATCATATATATATAATAATAATAATGGCCGTTTAGAGGCTTGCGGCCCAGCCTCAGGGGTTCCCGCAAGTAGAAGTGGCAATCGTTACGCTCCAGATGTATTTATAATAAATCACAAGAGTCTGGTTTTTAAAAATATCATCAGAGTCTGTAAACAGCTCTGATGATGACGTCGAAACCGGTCAGTTATTTTTTGTATACTATTGTGATTGACAATACATTAATTGTTTTTAATTTTAGTGTGTTTTTTTATTAAACATCATGGTGAGTCTGTACCATATAATCTCGTCAAAATAACATCAAAAAATGATGTATTTATAAGCTAACGATAATTGTTTTGATCTCTTATCTCGTAGAAAGTGAGAGCGTAATCTGGGATGCGAACCCCAGACTTCCGAAGTGTCAAAGGTCAGTATATATAATAAAACTGAAACATCTTTTCAGGGCTTTCAGGGGCTCTGTCTTACCTCATTGAAACCTCCTTCAAGAGTGAGAGTTAAGGTTATAATAAATCAATTGTTTTTGGCTTCCCGAACTTTATGTGTTTTAATGTGTATTTTAAACTTCTTAAATATATTTTAATGTAATTTCGTTCTGTTTATTTGAATATATTGGAATTCGAAGGTAGTCAGGTTACTTTTTCGATGTTTCAAAATTCAATCAATAGGGCCTCTCTAGTAATAATATCTCTATGGGCCTTAATAACATCCGTGGCTAGCATAGCTCTCTTAGATGTTTGGATAAATGCACTTCACTTATCATTATAATTAATTAATTTTTAATAAACATTTCTTGTATTATATATAATTTTTAGTTTATTGATGGGGAAAGCCTTGTTCCATGACTGGCGGCTTGTTTAAAACCTGAAATCAATAAAGAGTTTTAGCGAATTTTCATTAAAAATATGCTATTTTTGAAAAACGTTTTGCGAAGTTTAATTTGTTATGTGTCAGAGGGTGTGGATGGGAAAATTAATTACAAGAAGGAAAAGCTAATACTTATCTATTACATGTCAGATTAGTCCTCTTAGGCGGCTTTATTTAAAGATCAAGACTTATCAAAAGTTGTAAAATTATAATTGTAAGTTAATAACTAAGTGGAAGGAAATAAAGCTGGTATGAGTCATACTAAGCAAGTTGTTGTGAAAGTCCCTGGTCTTGTTTACTCTGTGACTTGTTTTACTTGATATCTTGACTGGATTTTGATTTTTAACTTCTTTATGAGTCAGAGTTTAAATGCATGAGCGTTACAAACAATTATTTTTTGTCATTTAGCGACTTTCCATAGGGAAAAATGAGCTTGTAAGGTTGGCATCATGGAGGAGGGAGAAGAGGGTTGACATGTTTTTTACTTTTCCTTATTTATACCATAGGTATAATATAGGAAAAGTATTGGAAAAGTATAGTGTGGAAGAAATCTGAAACCGGGATGAAACCGGAATTATACTTTTCAGGTGTTTTAAAAGCCTCCAGAGTGGTTTTCACAAAGTTGTCTGTCTGTCTGTTATCATCGTAGCGCCCCAGTGTATTAATGCTAGAGAGTTGAAACTTCGTACAAAAATCAATCTAACGCTGTAGTTGTGCTATTCGGAAATTTTTTTTATGGCGTCATTAACCCGCAATAAAGAATCAGCAAAAATTTCAAAATATTATAAAACGCGGAAAAATTATGCGATCGGATTGAGATGTAGCGCGTATGCAGTCATGTATAAGAATAACATATGTGACAAGTTTTATCTCATTATCAGCATTAGTTACATTTTTATTGAATGACTTGTGTACGTTTTATTTAAAAAATAGAGACTTGTACTTTTGTTAAACGGGCCCCAGGTCCATATTTGGACGTCAGGAGAATAAAATGAACTTGTAACTCAGTCTTAAAGTCAGTTCGGACTTGGTAGTAACTTTACAAGTGCATGTAATTATATTAGACAAGAAAATGTTTATTAAATAGAAAAATGCTATAAATCTACTAGTGTATCCTTGCCATCCTTGGTAACAATTGTAAATTTGTCATTACAAGTTGTTTTTTTCAATTTTTGTAACTACAAGACTTGTACTTTTGTGAAACGGGCCCCAAGTGGAACATTTCTTATGCACCATCAATAAATACTTCAAAATATGGGGAAAACATGGTCCTAGACTTTCAAAAATGGTCTATACTCCTGTTAATTGACTTTTGAAACTTCAAATTTACCATTATTATTTTAGTAAACTGTAAATTTTAAATGTAGATTCAGTGGTCTAATGGTTGGTTGTGTCAAATTTGTACCATTAAACTTGTTAGTAGACTACTGATTTACTCTTTAGTATTCATTCAACACTGATGATGACCCATAACGGTTAAAAGCTGGCTTTGTTATAAGTTAATTATAATAAATGGAGAGACGAAAACTGGATACGTTTTATTTTAGATCATCATAGCACAATTCAATCCATCATAGGCTGAATCTATGAATAATCATAAACTGGATTCAGATGAATTCTATGGGTTCAATCCATGTTAGATTGAACCCACAGTTCAATCCATCATATTTTGTTTTATGTTTTTAATATATTCTATTTTGAGAACGCATACTCGCTGGTCTATTTCGTAGTTGCATGGTATAAAGGAGCCACTTCATAACCTAGTTCTACTTTCTACCAAGGGGGCGTTGAGAATCTTTATTAACCTGTTAGAGGGACCCAGCCAAAATTTCGAACCTAGAGGCCCCCTTCTAGGTTGAGAGGGTCTCCGTTTGTACGTGTTTGTATAGTTTATTAAAAATTTTGACTTTGTGTCAAATGTTTTTGTTTTGTATCACCTGTTTGCTCTTAATTTAACAGATTAGTAAAATTATGTTTAGACGTCTAATTTTAATATCTTTGTATATCACAGGAAAATATTTGTTGAGTTTTAATTTAATCTTCAACTAAGCGTTATTAATTCTTATAATAATTAATACTATAATCAGGCGTGGGCTCACTCTAAACCGCATTAGAGTAACGTTTTTTTACTTTTCTCGTTTATACCGTAGATGTATAATAGAAGTATTGCCCAAAAAATCCTAACCTATTTTCAAGACCTCTTGAGTGGTTTTTACTAATTTGTTTGTCGCTATATACGTGTGTGTCTGTTATTATTGTAAATCCCAGTGTGTTTATGCTAGAGAAATAAAACTTGATACAAAATCAATATTCAGGTGTGCTGATTGTGTGCTCTCCGAAAATTATTTTTTTATGTTCTTAGGGGTCTTTTTTAAACAAATATCATTAGTTATTTAATTCACAGAATACGAAAATTGTTCCAATTGATTTGAAATTTAGCTCGCATATAGTCATTTATAGAATCTAAAAATGTGTCAAGTTTCATTTCAATATTCGTAAATATAGTTATATTTGTTTCGTAGTAATATATTTAGATAATATAGTTTCATTTCATTTTAAAAAAATTGTTAAAAATTAAAAAAAAAATATTGATTTGAAATTTGGTACAAGTGTTTTCCTTTATGTAATAAATAAGTGTACCAAGTTTTGTTTCAATACCAACTGAGGAATAAATTCTGTCCTCGTTTTCAAATCCAAAATTGTTAGCACTCTTTGAATGATTGTATACTTTTATGGTAAATAATAATGTATTATTTATATTTACTTCACGGTCGACTCTTTTAAGTGTTATTGCCTAAGTTTAATGGTATTGCTTAGTTAAATTTAAGTTGGATAGTTTTGAAAGTAGGACTTCGGTATGCAAACCTGGTCATATTTAAGTTTTACTGTTATATTAAAAATTAACTTATATTTAAGTTTTATTATTTATTTAATTCAAATTTTCAGTTACATTAACGGTATGTATAATTACGATTGGCATTGATAAACCCATCTGTTGTGGGAAGAATATTTTGAAAGGTTACTTTTATTTCCATTTCCGTAATCCAACTATAATGGCAGATGTTTTAGAACTTAAATATGATATGGGTTCTTCTGTAAGATATTTAATGTTGTTCCGGTGTGTGTGTTTCAAGGTGTTTGCTAGTTACACATATTGAGATATTGTTGAATTATTAAACTTGTCGTGTTATTATTATGTGCTACAAAAAAAGTTTAATTCGTCAATGTTTCGCAGAGAGACAATTATTGTGAAGTTCGTAATTCTTAAATTAATATAAAGTTTTATTAATGGCAATCGTATAAATATTTTAATAGTTTATTTAATTTGATACCACCGAGTTTTTTAAAACATCAATATAAATTTTGCGAGACATCGGCGTCCGCAGGATTTTTTTATGGGGGGGGGGGGAGGTCAAAGCTGCACATATAAACTGAATGTTAATGTATTGACAAGAATTATGTAGCTTCATCTGAACTTCCCAATATTTAATGTTTTTTTTCTTAAATGATGTTTTATATAAGGTCTGTATTACAGGATGGTGTTGGATGGGAAGAGTGTAGGAAGCCATAACCAATACGGTAGCATAGGGCCAGGAGAGGAAGAACACCAGCCTCCCAGTCCAATATCTCAAACACATCTCCAGCGTAATACTTCCTTAGATCAAACTGATTCCTTATCCAACCAAGATAAACAACGTAAGTATTCCTTGTAGGAAGTATAATAATAATAAAAATGTCATTTTCGAGCTCTGCAGAAACAATCTCTAGTGGTTGTGATAACCGTTACGCTTAAAGGGTCTATAATCTATAATCTGAAGTCTTAAATAAACCGAGAGCGTAACTTAAGATGCGAACCCAATACCTGCGTGGTGTCAAATATCACTATTAATACCGACGTTTTAACCACCTCCACCTCGAAGGCGGCCTTGTAGTTGTATCTCCAATATTTTAAACGTCAATTTATAATCAATAAACTAACTGAAACCTCAAATAAATTAATAAATACTTCTTATCTGCTATATCAATATATCATAACTATGTACCCAACGTGTCTTGAAAAACTCCTTAGATGTTATCAATTAAAAAAAAAAAAACAAATACGTGTCTTTTAATAATAAAAATTGAACCGACACTGATAATGAGATGAAACTTGGCACATTTGCCAAGTTTCATGGCGCGATCTCAAACTTAAAATTGATTCAATCATTTTTACACGTTAATGACTCGATTGAAATATTGTATTAAGTTTGATTTTAAAATCAAGTTGCACGACTTACTTAAACACACTGGGAGACAGACAACTTGGTGGAAACCACTCAGAAGGTTTTAAAAACACTCAAAGCCAGGGTACCCGGGTTCGATTCCTGGTATGGACGATAATTTTTTATCTTTTTTTACATTATATAAGTTTATTGCTGCAAAATAATTGTGGCGCGGTGGGTGAAAGTGGGTGAAACCCACAACACAGTCACAAAATCGGATTTTTCCTTAAAAGTATTTTTTAGACAAAACCCATCCCCGAAGACCGCATCTCAATATCTCTGTTAGTTTCCGAGATTGATATAGAGGGACTTTCTAGTGAAACACCCTGTAAAATAAATAAGTTTACCAAGTTCCATTCTAAAACACCTTCTTATCGGTAGTTTTGTCTAAACACTAAGTTTACCCAATTTCCTCTCCTCTATGTCATAAATAATTATAACGATTGTATTCATTCATTAATTTCTATTTTTGGATTCCTTTCATTTATAATGATGTGCTCGGAAACTTTATTAGTTATCATTTGATTACCCTAGATACCAGTAAGTTTTACTTCTATTCCGTTTTTAACAAAAATTATTTATTCATCTATTACTTAAGTTTACTTGTTCTTCCTTCATAATTTATTTATCACGTTTCCTAGGAGTAGAGTGGTTGAGTTGATTTATTGAAGTAAAATTAGAAATGACTAAGTTGTATTATTAGTTATGAAAGCTTTTAAGTATTATAAGATGTTGAAATGTTGAGTAAGGAAGTGGTTTTTACTAATGTATATGTAAATAAAAATTTGTATGATATTATTAATGAAGAACTTTTTGTGAAGGCGACTGTAAAGTGTCTATATTTCTACCTCAAAAATATCACTTGATTTTACGGCCGGCTACGCAAATTGGCTATTAAAATAATAGTAGATTATGTAACTTGGAACTAAAATGAGATTTTATTGCTGTATAAATTTGTTTTTTGACGAGCAAAGCTTGCCAAAATTTGATAATAAAAAAAGTGTTTTACTTATCTTAAAAATTTGCGTAACGGCTTTAGAGTAAAATTTTACAGCCGGTGGACGTAAAGTAAATGCTTTATTACCTTAGCCATAGAGATATATACTAGAGGGGGCATAGCCTATCTTAATACATTGAGAGGCCTGAAACATTTTTAGTGGGGCTCTCAGGGGCTCTGTGTAACCTCATTGAAACCTCCACCAAGAGGGAGTTAAGGTTATAATTAATCAATTGTTTTCGGCTTCCCGCAGATTTTTTGTGTTGTGATTTGTATTTTAAACATTCTACTATATAATTTACTCTTTTTTTTGTTCTGTTTATTTGATGAAAATGATTATCGAATGTGGTCAGGTTACTTTTTCGATGTTTCAAAATTCAACCAATAGGGCCCTAGTGATATATCTCTTTGGCTTTAGCAATAAAATAGATCTTTACTAAAATTTTGAGGCTGTAAAGTAGACATTTTACAGCTTCGTTAAAAAAAGGTTTTATTTTTTATTTTTTTCATTTTATTGACCATGCTTTCTTGTATATGCAACCAAGCTTTAAAGCAATTTTATTTTAGAAAATTAATTATTTACTCGTCAATAAACAAATTTCGTGGGAGTATTTATTTAAAATTAAGCATAACCGGCTTTCAACCAACTAAAGGTCATCATCAGTCTTTTCTGTCTGTTGACTGTTGTAAGACTCCTTATCCCAACAGTGAGAAAAGACTGTTCCTTAACTGTCTGTTCTGCTGGCTGTCTTATAGCAGTCAAAAGTTAGATAAGACTTAAAACCTGCCCCCCCCCCTAACATCTGACCGGCACCGATGATAAACTTTTGTTGGTTGAAAGCCGGCTATGCTTTATTTTAAATAAAAACTTATATTACATCAGTGGAGAGACTTGTTTCACTATTTGAATCCGTCATTATTTCAGGTTCTATAAATTTCAGAAATGTTTGCTTAGTCATTAAAGAATGTTAATAACATCCTAAAAAATATTTACCGAGAAGTACAATAACACCTTTAGATTGATTTCTATGCCAGGTTTCATTTCTCTAGCGTGAAAACACTGGGACCTTCTATAATAAAGACAGACAACTTTATAAAAACTACGTAGGTGATCTTAAAGACATGTGAAACCGATAATTAAGGTGAATCCCCGTTTTGGACTTTTAGTCCAAACACAAGTAAAATACTTTTCCTTTATACTTACGATACACATGAGGAGAAGTATAATCAATTTTAAGTTTGCTGGCATGAGTCGAATAGTCTCAAAGAAACCATAAATATATTAATATCAGAAAAATGCTGGTTGGATACGTTTATTTTAATAAATTTGTAAAGCAAATTACAACACATTCCGTGTAAACTCATAGAAATGGCTAACTCTTCAATCCACGAGATAAAAGCAAGATGAGTCTTGTGAACACCTTCTCCAGATATCTGAAGTAGAACTTGTCTGGTAGGTTTTCTGTTTGTTTAGTCGCCAGGTATTTAATGAACTCAAATAAGCTCAGCCCTTTCTGTAGAAATACTTAGTAACAGTAATTATGCTCATTATTACACTTTCAAAATACATAGATGCAGGACTATTATGTCCAAATTTGTTGAGGTTAGATAAAAGTGGGAAATAGTTTTCTTTTTCATTACTTAATGAACTCCATTCACACTTATTTTCAAGATGTAGTGACAGTAGGTCGAGACAACCTGATCGTTACAAATGTTTCAAGTTTTGCAGTGATGATGGCCTATAGTTAGGTTGAAAGTGCTTTGCCAATAAACTTTTATTTTGTCGAGAAACTTTTCATTACAGTAAATAGTCAGTCATGCATATTTAACCTTATTTTTATTTATTAATTATTAAATTATACGAATGATTTAATATCTTTTTTTGTTCCAGGGGTAACAACTATGTCCAGTGTTAGTAATGATGTACATCAAAGGCAACCTCTCCTAGGCAGTAATGGTCAGGAATGGGGAGATGTTCCACCTCTTGCTGAAGAAGAAGATCCGTCTGACCCTGGGTCCACTGATAAGAGATCTTTACATGCTCACAATGGTATCGTTAGGATTGATATGTCTGGGGCCCATAGAGAAGAACCTAGATATCCCAAGGAGAAATGGAAAACCTTTATGGGTATAGTTTACATTTATTAAATTTTATATATTGATGTTTTTGTGAATTATCAAAGAAATTACATTTACGAGGTTGTTTTTATGGCTGAATTGTAGGTTCACTGATAGCTCAGTTGGTTAGAGCGTCGTGGCTTTTCATCTTTTCATGGTGATTGGGTAATATCTCTAGTCTTAAGCTAGCCCAGGGTCAAATCTCAGTCAAACCACTTGGTTTTCACACTTAATAGCATGTTCTCAAGAATGTTTGGTAGTCTTCAATATGAAAGGCTCAATTAATTTTAAGCTTGCTAATTAGCAAGTTTTTAGATTCTTGCTTGAGAACCAATTAGTACATTGGAAACATTGTGTAATGTAGAGTCTAGCTCTAGAGTGAGACCGCTCAGAGCTGTTAATGTTATACAACATTGTACAGGTCAGAATAACTGCTTATGCTTACTATAGAGGTAGGGTAAGGCAGATGAAGCTTTGAAACTACAAAGGTCTTTTAAGACTGCTCTTTTACTCTGTAGAAGGTAAATAACTATGCAGCGTGATTAAAGTGATTTAAAAAGTGAGCATTGAAGTTAAATTTAATTATCTAAGTCGTATAAGTTTTAGTCGAGTCTGTGGTTGAAACTAGTTAAAGACTGTTTATAAAAATACGATTCGGTATAAGATTATCTTAATGATTAACTAGAAATGGTCCATGCTTTATAATGGATTATCTGGTTACTGGCTTCGGCACACAATTGTGTAAAGTGTCCGTCAAAGGGGAAGTTAGTAAAAATCGTCCTAGAGACATAATTACTCTAGTTGATTAAACATATGGTTCTCATTTTTATCTTGTTATTATTACTTTGTATTATATGGATGAATGTGAATGGAAAAACAAATAAAAATATCTAAAATATTTAGGCCCGTATTCAAAGACATTTTCCGATCATTTTCCTTTCCTAAACCTAACTTTTTCCTTGGAGCTCTTAAGGAAAATGTTAGGTTTAGGAAAGGATAATGTCTCTGGCGGGCCTTAGAGTTGGTTATTTGAGGACGTGTCAAACATGTGTATCTGCATATAAATCCTCTGGAAAGTTCTGTGAATAAAATTAGTTGCTCTCATATCTTTTATGAGCATTTACTTTGAAAATAATGGAAATTCAATGAATAGTTCTTTTTCACATTCAAAACTTTGAATAAAGTTACCTGAACAAGAGACCTTAGACTATTTGTTCATTACTCGGCATGTAGATTTTTAAGAACTAATTCTTGATGCATTTGAAATCTTCCTATATTTTAACACATGGTTAAAATCAGTTGACAGCGTGGGAGGTTAGTCCTTGATGTTAAACCTTGTCCAAAATTTAATATCAGGCCAACCTCATTGGTTCCTCAACACTATTTTTCCCACGCTGTCAACTGATTTCAACTGTGAGTCATACTATAGCTATTCTTACTATTCATATAAATAAAATAAAAAATTACAGTCCATTTTCATCTCCACATTTTCAAAATGTTTTTCAAAATTATTTTAAATATATAATTATGTATTTGTTGTGATTATTGGTCCCCATAATAACATGAAATCATTTAATTATGTTTTATTGTATCATTTATTCTATTTTATTTTTTCAGCATTTTTAATTCTTGTAGTAAATTTTATAATAACAACAGGGAGTCTTGCTATAGTCCACGAAAAGGTACCCGACAGGACTAAAGTTGGACCATTACCTGATATTCTTCTCGATAGCCTTCCATTTTATCCATGGGCGTTGGATGTTAGTGAAGTTATAATCATGATATCGACGAATGTTACTTTTATTGTTATTTTACTTCACAAGCATAGGTATGTTTAGTATGAATATGTTAGGTGTGTTAGGTATGTTTAGTATGAATCTAACATTATTATTCATTTGCTTTTATCTCCTATACTCTGTTAAGTAGTTTTGGCTGTATGGATTGCTATAGATCTCTGGACTGTGTCATTAGACTACAGACTTAGGAAATAACACCTCCTTAATCATAACATTTTGAGAACTAGCAAAGCGAGTCTGAATTTGTGAAGCAAAGTACCAGTTCCCAATTTTTGTTTGTCTATAATCCATTAAAGTGGCTGTAAACTTATCCATTACTCCAGTTTTTTGAATTCGTGTAATTTTCCAAATTCCTAAGGAAAAATGAGACAATGGGATTGGGTCATGGACCTATGGAGGGGGGGACTCGATGATCAAGATTATAAATATAGTGTTGAGGTTTAAATGTATTATTATTATTTGTAATACTTTTATGAAATTAAACATTAAAAAAATTATGATTACAAAAAAAACAGTAGGATGTGTTTTAAGTGAACAAGGACTATGACGATAAGTACAATTATAGTGTACTGATGTTGTACACACTTGTATAACATCAACAGTTTGAGCAACTGTTGTATAACATCAACAGTTTGAGTAACTGTTGTACAATATCATCAGTTGAGCAACTGTTGTACAACATCTACAGTTTGAGCAACTGTTGTACAACATCATCAGTTGAGCAACTGTTGTACAACATCAACCGTTTGAGCAACTGTTGTGCAACATCATCAGTTGAGCAACTGTTGTACAACATCAACAGTTTAAGCAACTGTTGTACCACATCAACAGTTTAAGCAACTGTTAACATCAACAGTTTGTGCAACTGTTGTACAACATCAACAGTTTGAGCAACTGTCGTACAACATCAACAGTTTGAGCAATTGTCGTACAACATCAACAGTTTGAGCAATTGTTGTACAACATCAACAGTTTGAGTAATCCATGCAACAGTCTGTACACACTGTACAAACTTAAAAATATTTTTACTTCATGTATAAAGATAAAAAAATCAGTGAAAAATATGAAGTCTTACTTTTATTTAGTCTGTCTATTAATTTATAATTTGATTTTTGAATTAAAAGTGAAATTAGTAATGTAAAAAAACTTGACATTGTTCTGTTTTATTATATACTGAGTGTACCAAGGTATATTAGTACATTTTTTTTCTTTGTTGACTTCTATATGTGTTTTCTTTGTATCTAGGTACATTATATTCCGGCGTGTAAGTCTAATGCTGTCTCTACTGTACCTAATGCGATCTATCACAATGTACGTTACCGTGCTACCAATGTCCAGCACCACTTATTACTGCAGTCCCAAAGCCAACAGTACAGCCCCTCTGCTTGTGGCTAAGAGAGTATTCCAGCTTATATCAGGCTTTGGTTTATCTATCAACGGAAAGCACACGTTCTGTGGTGATTACATATACAGTGGACATACAGTTATACTTGTTATGTGTTATCTAATTATTAAGGAATGTAAGTACGACTTTGTAATTTTGATATATTATGTAGATAATTTATTCAATCTTGTTTCAACCTAATTAGAACTAAAACAAATTAATTGGACTAATGTCCCTTTCATTATCTGAACTTAGGATTATTTAAAGGAATAATGATGAAATATTGGATCTTTTAATGCTCCCTGTTCTTCTTAGATATTTGTTTACAGTTTTGCTGTCCAGGCTGTTTTTAACTTATCTTGAAATAATTTTCTTAATAATAAAAACTACTTAATTAATCATTTTTAAATAAATAAATAAATAAATAACCTTTTATTAAAATCAACATTCTACACTTAATTAACATGCAATTATCTATATTTTATATTTACAATCTGATTTTAAATCGGCCAGAAGCCGAGGTAAATTAATCATTTTTATTTATTTAAAATAAATTTTAATTTATTTATAAATTGTAATCAGAAAATTACACTTGTAAGATTGTTTGGAGAAGTTGTAAGGGAAGGAGTGTGAAAGATTTATTCCAACAATTTTTAGAAAAAAATGTTATATATATATATATATATATATATATATATATATATATTATATATATATATATATATATATATATATATATACATATCCAAACAAAACTTGGCAATTAATGAAATATTGAGAATATTATAAAGGCTACTATTTATAAAAATGTATTATGGCATCTAACCAAGTAGTTATTGCGTCATCTGACCTGACAGGGATTACTTTTACTATTAATTTGTGCTCCTCATGGCTCTTCATTTCTTTTGATGGGTGCTACACTAATTTCTTCAGTTAGCATAAGGACTTATAGGAAATTATTATTATGTCAATTTTAAGCATTGTTGGGGTCATAAGTTCTTACATTCCTGTATGTAATGTCCTGTAATAAGTCCTTACATTCCTGTTTGTAATGTCCTGTAATAAGTCTTAATTAAGTCCCTTACATTCCTTGTATGTAATGTCCTGTAATAAGTCTTACATTCCTGTATGTAATGTCCCTGTAATACAGTCCATGTTACATTCCTGTATGTAATGTCCTGTAATAAGTCCTTACATTCCTGTATGTAATGTTCTGTAATAAGTCCTTAACATTCCTGTATGTAATGTCCTGAAATAAGTCTTACATTCTGTATGAATGTCTGAAATAAGTCCTTACATTCCTGTATGTAGGGTCTTATAGGAATTATTATTATGTCCATTTTAAGCATTGTTGGGTCATAATTCCTTAAAATGGCCCTTACAGTGATTATTTTAAGTCTTAAGAAGCATCTGTTTATTATGTGTCTTTCTAAAACTTGATTTCTCCTTATTGTATGTTTTTAGATACACCGAAACGTATGGTGATACTTCACTGGTTAAGTTGGTTAGCATCATTTGCTGGAGTAGTGTTAGTCATAATGGCCAGAGGACATTACACAATAGATGTATTAATTGCATACTATGCCACAACCAGAACTTTTTGGATTTATCATACATTGGCTAACTACTCTTACCTTAAGGTAATTAAATTACATTTTTTTACATTTTCAATACTTTGAATTTTATTATTTGTTTGATGGGTAAAGAGCTATTTTATCTGATTGAGGTATCAGCAACTTCAAATGCTGGTTTGAAGTTGATATAAAGCTCTATGATAAGCCCTGGTGGAGGTTAACCTGAACCAGTAAACTCAAAAGGTGCTGGCAAATAATTAGAGTACTGTAAATCTAATTTATCAGAAAAATATTAAGAGTGGAAGGAACCTTTTTAACTAAATAATAATTACAAAGTAAAGAATCTCTTTGCAAGGTTGTAAGACTTATACTTTGGCAGTAATAAGTGTGCCCAAAGAGTAAAAATGGGACATTTTAACTCGAAATTGAAGCTTAAGTATTGACATTATAAAGTTTTTTCTGAAAGTAAAGGTGCCTTATTTTTTGCTTAAAAATAATTCATTACCTTTCCGTCATTTTAAGGTAATTATAGTCACTAATACTGCTAGATTTAGGAAAAATAGTAAACATATTTTTTTTTTAAATTGAAAATGTAATGAATAATTTGTGTTTTTAATAAAAAAATAAGGCATTTTTGCTCTCAGCAAAGTCTTTCTATTGTCAACACTAAGCTTTAATTTTGAGTTAAAATGTCCAATTTTTACACTTCGTGCACTTATTCCAGCCAAAATAGAGGTCTTAGAAAAAATATGCAATGGTCAAAATGTATATGTGTGGCCAAGTTTCCAACGTGTAAAGTTTACCTTTTGATTTAATTTTTTATATCCTTTTTACAAAATTCAGTGTAGTATGGGTTAGTATGTGAAGTTAACCACATCACCAAAAAGAAGTTACCTTTACATGAATAAAGTACTCTAGGTTGCATTAATTTGTGTCCAATAGTTCAAAATTGAGGAGGGGGACTTTCGGTCCTCCCTGCATAATTTTATGTAAACAAATATTGGATTTTGACTGACCCATGGGAATCGGCTAATGTTGTGGCAATATGCTACTTACAAACACTAGTAATATGACAATCTAATTCAGAACAATAACATTGTGGTTGCTTTGAGAGGGGCCATGCATTGTCAATCTTCGTGCCAATGCCACGAAGATTGCCAAAGGCCTCTTTTGTTATAGTGACCAGAGTGTGGAATTTTTAATTTTTTATTATTTAATTCATTGGATTTACCCATTGATCCAAAAATAGGATATCAATTATAAGTGTTTATCATATAGCACCAGTTATGTATTTATATAAGTGTTTACCATAGAGTACCAGTTATGTATTTATATAAGTGTTTACCATAGAGTACCAGTTATGTATTTATATAAAAAGTGATTTACACATAGAGTACCAGTTATGTATTTAATATAAGTGTTTACCAGAGTACCAGTTATGTTACCAAGTTATGTATATATAAACTGTTTACCATAGAGTACCAGTTATGTATTTATTAGTGTTTACCATAAAGTACAGTTATGTTATTTATATAAAACTGTTTTACCATATAGCACCAGTATTGTATTTTTAGGGTGGCCCTTAAAAATGAACTTTCTTTTTCTTGCTCACCAACCCCTAATTTTGTTCGAATATATTGAAAAAAAATTCCATAAAAATTTCAGCCCGATCGGGGGTGATTAACAGGTGCGCGGGCCTTTTGAAGTTTTATAGGTGTCAAAATTCGTCAAAATTGTGATTTTCGTGACAATTTTTTTCTGTGATTTTTTACATTATGTTCTAGGTAAAACTATACCTAACCCATAATAAGACACTATGATTCTTATCATTATGACCTGAAATTATCTTAGTTTGTACTTACTCTGATATTTAATGGTGGACATATATATTTTTTCTTGAAAAAATGTTCAAAAAAAACAATTTTTTTTTCTCTACACTACAAAGTATACTCATTATAATATGTTTTTCGTTTATCAATTCATTGGTATATTATGTTTTTGTATACTGTCTTCTATAATTTAAGACCAATATTTGGTTATTTATACTTAAATTTAGCAGACCTAATGTGTAACATACAAAACACTGCCATCCTATCTCGCAGTAGGTGAAAGCTAAGTAATGAGTATATAATAGTCAATTCAGTTTCAAGAATTTTCAATTTGTTTTTTGGTTTTTGAAATTTATTTTCAAACAAGCCATTATTGCGACATTTGAAATTTGTGTGTTACCCCCCCCCTTTGGCCGAGCCCCCCCCTCTCTTTACCTATATGAAAATATGAAATTTTTTTAAAAATTTTTCACAAAAATGAATTGAAAAAGAAAGGCAAGATAGTTATAACTTTGAATACTTTTTAATACTTGTTACCAAAATACTTTAGGTAAATAACCCTAGTGTCCACTTAAGGTTAAAGATGAGTGAAGGAAATACCATGCAAAGGTTCCATTTGATCTAAGCAGGGGGTACTATGAATGGAATCATTTTTAATCCCTTTGACTTACTTAAAAAAAAGTTCCAGTTTTGGTTCAGAAAACAAACTGTTACCATCAAATCTGTTTAAATTTCTTTTTTAAATCAAGTGTTTGGTTTAAGTTGTTTGTTAGTTATAAATTACAAGTGAAAGAATTCTTCGTTCTGAACCATCCTTTTTTAGTAGGTCCTGTTTCCCACCAGATTACTGGGGGCAAACTTCCTTCTAACAAACAAGTGTGTTAGTTTTATAATCTCAAAATAATCAAGTTAGACGTAAAACATAGTGCTGAATTGATGATAAAGAAGGTTAGCATCTTTTGAGAAAAAGCAAGAATCCCCTACAAAAAAAAATACCACTGCAGTGAGATTTTAAATCAAATTATAAAATGATTGGATGTTTTCAGAAAAATTCTTCTAAAAACGACTGATGTTTGCTCATCAGTAGTAGTTTTGCGTTTACAGACAGGCTGGATGATTTATTTGATATTGCCCATAGTGACGCCCGAAAATCAAATAAAATTCAGGAGGACATAGAGTTTTTGCGGATGCAAAGAATGAAAGGGCGAACTGTGTTATGGCTGGAGTTGATATTTTAGTTACACAGGGCAGAATAGAGGAATTGAGAACGGAAGGAGGAAGAGGTCGTCTTGAAAATCGATGCATGGAGGGATATTGATCGATCTAGTTTTGTTCTGGGAATTAGCTACAAGCACCAGCGTCCAGTTAGATAGACACAGACGACAGTGAGGAGTTTCAGATGAGCTTGGTCTCTGATGCAATTTTTCCTTCTTCGTCAGGTTTTAGAGGAAACTTTTGATTTTTTTAATGATTGCCTAGCAGCAACGTTAGATAGGTGCACAGTTAGACGACAGAGATGCTGTTCAATATATATACGGTTTGCCACAGCAGAAGCGTTAGGGCCATAATGCAAAGAAACTTGGTAATTAACAGAAAATTCAATAAGCATAAACGATTCCCAGTTTAGATTTTTAGATTCAATGCAATTGTTAAAAATCTTTCAGTATTGTTAGAATTCAGTGTGCTGTTGTTGCATTGGGATGGGGAAGTATCTTATCTATATTACAAACGACAGTAAGATAGAAAGGTTTGGCGTTCTTATTTTCATATTGGCGGGAAAAGACAAGTTGATGGCCATGGAGATCCGAGCATTAACCACAGGCTACTAGAGCGAATAAGCCGCGCAGTCAATTAGATGTCTTGAAGAATGTTGACTTCTTGATTCAGTTCAAGCGAGTCGTGTGTTTGACCACACCAACACCCACACACGGCATCGAACACCAGTTAAGAACAATGGGAGCTTGCAGAATATTTGAGACCTCTTAGGAAAAGGATTTTCTTATACCTGCCTTGTAGGCACAACGTATTGAAGTGGTATTAAAGGTGTATTTCAATGGAAGTAGTGGGGCCACTTGGGGCCAGATGCTTCCACTGTTTCTAGGTTCAGACAAATTTCATGGGGTCAGATAGACTCTAAAATATGAGTCTTCTGATCTCAGAAAGTTTAATAAGAGATTATGCCGTGACTTCTTCATAAAAAGTTTCAAAGAAACAATTAAGAGGAAGATAACAGGGAGCTAATTTGGAAGCTGGCAGTGATTTTTCTAGGAGAGACCGCCGCCTCGAGGAGTGTCATTTAGAAAGCCAGGTTGCTATTGGCCATGCAATATGGATGTCGAAGGCGATCTTATGTTCAAAAATTTATTTTTTAGAAGTGACTTCAAGTTAGTTCTCCCAAAGAAAATCTTCGATGCAGAAAAACTTAACATTATTTCTTATGAGTGTATTTTAAGAGCATGGATTGGTGGCAACAAGTGCGAGTATGGCCCAATGTTCTGAACTTGCATTTTTTAATACAGTCCATAGTCATTACGAGGCTATAGATTCAAAAAATTAGCAATGCTATTACTAAAAAATGTATTAAACATTAGTTAATGATTAATAATTCGGGTTAAGGGAAGAGGAGTGTCAGGCAAAGGGGGAGGAGGGGGGGGGGGATAACACACAAAGTTTCAAATGTCGCAATAATGGCTTGTTTGAAAATAAATTCAAACCAAAAAACAAATTGAAATTCATTAGAAAACTGAATTTGGGATATTAATACTCATTACTTAGCTTTCACCTACTGCGAGATAGGATGGCAGTGTTGTATGTTACACATTAGTCTGCTAATTTAAGTATGAAATAACCAAAATATTGGTCTTAAATTATATAAGACAGTATACAAAACATAATATACCAATGAATTGATAACGGAAAAACATATTATATGAGTTTATACTTTGTGTGTAGAGAAAAAAAATTGTTTTTTTGGACATTTTCAGAAAAAACAATATATATGTCCACCATTAAATATCAGAGTAAGTACAAACTAAGATTAATTTCAGGTCATTAATGATAAGAATCATAGTGTCTTATTTAGTGGGTTAGGTATAGTTTTTACCTAGGAACATAATGTAAAAAATCCAGAAAAAAAATTAGTCACGAAATCACAATTTGACGAATTTTGACACCATATAAAACTTTCAGGACCCGGCGGCACCTGTTAATCACCCCTGATCGGGCTGAAATTTTTTATGGAATTTTTTTTCATATTTCGAACAAATCTAGTGTTGGGGCACAACANCCAGTTTTGGTTCAGAAAAACAAACTGTTACCCATCAATTTGTTTAAATTTCTTTTTTTAAATCAAGTGTTTGGTTTAAGTTGTTTGTTAGTTATTAAAATTACAAGTGAAAGAATTCTTCGTTCTGACCATCTTTTTAGTAGGTCCTGTTTCCCACCAGATTACTGGGGGCAAACTTCCTTCTAACAAACAAGTGTGTTGTTTTATAATCTCAAAATAATCAAGTTAGACGTAAAACATAGTGCTGAATTGATGATAAAGAAGGTTAGCATCTTTTGAGAAAAAGCAAGAATCCCTACAAAAAGAAAATACCACTGCAGTGAGATTTTAATCAAATTATAAAATGATTGGATGTTTTCAGAAAAATTCTTCTAAAACGACTGAGTTTGCTATCAGTAGTAGTTTTGCGTTTACAGACAGGCTGGATGATTTATTTGATATTGCCCATAGTGACGCCGAAAATCAATAAAAATTCAGGAGGACATAGAGTTTTTGCGGATGCAAAGAATGAAAGGGCGACTGGTGTTATGCTGGGAGGTTGATATTAAGTTACACAGGGCAGAATAGAGAATTGCAGAACGGAAGGAGGAAGAGGTCGTCGTTCGATGATGGAGGATATTGAATCGATCTAGTTTGTTTGCGAATTGCTACAAGCACCCAGCAGTAGTTAGTACACAGACGACAGTGAGGAGTTTCAGATGAGCTTGTCTCTGATGCAATTTTCCTTCATCGTCAGGTTTTAGAGGAACTGTGATTTTTTTAATGATCGCCTAGCAGCAACGTTAGATAGGTGCACAGTTAGAGACAGAGATGCTGTTCATATATTATTTGCCACAGCAGAAGCGTTAGGCCATAATGCAAAGAACTTGGTAATTAACAGAAATTCAATAAGCCATAAACGATCCCAGTTTTAGATTTTTAGATTCAATGAATTGTTAAAAATCTTTAGTATTGTTAGAATTCAGTGTGCTGTTGTGCATTGGGATGGGAAGCTTCTTTCTAATATTACAAAAGACAGTAAGATAGAAAGGTTGGCAGTTCTTATTTCATATGGCGGAAAAGACAAGTTGATGGACCATGGAGCTCCGAGCATACCACAGGCTACTAGAGCAGAATAAGCCGCCGCAGTCAATAGATGTCTTGAAGAATGGTGACTTCTTGATTCAGTTCAAGCGATGTGTTTGACCACACCAACACCACACCACGGCATCGAACACCAGTAAGAACAATGGAGCTTGCAGAAATATTGAGAACCTCTTAGAAAAGGATTTTCTATACCTGCCTTGTAGGCACAACGTATTTGAAGTGTATTAAAGGGTGTATTCAATGAAGTAGTGGCCGACTTTTGGGCCAGATGTTCCACTGTTTTCTAGGTTCAGAAATTCATGGGGTCAGATAGCTCTAAAATATAGTCTTCTGATCTCAGAAGTTTAATAAGAGAATATGCGTGACTTCTTCATAAAAAGTTTCAAAGAAAAACAATTAAGAGAAGATAACAGGGAGCTAATGGAGCTGGCAGTGATTTTTCTAGGAGAGACCCCGCCTCGAGGAGTGTCATTTAGAAAGCCAGGTGCTATTGGCCATGCAATATGGATGTCGAAGGCGATCTATTGTTCAAAAATTTATTTATTAGAAGTGACTTCAAGTTGTTACCAAAGAAAATCTTCGATGAAAAAATTAACATTTTTCTTATTAGAGTGTATTTTAGAGCATGGTATGGTGGCACAAGTGCGAGTATGGCCCAATGTCTGACTTGCATTTTAATCAGTCATTAGTCAATTACGAGGCTATAGATTCAAAATTAGCAATGCTATACTAAAAAATGTATTAACCATTAGTTAATGATTAATAATTCGGTTAAGGGAAGAGAGTGGTCAGGCAAAGGGGGAGGAGGGGGGGATAACACACAAAGTTTCAAATGTCGCAATAATGGCTTGTTTGAAAATAAATTCAAACCAAAAACAAATTGAAATTCTTGAACTGAATTGGACTATTATACTCATTACTTAGCTTTCACCTACTGCGAGATAGGATGGCAGTGTTTTGTATGTTACACATTAGGTGCTAATTTAAGTATTAAATAACAAATATTGGTCTTAAATTATAGAAGACAGTATACAAACATATATACCAATGAATTGATACGAAAAACATATTATATGAGTTTATACTTTGTAGTGTAGAGAAAAAAAATTGTTTTTTGAACATTTTCAGAAAAAATATATATGTCCACCATAAATATCAGATAAGTACAAACTAAGATAATTTCAGGTCATAATGATAAGATCATAGTGTCTTATTAGTGGGTTAGGTATAGTTTTTACCTAGAACATAATGTAAAAAAATCACAGAAAAAAAAATTGTCACGAAAATCACAATTTTGACGAATTTTGACACCTATAAAATTCAAAGGCCCGCGGCACCTGTTAATCACCCTGATCGGGCTGAAATTTTTTATGGAATTTTTTTTCATATATTCGAACAAATTAGGGTTGGGAGCACAACATTTCTAACATTTTTTTTCTCCCCTATAGCTAAGGGCCACCCTAATGTATTTATATAAACTGTTTACCATATAGCACCAGTTATGTATTTATATAACCTCTTTAATAAAAAGTATCTCTGTTTGTATTAAAATGATATTTCCTTATCAATGATTTTAATTTAATTAATCCGTGATTATTAATATAATTTCAGCAATCGAGTCCTAACAACATGTTGTCCAGAATTTGGTGGTTTAAACCGTTTCAATATTTCGAAGGTAATGTAGGGGGTGTTGTCCCCCGGAAATTCAACTGGCCTCTGCCCTGGCCCCGAAGATTTCACTCGAAGCATCCAAACAGGGATAGTTAGTATATATTTTACATACTCGTCTCAGCTGCTTCGTTAATCACTTTTCCTGTCTAACTGAAGGACTTCAAAACATTTGGAATGTATTCACATTAAGGATATATAGTTTCACTGTATCCCCTTCACCCTCTTATTAGCGGCTAGGATTAGTGTGTTTTTGAGTGTGTTTTTTATTGAAAAATCACTTGTGTGTGCCCAATTTTTTTATTCGGATATAATATGTCGGTGCCTATAAAGCATCTTTAGATATTAAATTAAACTAGGATCGTTTTCATTTAAATTCTTACTAGTGACTATTTAAATTAATATATTTTTGTTAATTATATACATTATCCTGTCATTTCTATGGAGTAATAAAATAAATAAATTACATTAAAAAATATAAATAGTATAATTTATGGCTAAAAGAAACTATTAGCTCAAGCTAGTATGTCCGTTGATAAAATAAATTTAAAAAATTAAATTATAATATTATCTAAAATATTTAATTGTATTTTGTAAAATATTTTAGGTATGGACAATAGCTGAAAAATTTCCAAAAAATCAAATATTTAAAAACACCTGTTAAGAAACAAGGAGGTAATAAAAATGACAGGACACTAATTGAGACAAAGGCTTCGTTACATCGGAGACCTAAGTAAAGACACGAAAATCCTAAATTTCGTTTTCTATTTCATTTCATTTTTTACGATTGTCTTAATAATTAGGTGCTTTCCCTATGTGTCTATTAATCTGTGATATATATATGTATAAAATTGTTAATTAAATAAATAAATTTTAAAATATATATTTAAATATTATATACATATATTTATAAAAGAATTAAAGAATACTATTATTTTTTAAATAAAAAAAAATTGAATCTTAAATTTAATTTTTTTACTTCCCCATAGGGTTTTTACTAGAACTTAATAGGGAGAGGGGGGGTGTTAAATAATTTATGATCTGTAAATAGTAAAGTAAAATTGTATTTATTAAAAATATTTTAATTAGGTAAAAGAAATAATTCTTATATTTGAAATTTGTAAGACATAATGTCTTGATTATATTTAGGAAATTTAATAAATTTTGTATACAAGTTTTGTTTATTTTTAGATTACTTTTTTAATTTTTTTTTGTGGGGGGAATTTATTTTTTAAAGTAGAAATTGTAAAGAAAAATTTAATTATATCATTACTTTTTTTACGAGTGAGTGCAAAATCCTACACTCGTTTTATTGTCTATTTGATCTTATTTATACCTGATTTAACTACTAATGTTTGGCTAAATTTAGCAAATTGAATCTACCTGGAATATATGGCCTAGTTTTCACTGGCACCTTTTTTTAATCATTATTATGGATGTTTTATTTTATTTTTAATTGTTTAGTAATGAAAGTACACAAAAGTGCTCCAACTGGATTTATTTTTTGTGTTTTTTTGTTCTTGAAATTCTTCTAGATATTTTGTTATCATTAAAAAGAGTTGTTTTCTCATTTTATTTGTTTTAATTCTATTTGTTAACTGCTTCTTGATTTATGGGTAAATTTTGTTGTTTAAATATGTTAAATTTATCCAGGATTAATTGTTTTTAAAATAACAGTTTTTTTTCACTGATATGTTTTATTGCTATAGTTTTAAAGTAATAATTAAGCATTGCAAGAAAAGAGTTGAAATTTAGAAGATAGAGTAAACAAAAAATATAAATTCAAAAATGTATTTCCTACACGGGATCCAAGGGAAGGTTATAAGTCATAGACTTTTCTAAAGTATCATCCCTTAAAGTCACCATAAATACAAGCCTTGTTTACTCTCCATTTTCCCCTTGTTTAATTGTTATTTTCAATGATTTTAAAATGGAGTAAAACCATTTAGTCATCTAATGTCTTCTTTAGACATAAATTATCATTTGAACTAAAAACATTAGAAGATATTTAATTTTCAGCAGAAATTTGTTTTTGACAAGCAAAATGAGGCACATGTACAATTTTCTCCAAGAATTTGTTTTTGACAAGAAAAATGAGGCACATGTATAGTTTTCTGCAGGAATTTGTTTTTGACAAGCAAAATGAAGCCCATGTACAATTTTCTGCAGGAACTTGTTGTTGACACGCAAATTGAGGTGCATGTACAATTTTTTGTAGGAATTTGTTTTTGACAAGCAAAATGAGGCACATGTACAATTTCCTGCAGAAATTTGTTTTTGACACAAAGAAAATTGCTTAATCATTCTCCAGAGAGTCAACCAACATAATACATTTTTTCATTTACTCAGTGAGTGAAAGTGTAGCAGATGTAGTTTTTCTTTAATTCCATCCATTGTATCTAAGTAAAACTTTATGCCTGCCTCGTAGAAATCAATTCTTTATTATCTTGGCAATTAAATCACTATTTTCTGATAATTTTGTGGCTTTTAATCTGTTCTCAAGAAGAAATTTTCTACAAATTTTCAACTGCCGTATGAAAAATTTTGTTTTGGAAACTTGAGTAATTGTTTTTTTTTACTTAGTAAATTAATCTAATTTTGTAAATAAAATTTGTAAATAGTTTAAAAATTAATATTTGTATGATAACTAAAATCTCTTAATTGCAAAATATGTTTTGTTTAAAAAAATATAAATTTGTTGTTAGTTTTTCTTAATAAACAGCTACTATGTATGCTGTTTGAAACACCTAGGTCTTCTGTTTGAACACCTAGGTCTTCTGTTTGAACACCTAGGTCTTCTGTTTGAACACCTAGGTCTTCTGTTTGAACACCTAGGTCTTCTGTTCGAACACCTAGGTCTTCTGTTTGAACACCTAGGTCTTCTCAAAGGCTTTCTCCGTTTTAACTTTGGCTCCTTCTTCTTGTGGAAAAGTCAAAGCTGTAAGAATAATAAATAATTGTGCCAGAATTACATGCACATGTAACATGCTTCATTTTGATATTGTTTCTACATTTCCCATAATTGTTAGCTCCGTATAGCATCATGTCTCCCTCTGTATTATGACATGGAATTCATCCAAACATTTACAAAGCTCAAACATTTGGGATTTTTTCTGTTCTCTCCTTAGTTCTTCCGCTCCCATAATTTATCCTGTCAGAGTTTAGCACCATATTTTTATTTTTATGGTTAACAACCATCTTTAGTAACCAAAAATTACAACCACTTATCAAGTTACTACTACCTGCCAAATTTCCACCCCCTACCGAGTAACCTCCACCTACCAAATTAACCACTTCCAATCAAAAGTTATCATCAATAACACAAAAAATACTAGCTAAAACATATTTGACTATGTGAATGGAGGTCAGACTTTTGCTAGTTTATAGTGGTTATTATTGGTTAGTAATAGTTTATTAGCGGTTTCAATAGTGATTGGTAATGAATGAGATCTATAGTTTAAACATATCAAAAACTAGCCGCCTCGTTAAAAACTAGTCAAGATCTTTAAAGCCATTAGTCCTTATACTGACATCTGACATCACGGAAGTTTAGGGTTCGCATCCCAGGTTATACTTTCAGTTTACTTTAGATTGCACTTTGAGAGTAAAGGTTGCCACTACCACTTGAGTTTGTTCCCGCAGGGGTTATCCCTGATGAGCTGTGCAAGAGTGTAAACAGACATTATTATTATTATATCTAAAAACTAATTAATATTATATTAATTAATATAATACAATAATAATGCCCGTTTAGAGCCTTGCGTCCCATCAGGGATAACGCCTGCGGGATCAACCTCAAGTGGTAGTAGTAACCATTACGTTCAAAGTGTAATCTAAAGTTGGTGATAATTTATTTGAAAAATAATCTTATATAAACTGAGAGCGTAACCTGGGATGTGAACCCCAGACCTCCATGGTGTCAAGGTCAGTATAATAACTGATGCCTTAACGACCTCGACCACAGGGGCTTAGATATGTAAGCTTCTTAATTAATCTCTTGGTGAGATTAATTTAGATATGTATAAATATAATAAATCTAAATTAATTTGAAATAAGTAAAGTTTTTGAAGCAACAAAATTTTGAAGACAGCATTCCTATTTTTTAAAAAAATATAAGAAATTGGGTATGGTGTATGAAGTATGAAACTGTTGCAGATGGTGAAAAACGTATCTCACATACTTTTTTTTGAGCATCAGTTTCCATAGGTAGGTTTCTAATAAGCAAAATTTGAATGAGTAACAATAGGTGAGGTTTTATTGTTACATAAGGAAAAAATTATATTATTAAAAAATATATTAAAAAAATAGCAGGCTAGAGTGCCAACAATGCATGAATGACAACATATAAACAAAATAATTGTTTTGTTGTTAGGGTGGTACCCCTACTCGAGATCATCAGTTAACTGGCTTTTCTGTTATTAGTGGAATTATATTGTGTTTACAACTCTTCTAAGAAATATTATATTTGAAATAATAGCTGTTTTTTTGTTTTCATTTTAAATTTGATGCTGGACTTAAGGTTTTGTATCAAACCTAAGTTTTATTATTTTAAATTACATAATACTAAATGAAATTGCACCTGAATGTTTAATAATATTAATAAAAAATATAACATTATTAGGATTCAAAGTATGAGCACGGGAGGAATTCATCTTGATCAGAGTAATAAAATAAGTCTCTCTACTGATGTATTATTTATTTAAAATAAACCATAACTGGCTTTCAACCAACTAAAGGTCATCAACAGCGCCTAACAAACAAATAAATAAAAAGATAAAAGTACAAAAACATTACAAGAGGCTAAAATCAAAAGGCAAAACTAAGATAAAAAAAATATATAAATAACCGACAAAAAACAAAAAAAAAAACACATTAAAGAATAAGAAAAAACATACCGGTGAGATATGAACATACTGAGATGTTGGGAAGCTAGGTTTGGAGTCTTTTCTTATTGTTGACAGGTATAATACTACCTTTATCATATTGAAGAGGGGGCGTTATTTTAGCTAGTTCTCTTATCAGACCAGAACTCGACCCTCTATTGTTCAAGTTGAGGTCACCCATAGCTTGGCGACTTCTAAAAATCTCGAACTTTTCCAATGCATCAATTTTTCGACCCTTGTTAACAAAATGGAGAAACCCTGCCTGTTGGTCTGCTTGAGAATACCCGTCTTGAACCAAGTGTTGTTTTTGTACTTTTATCTTTTTTATTTATTTGTTTGTTAGGCATTGATGATGACCTTTAGTTGGTTGAAAGCCGTTTAGGCTTTATTTTAAATAAATAATACATCAGTGGAGAGACTTATTTTATTATTCTAACATTATTACTATGTTCACATGTGGGGTTTGGCAGGAGGCTTAACCTGTTTTCAACCCTATATGGGGTTAAACCCTTGCATCTGATATATTTCATTAAACAATGTTAATTATTAATGTGCATTTTTAATTAGAGTGTTAGCTAGTTGTGTACTGCTTGTCAAGATATTTATTGTATATTTCTCTGTTGAATTTGTAGCAATGTGTTGGAAATAATTGAAATATTTTTTTAACTGCACTTAGTGTAATTTATTTTTTGATGTTTTATTTATTGAAGAACTGACTGTTTATTATTTTTAAATTAAATACGATTTCTTTTCATGATCAAACACAAACTATTTGTGCTGCAACTTATTATTTGGGCAAATTTCCCAACTCATGGCAAAATGTCATATAATAAAACAATTAATAATAGGCAACAGAGACAGTTGAGGGCTTTGCAAAGTTTCCAAAATTTTAAAAAAAAGTAAGGTGAACAACAAAAACTTGAAAACTTATCTCTGATAGTTTATCATAAGCACAAAACATGTTAATAAGGCGCGGTCGAATATCCACGGCCTTCTAGAACGTTGGATCACCAACAAACTTTTTTTATAACTTTTTTTTCAAAATTTTCAGTAATTAGCGAGATTCGTGATAAATGAAGCCTATTTCCGTAATCTGCACGCTCTTTTGGTTAATCTCAAAGAGTATTTACATTCACTCAACGACTTATTTTTAATCTAACTTGGTACATACATATCTACTGTTAGACGTCAATGTTAACAAATATGACATGTCAAAATATAACACAAAATATTGATGTCTAACAGTAGTTATGTATGTACCAAGTTAGATTACAAATAAATCGTTGAGTGAATGTAAATACTCTTTGAGATTAACCAAAAGAGCATGCAGATTACGGAAACAGGCTTCATTTATCACAAATCTGGCTAATTACGGAAAATTTTGAAAAAAAAGTTATAAAAAAAGTTTGTTGGTGATCCAACGTTCTAGAAGGCCGTGGATATTCGACAGCGCCTTATACATGAAAATTACAAGTAATATTTAATTTTATTAATACAAAATTGCATAGACATACTGAACAAACCTATTGTAATATGCTGCTATAGTATATTAAGTGTGAAATTTTAACCTTTATCTTCCTTTTAATCTTCCTGTTTAGTAAATGCATTCAGTTCTTTAATAAGAAACAATATTTTAACACCTAGTATTTTTGTGAGAATCATATGAACCTGCTGTGATGTCGTCAGATTAGATTAGAAAAATAACATTTTTTTAGATAATTTAAAAAAATAGATTTTAAATAAAATTTTACTTGCCTTCCTATATAAAATAACTTATTTTTTTGAACAGGTCTTAAAGTAAATTGTGTTATTAAACTTGGAATAGTTTCAGCAAAAGAAATAGATGCGTCTTACCTGTGTTTTTTATTGTCGTATTTTTATGTGTTTAATAGAAGTTGAATAGAAATAATTGCAAAAAAATTGTTTTGTAACTTTAGGAAAGATACATTTTGGCTGGAAGTATGTACTTATGTATTGGTTTATTCTTTTTGTGTAATAAGTAAATTTGAATGTTAAGAGAGGTATTATATACCTGCTTTTGTAGTTGTTAGGTAGTATTGAAAATCTTAGCTTTACATTAAGTAAGACTCAATAAGTCTAACTCAATCTGAAGCAATGTTGTTGTATACTTATCCTTTTCAAATCACGAAATGCAGCCTTTATAATACCCCTAATCTTTTTTTTAAGCAAATGCCAAATCATCCATACTCCAGTTAGTTCATCCATGACAGATTATCTATTAAATTTAGTGTTTCTTCTATAAAAATAATTCAGACAACAATAATTTACTTTACCTCGTGTTTTAAAGTCACTCTTATTAATATAAAGTAAAAATATATTTTAATATAATACAATATATCTCTACTCTATTCATGAAACCTTAGACAGAAAAAAAATATTATTTTAACATAATTGATAATTTATTGATTAGATTTCAAAATAAATATTATTTTTTTAATTAAGAATAAAAAAGAATATTTCTATGTAAGAAAAATATATGGAATAGTTTTTTTTATTTAGACAAATAGAAATAAATGGAATATAATACATTCATATTAATTGATGAATAATGTTGTGGTATTTATGAAGAGTATTTATTAATTTTTATGGGTGTAGAGAAAAGTATGATATAATTTTTTCTTATTGTTAGTAACCAGGGTAGGCATGAAGAGCTTAATGGTGTAATAATATTAGTATATCTACTAATGTAAAACTAGTAACTTTACAAGTAGATGTAAAGCTGGATTTTGACTAGGTTTGTCATAATTATAATCTTAACTTTAAGTTGTCGATAGATGATTGACTGCAATGGGTTTAGTCTCATCTTTTCTACCTAATCCATTGTACTTAATCCAGGTTATGAAATGTTTACTCCTTAGCTGTTATAATCGAGGTCAGGTTACTCCTTAGTTAATTATCGGTAAGTTGAAATACACCTTACCTGTTATAATGGAGTAAGTTATGAAATGTTTACTCCTTACCTGTTATAATCGAGTAAGTTATGAAAAGTTTACTCCTTACCTGTTATAATCGAGTAAGTTATGAAATGTTTACACCTTACCTGTATAATAGAGTAAGTTAATGAAAAGGTTTACTCCTTACATGTTATAATCGAGGTAAGTATGAAATGTTTACACCTTACCTGTTATAATGGAGTAAGTTATGAAATGTTTACTCCTTACCTGTTATAATTGAGTAAGTTATGAAATGATTCCACCTTACCTGTTATAATTGAGTAAGTTATGAAATGTTTACTCCTTACCTGTTATAATGGAGTAAGTTATGAAATGATTCCTCCTTACCTGTTATAATTGAGTAATTTATGAAATGTTTACTCTTAATAAAAGGGAGATAGAGGATTATTTGTCGTACTATGAATCAAATGTAACTTACTTTCAGGATTTGGGTTGATAGATTACTTAAAAATGAAATCATTAGCATAAATTAGGTGAAGTTACAATGAATTTTTATCCCCTTGTCTCTTATTATGTGATATAATTTGTATACCTAATTTTTCATGCCTTACCTTCAAAACTTAGGATTTGTTGAGAAAATTATTTATATCAAATTTTCTTTACATAATTGGTAGGGAGGTTTTCTCCCATAAAATAATATTTTTGTAAGAGATGTTCTTAAATTACTATTTAAGCTTATTATACTTTTGAGTGATTATAATGGAAAATAAATATCTTGAACCAAAGGCAATATGTTTTGGAACTCTTCGAAATCATCAATATTCTTATAAGAATAAATACTAATATTTTTTAATAATAGAGTTTCAATGATGTAAACATATTGTCTCAATCTCCTTATTGCTCCCTCCCCCTCTACTCCAATTTATAGAAAATTTATCCAAATTCATGTTTTTTAAATGAAACAATAAATAATAATGAAAAGGATTTTGAATATTTTAAAATAGCAAGTAATAATATGGAGAACTTAGTTTTTAGAATTTTTAATTTCCATGATGCATTTACTGTCTTGGAGTTTATGGTCTCATTCAGAGATAAAAAATCAATAACTAAATTCTTGTTTGTAATAATGCTGAATATTAAGGATGCACTGTGTTTGTCTTATATTAAGTTCAGTTTTATTCTATTCTATATATTTAATATATTTTATTCTCATATTTGGTCATTATTTGAATGCTCATCGGCATAGTTTTAGTCTAATTTATATTTTTGTCTATCTATGGTAAAGGTGCTGATGACCATAGTATAACCTATTAATAAATAAAGTCAGAAAGTAAGCTCTCTACCATTATAAATGAGACATCAATTTGAGAAATTGAGCAGTCCCACTCAAACTTATAACCGTACATAGCCCAGAAGGAAAATATTGTCAAGGGGTGAGGTAGCTCCATCTCCCTGTAGCTTAGTATATACACACTATCACAATGCAAAGCTACAATGCCTTATCAAGGCTATTGCAGAGCTACAATGCCTTATTGAGGTTATTGCAGAGCTACAATGCCTTATCAAGGCTATTGCAGAGCTACAATCCTTAACGAGGTTATTGCAGAGCTACAATGCCTTATCAAGGCTATTGCAGAGCTACAATGCCTTATTGAGGTTATTGCACCTACAATGCCTTAAAGGCTATTGCAGAGTACAATGCCTTATCAAGCCTATTGCAAGCTACAATGCCTTATTGAGGTTATGCAGAGCTACAATGCCTTATCAAGGCTATTGTAGAGCTACAATGCCTTAACGAGGTTATTGCAGAGCTCCAATGCCTTATCAAGGCTATTGCAGAGCTACAATGCCTTATTGAGGTTATTGCAGAGCTACAATGCCTTATCAAGGCTTATGCTGAGCTACAATGCCTTAACAAGGTTATTGCAGAGCTCCAATGCCTTATCAAGGCTATTGCAGAGCTACAATGCCTTATTGAGGTTATTGCACAGCTACAATGCCTTATCAAATTGTGAGCATTATATACTAATTATAATTCAGAGATGGAGAAAGTATAATGGAAAAAACCCTATAAACTATTTTTATTTTGAAAAAATAACATAGTACAAAACCTTTTTTTAAATAATTTTCTAATAGCTTTTTATAATATTTACAAAACTTAATATTATAATTGAAATAAATTTGTTTTCTATGAATAAGGAATTATTATTTATTTTAGGATTTTGGTATTAATCTAACTGGTAAATGTTATGTTTTTTTGCAAAGGAAGTAATGATATTTAACAAAAATATCAGTTCGAAACAATTACAATTTATTTGTATCAATATTTTTGAATCCTGTTAAAAAAAAAATGAGAATTGGATTTTGTGGTTTGATTAGTAATTTAAGAATGGTAAATTTCTTAAACTATTAGAGTGGTTTGGTGATAATGCTATTTAAATCAGAATTGAATATCTTATTTTGGCATTCAATCCTTTATAATATGTAAAGTAATCCAGTCTTCTAATAGTATTTTTTAATGTCAGAGTTCTTAGTAAAAATACTTTACTGCGGATAATTAGGAACAGTGAAATTGTTAATCTCCTTAATTAAATGAATCACTGAGAATGTTTTGGATCATTCCATTTTTGCATGCTTGATTCTATAAGAATATGTGAAAGTTGTCTTGATCTTATGTTAGTGAACTATTTTTAAGACTCTGATGTTTTTAAATTTTATTAATAAAATTACTTTTTTTCCATAACTCTTGCCAGAGTTGGAAAATTTTTTAACTGTATTTATTGTAAAGATATTATAAAAAAATTCAAATAAATTTTAAAACAAAAAAAGTGTAGAATATTTAAAATTTGTATTTATTAACATGAGGATCTAATTTTAAATTTGTTATATTGATCACATTGTGTTTTGTAGATGTGTTGGCATCCCTGTTGTGGTTAAAAATGATGTTGGTATTTGTTTATTGCTTCCCTCATATCTTCATATGAGAGGTAAGCTTTGTGATGGCTTTATAAAGAAATAAAGTCAAAATAACTAATATAGAAAAGTTAAAAAGAAAATCAAAAACAACAGTCATAGAAATAAAAGAAAATTTTAAGTATAATTTGTTTTTTTTTCCTTTAATTTTTTTATATTATTTTAAGAGCATACTGGTGTGTTAATTGCAGAGCAGCTGATGAAATGTAAGAAATTTATATAAAAAATTGGTCATATGACTTCTTCTATAAAAAAACGCTTAAAGATGTTAAACATACTAAAACCCGCAATACCTAGGGTGAATTGAACCTGGGTTATTACAGCTGACGCCGTCTTCAATCCAACGTTTGCTTTTACTCTCGATTCTACGCGCCAACGCTATACAATCACGGTATTTATTATTTTACTAACGATAGTTATAATAAACATTTGTCTCTTAACTGTAGTTTTTCATTGAGTTTTATCAAAAGAAAAACAAAATGTAACTTACCTTTAGGTTATGAATTTTAGTTTTTACTTGCGTTGGGAGGGTATTTATAAGAAAAGCTCGGGGAAGTGTTTTATTTAATCTCTAGCTAACCACCAGTATTAACCGCCCTGCTATAAACTTACCTTGAAAAGATGTTTGAGCTACTTTTGCTGGTTACTTAAAATAATACTGTATATAGAACAAGGATGTTGAATAAAGGGGATGACGCATTAAGGAACATTTCTGACCCCATGGAAGTTTATGGGGTAGAGAAATAGGAGCAAACTTACCTCCCCTTAGGTTATAAGTTTTGCCTCTAAATTTTAAGACCTGCGCTGTTATAAGGATCATAAGCATGCGCAGTTCGTACCAAGCATGTGCAGTTGGTTTTTGACGTGTGTTTCGTGTTGCATTCATCTCTGTGTTTTGATTTTCGATGGGGTCACTTTGTTGAATGGCAATTCGACTTAGTGCGTCATCCCCTTTATTCAACATCCTTGATATAGAAGGAGCACTACTGATAACACGAAAGCCAGTTCACTGGTGGCCTTAAGTAATGCTGCCATAACAATATACAATTTTCTAAAAAAGAAGTTGGCAATACTTCCGGTTGCTGAATTATTATGTTCTATTATTAATTAATAATTGATTATTCATAAAATACTAATATAAATATCGGTGCATTACAATATTTAAAGCATTTTAAATTGTAGTTAAACATATTTATTAAAATTATATTAAAAGTAGTCCTCGTTAACTAAATGTAGATTCTTGTATTCCGCTACCCTTTTGCCATCTAAGACCGGTTTTATTAAATACTCCGCAGGTAGTAATCTGGGGGGGGGGGGAGAGTGGTAGTAACTACCAGGCAAGTAGGCCATGTTGTTGGGCCCTTTTGTCAGCTCCCTAAGGTAGTGTTCTACTCCTTTTAATTTCAAGTGTAGGTATATTTCATCTAATCTAGACAGAAGATCCGTGAATTTCTATGGTTTCTCTCATGTTTTTTTTCAAGCAATCAAACATATTTTCACTGACTCTTATAGTCTAGTGAAAACTAGGAACAACACGTGACCTCGCTATTAAACCAAACCTCTATACAACTTTAAACTACAAGGCAAACACACTATACTATTATAATTAATCTACTATGAGGGTCTTAAATTTTCCTTAGTGGTTTAATTTAGTTACTTACTAACTTGGTTTAGTTACTGGTTAACAGATTTTTAGTTACTCACATTAACAACATTCACTCAAAGTTCAATTTGATTTGATCACTTGTAATTAATATTAGAAGGAAGACATTTGATTATTTTGGCGAATTTTCTTTGAACATTTTTGCTAATGAGGTGGCTTTGTATGGAGCTGGACCCGGGAGTGTGATCAAAAGCCGTTTCAGACGTCCCTTATCACGAAAAATAGGTTTTAAAAACTTAATGAAAACCAAGTTGTTGAGACTTCATTAACCCGGTTTGCTGAGTCAGCAACATTTTCAAAATATCGGTAAAATTAAGAGTTAAATTTTTCCGCCAGGGCTAAAAGTTCCTCTATTAAGCTACTTAATGTTTTCGGTGTGATAAGTCGATCCAAATTACCTTTTAAATTACTGAAAAATTCGAAAAACCGTGGTATATGACAGACAACCTTTATAACGGTCAATAAAAATAATTTTCCAGTAGGGTGTCGTTTTCAATGTTTTTCGGATGCAGAATCGAACAAATCTGGTCTTGAGTCAATACGACATCTCATAGTGACCAACAAGTTGAAAAAGCGGAGGTAAATAACCGAAAATTTAAAAATACGGTATTTTAACAACAAATGTCGAGTAGAGGGTTCATTTTAATATTTTTGGAGGCTTTGAGGGGAATGAAACTAGTCTAGAGGCGATCCGAATGCTTAAACCCAGGAGCTCAGGTTCGAACCTTGGTTCCGAATAAACAATTTTATTAATATATTTTCAATTTAGCATCTTTACCTCTATGTTGTTTTCCTAGCTTTACCAATGTTAATTACAGTAGTTGTTGTGTGGAGCTTCACAATAAATAAAAAAAAATATTTTCACATATAAGTTTATCCGCAAGCCAGGCGAATTAGCTTTGGAATGCCTGCCATCTTGCGCATCAATCCAGTTCTTGCTCAGGGTTTCCATTAATGCTTATATCGAACATAGCAAGAAATTTAATGCTTAATGCTTCATAATCGGAAAAGTAGCAGCAATTAATGCTTCATAATCGGAAAAGTAGCAGCAATTAATGCTTCATAATCGGAAAAGTAGCAGCAATTACTGCTTCATAATAGGAACAGTGACAGCAATTAATGTTTCATAATCGGTAAAGTACAGCAATAATGCAATCGAAAAGAATGCATTAATTGCTTCATAATCGGAAAAGTAGCAGCAATTAATGCTTCATAATCGGAAAAGTAGCAGCAATTACTGCTTCATAATCGGAACAGCAGCACTTTTACTTGTCTGATAATTTGCATAGATTTTTCTAAGGAAATCTGCTAAAACATTTTGTAGTTCAATTGTTACGAAATGACTTGTATACGCTTTTTAAGAAATTGTTAAAAATTGGAAAATAATCCAATTGAGTTTAAATTAAGTACGAAATAAATGAAAATGCAAAGCTTCATTTCAATACAACAAGAAGATCTACTGTATTTGTTGGATCATAAACGTTAAGCCGCATCAAGTGAGGCCACATTACCTGAATGAGTGACTGTTAGGAAAATAAAACTAATGCTATTACTATCTGAGAGCGAGCGAAACGAGTTCTAAGACATAATATTATACATTTGGCCATTTTTATATTCTGAAGACAAGCGAAGTGGGTCTGAAAAGTTCGGAAAATTTCCGAGGTACACTGTACCCGATTTTTACATTTGGTTTTATTCTGTTTTTTCTCCCAGAATTTTAACTTATTTTTATTCGACTGCCTAACATCAATTTTAGGGATATTTCTGCCTATTTGCGTATTTTTATCAGAATACAGACGTTGATAAGACACATGAAATTTAAGAATTATTATAAACAATAGTAGAAAAATTACAGAATAAAGAATTATAGGAAAATTACAGAACAAACAATCATTGGAAAATTACAGAACAAACAATCATAGAAAAATTATAGAACAAACAATAATAGGAAAATTAAAACACAATTTAAAATAAAAATTTATTTGGAACATTCTTATTTTAATAATGCCGATTTTAATTTCTATATATTTATATGAATTATGTGTGTGTTTATTATTTAGTTTTGGTGTTAACTGAACCTTTATGTATGATTTTATTGAAAAATACTATATACAATAATATATTTTATTTTTGTATTATAATACAATTATTATTTTACTGTGGACAGTTATTTAAATTACCATTAGTTTATCTGTTATTATAATTACTTCATTTATATATAAAAACACTTTTGTCAAGGTTTATATATATATATATATATATATATATATATAATATAATATTATATATATATATATATATTATATATATATTTATATATATAAACAACTTTTGTAAAATAGGCTACTTTCAAACTTTCTCGGGTCGAAATGAAACATGGTACAAAAATCAACCTTGTTAATGTCCCGAACCCTATTGTTCATGAAATATGTGTGACGTCATTAACCCACAAAAATGACGCTACTATCATTTTAAAAAACCACAAATTTGTATGCAGTGTTTAGGTTGGGTTGAAATTTTTCACCCATTATATAGTATATTTATACCCATTATTATAGTATATTTTAGCATATACTACTATGTATGGTGCACAAAAATACGAAGTTACATTTTATTATCAGTATTAATTCCGGCTTTATTGATTAACATATATATGTCAAACAAAATATGTTACTGATTGACATAATGTAAAAACAAGAAACCTCTTTGGTCTCTTGGCCGCTCCATGACCATAATCTAATAAGCTCATTTTTTTTGAAAATTCGCTAAAATTAAGTTTTTTACGAATACATTTGAAAATTCGCTAAAACCAAGTTTTTTCACGAATTCGTTTGAAAATTCGCTAAAGTCAAGTTTTTTCACGAATACACTTGAAAATTTGCTTATATCGTGACAGTATGCCACTTATATAAACCAGTAATATGACGAACTGATAGACTATAACAACCATGTGGCCGCGAAGCGGACCCCAGCGCCGACGCCACGTAGCAGCCAAAAGTCTGATGGCTAAATAAAACAAGCATTTTGTTTTATATTTCTACGTTATAATAGAGAAAAGTATAAATTAAGTAATCCAAAGTAAATTTGAACAATATGTTACAATTAAGTTTGAACAATACGTCCACAGATAAGATTGAACAATACGACGACAGTTAAGTTTGTTTACAATTGTATCCATATTCTCCCTAAATGTCTTAATTTATAAAATTTTACAATAGCTTTACTGACAATACATTAAATTTTTTCTTACATTAATATTTGGTGCAATTGATCTAATACTTGGCTTTATGAATCAGAATAAAGCATTTTTGAGCAGCTAATTTCTTTTTTTACAATTAACTTATTTTACAATTTAGGCTCTCTAATAATCTATTTGAAAAATTGACATTTGAGAATTTCAAATGAGCCCTTATAGCAAGATGATAGAAATTTATAAGTTGATTCAATTCTATGTAAACAAACCAAACGCATTCAGAGGTTATAACCTGACTATTTTTTATGAATGACGTGTGACGTCATTTACAATTTCTTAAAAAGCGTATACAAGTCATTTCGTAACAATTGAACTACAAAATGTTTTAGCAGATTTCCTTAGAAAAATCTATGCAAATTATCAGACAAGTAAAAGTGCTGCTGTTCCGATTATGAAGCAGTAATTGCTGCTACTTTTCCGATTATGAAGCATTAATTGCTGCTACTTTTCCGATTATGAAGCAATTAATGCTGCTACTTTTCCGATTATGAAGCATTAATTGCTGTTACTTTACCGATTATGAAACATTAATTGCTGTCACTGTTCCTATTATGAAGCAGTAATTGCTGCTACTTTTCCGATTATGAAGCATTAATTGCTGCTACTTTTCCGATTATGAAGCATTAATTGCTGCTACTTTTCCGATTATGAAGCATTAATTGCTGCTACTTTTCCGATTATGAAGCATTAATTGCTGCTACTGTTTCGATTATAAAGCATTAATGGAAACCCTGAGCAAGAACTGGATTGATGCGCAAGATGGCAGGCATTCCAAAGCTAATTCGCCTGGCTTGCGGATAAACTTATAATGTGAAAATATTTTTTTTTATTTATTGTGAAGCTCCACACAACAACTACTGTAATTAACATTGGTAAAGCTAGGAAAACAACATAGAGGTAAAGATGCTAAATTGAAAATATATTAATAAAATTGTTTATTCGGAACCAAGGTTCGAACCTGAGCTCCTGGGTTTAAGCATTCGGATCGCCTCTAGACTAGTTTCATTCCCCTCAAAGCCTCCAAAAATATTAAAATGAACCCTCTACTCGACATTTGTTGTTAAAATACCGTATTTTTAAATTTTCGGTTATTTACCTCCGCTTTTTCAACTTGTTGGTCACTATGAGATGTCGTATTGACTCAAGACCAGATTTGTTCGATTCTGCATCCGAAAAAACATTGAAAACGACACCCTACTGGAAAATTATTTTTTATTGACCGTTATAAAGGTTGTCTGTCATATACCACGGTTTTTCGAATTTTCAGTAATTTAAAGAGGTAATTTGGATTCGACTTATCACACCGAAAAACATTAAGTAGCTTAATAGAGGGAACTTTTTAGCCCTGGCGGAAAAATTTAACTCTTTGTGTTGCTGACTCAGCAAACCGGGTTAATGAAGTCTCAACAACTTAGTTTTTATTAAGTTTCTAAAACCTATTTTTCGTGATAAGGGACGTCTGAAACGGCTTTTGATCACACTCCCGGGTCCAGCTCCATACAAAGCCACCTCATTAGCAAAAATGTTCAAAGAAAATTCGCCAAAATAATCAAATGTCTTCCTTCTAATATTAATTACAAGTGATCAAATCAAATTGAACTTTGAGTGAATGTTGTTAATGTGAGTAACTAAAAATCTGTTAACCAGTAACTAAACCAAGTTAGTAAGTAACTAAATTAAACCACTAAGGAAAATTTAAGACCCTCATAGTAGATTAATTATAATAGTATAGTGTGTTTGCCTTGTAGTTTAAAGTGTATAGAGGTTTGGTATTATCGTCGTCATTGAATTCATCCATAGCTTCAAACTTTTATATCATTTGATACAACCGAGTTTTGCAAAACATGAATAGTTGACACAATATAATTGTGCGAGAGACACCTAGGAAATGTAACAAGCAAAATGCAATGCTATATCTGGGAACTGTTCCATCATTCGACATTCGTCATCATTGATGGCTCGACATAAAGTCATGTCCCACTCTGTTTCGTTACGTCTAACTCATCAGGGCGCCGACAGAGCCTGAACTCACTAAATAAACTGAGCACTTATTAAATAAACTACTACTTAATTGAAAAAAACGTCCAATTAACTCCATATTATCGTCGTCATTGAATTCATCCATAGCTTCAAACTTTTACTCAAAAATGTAAAAGCTTTACAAATAAACACACAAAAATTGTCAATTAGAACACCTTTTAAAAACGAAAAAAAATTAGTCAACGAACAAAAACAGAAACAAAATGAACGTTTTTAAAGAAACCTCATGAAGGTTTTACACAGATTGTTTTTTTGAACACGCTACATTACAGTAAGGGCGGCAATATATGAATTACTTTTACGTCCTAGGAGTTTTTTTTACATTCATTATTGTCCTCGGAGGTGAAAAGTACTAAATAACCTCCTATAACTAAAAATTGTACTGTGTTCAATTTTTAAATATTTTTGTAAAATGGCTCACGCCGTCAATTATAAATGAATAAATAAATAACAATAATGATTGGCTTCTCATCCTAAAAACAGTCCAATAAAGTGCTCAATTACGTACTACCTCAAAAAAAAAAATGATTTTATTCATAAAACCCTGCAATTGAATCACCTTATAAATTCTATCAGCTTTCCCTTATTGAACTAGTAAAAATTTATTATTTACATTTTCTTTTTTTTAAATTTTAATTTGTAGTAATAAATCTATCTATTTACATTTAATTAATTATGGGAACTTTTGGACATAGATTTTTATTAATTAGAGAATAATACATACATTAATGATGTGTGTGACATGGAGAAATCATTTGAATATAAGTACTAATAACTTAGTTTAATCAGTGAAGTATGTTATTATTTACATCCTTAGTCTAGTAAATATTTGTGCACTCTAATACTCTGTGTTTTACAACTAGGTTCTTTATAAATAAATTGCAAAATTTCATAAAAATTAAGTTGCAAAAGTATATTGTCATAAAAAATACATATGAGGTTGTTCTGATGACGGAACAAACAAAAATGTTATATATTATAATTTAAATGTATTAATATTTATTATACATAATAAATAATTAATATAATGTATTTAAAAGACACTATAGGGAATGTTTTTCAGTTTTTTGGCTGATGCGTGTCTTGCCAATTTTAAGTTTTTAACATTCTTTTTGTTCCCTTTATCCATAATAATGTATTTAAAAGACACTATAGGGAAACACTATCCCTATAGTGTCTTTTAAATACATTATTATGGATAAAGGGAACAAAAAGAATGTTAAAAAAATAATTAATATATATTAATTTAAATGTTAATATTATAAAATAAAATTGTTATAGTATATAATTTTCTATATACTCTTATAGAGTATAAGAGTATATTCTTACTCTTAAGGGATAAGTAGACTCATCAGCATAAGTTACTGAACATGTGTTCCAAATTTAATGTCTCTAGAGAGTACAATAATAAATAAATAAATCATATATATATATATATATATATATATATTATATATATATATATATATATATATATATATATATATATATATATATATATATATATATATATATATATATATATATATATATATATATATATATAATATATATATATTTGTGTGTTTGTGTATATGAGGTACCTAGTTATAAAAGACGGAGTACAGTTATTTATTTTATTTATGCCGTGTGTTTCAATTGAAACGTTAATACGAAATTATTTAGTTTTCAAAGCAACTTAATTCTTAAAAATTTTAAAAGTCCTTTTTTGTGGACTTATAAAAAAATAAATAAAAACAGATTAATTACCAAAAGTCCTATATTTTTTAATACATAATAATTAACTAAGCTTTCGACTAAAAATTAGACCAGCATTAGACTAAAAATATAAATTATAAAATAAAAAAAAATGTACAAACTACTTCATATTGCACCGTTTTGATTTTGACAATACCCGAATTTTTACAAAACGAACCTAATTGGAAAAAAAGGTAAGTCAAAGAATTGATAAATATAGTCAAATTTGATAATAATGTTAATTTTAAAAAAGATGTAGAAAAATTAAGCTCCATTTACTTAAATTTAATAAGGTACTATTAAATCTTAAAATTCTTAATTTAGTTTAAAACTAAAAATTGTTTGTTAAATTAATTGTTTTACCACTAAAATATTGGTAACACTAATTTTTTTTTAAAAAACTTTAATGTTACAGTTTTTAATGGTTTTTAAAACGATATCCGGAAAAAAGTACACGGGGAAAAAATCACACGGGAAAAAAGTACAGGAAAAAAAATTTCCTGTGTAAATTTTTCCTGTGTTTTTCCCATGTACTTTTTTCCTAGTTTTGTTTAAACATAGCTTATCAAACCATACCAAGGAGCAATATGAAGTACCTAGTTTGAAAAATTGTTTATTTTTTATTTTATAATTTATATTGTTAAACTCTGAAGATGACTAATTTTTAGTGGACAGCTTAGTTAATTATTAAATGTTAAAAAAATATAGGACTTTAGTGTAATCAATCTGTTTTTATTAATTCTCAAAGGTAACTACATTATTAAGCTAATGAATTTTACATGTCACAATGTAATAAACAATACATTTTAAATCCTATTAAGTCTTAATTTGCTTAATGCTATACAATCTTTCAATAGGATGGATACAAGTATCGATGCTTAAGACTTTAACAATTTATTAATAATCTGTACACACTAATAACTCCATTCTAGCTATAAAATTAGCCTACTATTTTTTTGTCAATTATATAGTTTTAGTGCAATGACAAATATTTAAACAAAAATCATCACCAGATTGTGGGAAAAGCAAACTTTGAGGGCTTCTGGGGAGGCAGGAAAGTAGAGGGGTGTGAGAATAAAAATTTAAAATAAAAAGAACAAAAGGGAGAATTTGAAAGCTATATATTAGCTATTGTTATTACGAAAAAAATCAACTATGGGATTTTTTAATATTAAAATAAATATGAGCAAAATAAAGCAGCAAAAACATATAATATAAATAACAAACAATAGATAGCTGTTGTAAATTCTTGAAGTTGGCAGTACTGACTGGTGATAAGGGCAATGGACAGCTGGACAAGAGTAACCTGGAGATAACCACTGGAGCTTTTGTTGTAACCTACTGATAAGAACAATTTTCTAAACAAAAGATTTTCCCCATGTATTAGCATAGGACAAAATTTTTAAGAGGTGTTTTTTATTATAATTTATAGTATTTAAGGCTTGAAATGTTTTTTTTATAAAAAAAAACTTATATCTACTGATAAAAGTCAGTTTATTTGAAAAAATTCTATAGTGAAGGATGATAAGATGTTAAGAAAATGATTAGTGGCGTGAACTTGAAAACCTCCCCACGAGGTAGCCCATAGGTTACCTTTGTAACCTCTGTTGTTTATTATAGCCAGGTATAAGAAATCTGTAGAAGGAGGGGGGTGTATTTAAAAAACCCTGCTGGGTTTTGGTGAAAATCTGGCACCGATAATAATACATTTAAATACTCTTAAATTAGACAATATTCTACTTATCATTTTTAAAGTTTCACTTAATTTATTATTTTTAATTACGAATAAAAATTGCTTTAGTAAAGCACTAGTACAGGGTTGGGTAGGAACCTTTTTGAGCCAAGAAGCCAAATAGTTCAGATGAATCAGGACGTTGGGGATGGGGAGTGGTGAAATAGTAAACGTTGGTATGGCGAATGGTGAAATAGTAAACGTTGGATGGCGAATGGGAAATAGTAAACGTTGGGATGGGCATGGTGAAATAGTAAACGTTGGGGATGGGCATGGTGAAATAGTAACGTTGGAAAGGGGAGTGGTGAAATAGTAAACGTTGGGATGGCGAATGGTGAAATAGTAAACGTTGGGGATGGCGAAATAGTAAACGTTGGGGATGGCGAAATAGTAAACGTTGGGATGGTTTAGTACTATTATTTACAATAAGACAAAAGTGTAAGAATAGACAACTGAACAAAAGTAACCAGAAGGCTTATAGGGAGGTTAAACATATAATCTTTTACTACGGGACTTTTCAAATAAACTAACTTATATCAATAGAAAGTGATATTTAATAGTTTATTAATTTAATAAATATAAGAACATATAATTCAACTAAAATGCAATTTTGCCTTAAATATTCAACAAATTAAAATTAATCAACTTTTTGTTAAATCCCTTATTGTTTAAACGAACAATATAGTTATGACATTGGAAAATGAAGGCCTTATCATGGCCCTTGTCACCAGTCAGTGCTACCAACATCAAGAATTTAGTCCAGCTGTCTATTCAAAGTATATTCTATTAATAAAAAAAATTAAAAATTCTCTTAAAAGTAGTTTATTCTTATCTCATTGTTTCTTATATTATTCTTATGTTTCTTATATTATTATTATTAGTGTTTTTTTAAAGTATTTACTAAGTATAAAAATATCAAATCGAACAATTTAAATTTTTCTTATATCAACAATCTTCTATAATACCATCTTTCAAGTTAACAATTAAAATTATAATAACAATATCTTTCAATGCCTCTGTGCAATATTTTATACATTATTTCAGTGCTAGCCAACAAATCTATTCCCTAATAAAATATTACATTTTTAACTTATTTTGTTCAGTATTACACAAAATATTTGGTAGTGGTATCTCTAATTTATTTTCTGTTAAATTTGTTTCTTTAATATTGTGTATAGTTCTTAAAACTGTAAATCCGTTTTTCTTATTTTTGTATTTTTCCTGGTTTTATTACTATACAGAAAAAAATTAAAATTCAATCAGAGCTTTAGATCGACAGGAAGACCACATCCAAACGGTTTATTGCCCTACAAACAAACAAAATGTTCCTTTTAATGGTATCATTTATTTATTTTTATTGGACTACCGTACCATATCTCACCATTATGCACTTATCTGTGCGATAAAATCCCCAAGCAATGTAACTTGCGTAAGTTAAACAACAGTACAGGATGTTGGACATAATTTCTCTCTTTTGGAAATTCCATTATCCGAACATCTTCTTCTGACAGATTCTGAAAAAAAGGTTTGATTAATATTAAAGTTACCAACATTGTGATCTGATAATATACTTTTTTTTTGAGGTAGTACGTAATTGAGCACTTTATTGGACCGTTTTTAGGATGAGAAGCCAATCATTATTGTTATAGGAGGTTATTTAGTACTTTTCACCTCCGAGGACAATAATGAATGTAAAAAAACTCCTAGGACGTAAAAGTAATTCATATATTGCCGCCATTACTGTAATGTAGCGTGTTCAAAAAACAATCTGTGTTAAACCTTCATTAGTTTTCTTTAAAAACGTTCATTTTGTTTCTGTTTTTGTTCGTAGACTAATTTTTTTTCGTTTTTAAAAGGTGTACTAATTGACAATTTTTGTGTGTTATTTGTAAAGCTTTTATATTTTTGAGTAAAAGTGTGAAGCTATGGATGAATTTACTGACGGCGATAATATGGAGTTAATAATAATTGGACGTTTGTTTTTTTTTTCAATTAGCGCTGTTTAATGAGTGCTATTTTTTAATGAGTGCTTTATGTAATGAGTGCTACCTCAAAAAAAATAGTGTATGCCATCCGGCTGAGAATGTCTTTATGTCTTGGCAATTTTTCCCGACTCGCTTCGCTCGTCGGTAAATCTAATTGCCGTGACATAAAGACACACTTCTATGCCTTATGGCATAAATAACTATTTACCAACTGTCAGCAGGGAAATTAAATATTATTTAACTATGTTTGGTCGGGAAATATTACTTTGTTCATCAAGCACTAGAAAATTCAAATCAAGAGGCCTTCCACCTATATGTGACCACTACATGGTTGTTGTCCTATATCAACCTATATATGAGCACTACATGGTTGTTATCCTATATCAACCTATATAGACCACTACATGGTTTGTTGTTGTCCTATATCAACCTATATATGACCACTACATGGTTATTGTATCACTATCTATACACCTATATATGACCACTACATGGTTGTTGTCCTCAACCTATATATCAACCTATATATGACCACTACATGGTTGTTGTCCTATAT
>JACMZG010000022.1:10798382-10820882 GCA_018340805.1 Microvelia longipes
GATTTGTTTATAAGCTTTTTACAGAAATGGACGTCTACGCGAGTGTACGTTTTAGCTAATGTAGCGCAAACGTACAGTCGCGTTAAAACTATTTTTACCTAAAATGTATCAGTCGCGCTTAACGAATCCTTCCTTCAATTGCAATCTCAATGCCGCCATGTCTTAAGCCTCTCGTGATACGCATATCAAATAACCGAAAAATACTATCAAGTTAATCAAACTTATTGAAGTGATCTTAATAGACAAAATATCGGTACGTACGTGCGGTTATCGTTGTGTCGAGACAAATAAGCAGAGAAAGTGGGCCCACATCAACACAAACCAAAGTGTTTTAGATTTCAAGGTACTTTTCTTCTCGTTTCTCTTGATATATTTATGTTATATTTTATACATTATAGGTTTTTGGTACTTCAGAAGCATGATCAATTAAATCGGCGATTTATTTGACTCGTAGTGAATGGTATTGTTTTTTCGTAAAAAAAGTTCGAGTGGTGTTTTCTCTTGTATCAAACCTTGTATGTTGTTCTTTTTTCGGGTGTTACACAGTTTTTTGTCTAATGCTAAAGTTCCAAGTTTTAAGGTTCGTCAATCGATTTCGTTTCGAGCTTTCGTCAAAGGTTCGTCTTTGTCTCTAAATTGTGTTCGTTATTTCTAAATGTTGGTAACGATTTATTTAGCATCTTTGGTGCGTATTTTTCGTATTTAAAAAAAAAATGGTTTGTTGGTTGGTTATTTTTAATTTATAAACGTCCTAAACTTAAAATGGCCGACAATTCTTTGTTTTTGTTGAATTTTCTTGCTTCGTGTAATAGGCGTTTGTTTAAGGTGAAAGAAGAGGTGCTTATATACGTGCTCGATAATTGAAGTAATTTTTTGTTTGTTTTCTTTTATTTATAGTTTTTTCTCGAGTTTCGCAGTAGAATTTTTAATCTACTATATTCTAAAGAGTATAATTTCCGGTTTCTTTGTTTTTAAAAATTGTAGTGTTGATTCAAAAAATGTATATTTTGAGTTGCTTAAGAAACGATCTAATATATCGATATATCTCGAAAGCAGTGTGGTCGATCGGGAAGCGATGTTTAGAAGAACCCCACTTCCTCGCAATGCCTTACTTCATAATATTAATCCGTATTACAAAGAACCTTTTGAACCCGTGTAGTTAAAAATGTCTTAGAATGATTTTATTGCGGTTTATTGTGTTTTCTTTGCAATAAAATATTAGATTTTGATCATTTTTATACTTTATTATTTTTCTTTCAGTTACAATAATTTATTTTAAAATCAAAATTTCGGAAGTGTCTAGTGTGTCACCTGATTATCGTAGGAAGTTGATTCTATTTTCTTTAGATTCAGCTTTTAATTCTCTTCAGCTTTTAAACCTTCTCTTCTTCCCTATTTCGAGCATCTGGGGGGGGGGGGTTTAGGTCCGCGAGAGAAGTGAAAGAAAGTGCATCCTAGCTTTAGTACGCCTCTTTTTCACTAATGAATTCGACACCCTAAGTATATGATTTCCCTTGACGGTGTCATTCTGTTAAGATCGGCTCCGTTTTAAATTGCTTTTTCACCAAGAAAAAGATCACGATTCGCTTTAAATTTTGGCTAAGTGTTTTAGCATAAAGTAGATAACGCGGTTGTGAAGTTTCAAGTAAATCCGTGGACTAATTTTGAAGATTCGAGTGTTTTTAAAAAATGCAATTTTAATAGCTTGGTTTTGTTTTAAAGAAGCACGTGTTCCGATAGTAACGAGCTAGCGGAGAGTGGGGACTGGCTTACCCCTTCCAAAGTGGGGAGACATAGAATTCCTTCTTCTCTTATCAAGGTATTAATATTTATTATCTCTATCGTTGCTTTATTTCAAATCAGCGTTATTATTATTTACGTTGATTAAAATACTTTACTTAATTTAACCGCTTATTATTTCAACCGCGTATTATTACAACTTCCACATGGAAAACGAAATAGATCGAGACAGTCCTAGAATAAAAACTGAAATTCGTACAGATATTTTTAAATCTGTTAAAGAACTGAGAAGCGCTTTCGTAAAAACTAAAAGAAGGTATAGCACGACGAGACGGAATAATTGAAGGCTTAAAATTTAGGAAGGTAGCTATTCCAAATCCATCAGTATCAAAAGTTATCGACAATACCCAAGACATAAGAGGGAATTCTAATAAAGTCGACAAACTAGTAGAAAACTGCTGCCCGGCTAAATTCAGCTCAGCTGATAATATTATTACCCAGAAACCATATAACATTATCGTTAAACCAATTAAAACATTAAACGTGCAAGAGACGTGTCTTCAAAAACTTAAACAAACTGTAGATCCGTCGAAAATAAAAGTAGGTATCCTAAAGTTAAAAGAAGTCAAAGAGGGTAATGTATTAATCAGCACAACAAATAAAGAAGAAGCAGAAGTTTTGAAAAAAGAAATTAAAAAAATTGTAGCGAAGACCTAGAAGTTGTGGACGTTTTAAAATTTAAACCTCGTGTAATAATATATGGTGTTCCGGAAGAAATAACAGAACAACATTTTTCTTCAGTTTTGTGCGAACAAAACAGCCTAGCTTCAGAAAATATTGAGATCAAATTTATCCGCTTTGTTGTAAATAAAAAATTTAACTCTCGCAATTTAGTTATAGAAGTCAACCCTCAAACAAGACAAACGTTATTAAGCTCTAAAGTTAAGTTATTCTGGAAAATTTGTGGTTGTAGCGATTATATTAAAATTAACCGCTGTTTTACCTGTAATTCTTTTGGTGAACATCCGCTTAAGCAGTGTCCTGTTGTAAAAGATATTTGTCCTATCTGTGCAAAAGACCACAAGCTTAAAGACTGCACAGCAGGGAAAAACGAACATACTTGCATTAACTGCGTTAAACACAACAGTAAAAAAGACGTTAATACAGTATATCAAACTAACCACACAGCGTTTAGTCGTGTCTGTCCTGTTTACTTGGAGCTGTATAATCAAAAACTACGCCGAATAGAATTTGAATAAATAAAAAAAATAAATAAATAAATAAAGAAAACCTATTACAATGAAAAGTACAACCGGCGGCTTCCGATGTATTTAAATAAATCTTATGCATAAGAAAAAAGCAGTGCAACAACTCTCACAATTATTTAGCGAAAATAAGATAGATATAGCTCTTGTTCAAGAGCCTTATATTTACAACAATCAAGTTTCTGGATTCGATAAACAAGTTAAAATATTTTCAAGTTCATCAGACAAGCCTAGAGCAGCTATTATAGTAGCTAATTCTTGCCTTGATGCATGCATGTTTACAGCGCAAAGCGACGGAGACGCAGTATTTTTACAAATTAACTTTTCGAAGCAATATAAAGCTTTCTTCGCTAGTTTATATTGTGATGTTACCAAGAATATAAACGAAGATCTCGGGAAAGTGCAATCAGCTCTTGATACCCTAATAAAAGCAGGTGAAAAAGTGCTCATAGCAATGGACAGCAACAGCCACAGCTCATCTTGGTACGATAAAAATAATGATACTCGAGGAAAAGAAATAGATGCTTTTTTGGCTCAACAAAGATTATTTATCATTAATGAAAAATCCGAGTATCCCACGTTTTCTACTGTTAGAGGTTTTTCGAACATTGATTTAACTATATCAAGCGCATCGCTTCTTTCAAGTATATCAAATTGGCGGGTGAGTCCTGAGGAGAGTCTATCTGACCACAATTACATACGCTTTGAGTTAAAAGAAAATGTAAATGACACTGAATACTACGATACTAACTTTCGTCGCTTTAACACAAAACAAATAGATCGCGAACGCTTCGAAAAAGAACTATTTAACTCCTTTGGAAGCCTTATTTCAGAAGACAAAAGTCAAAATAGGCTTTCAACTATAAAACTAGATATCACAACTTTAGATAAGAGGCTCTCAGAAAAATAAATTTATCAACTGATACTGAGCAAATTATATCTAGCATAACCAATCGCCTTTTAGAGACATGTGACAACAGTCTTCTTAAAATTAATTTAAAGAATAAACAATATGCCCGCTCATTGCCTTGGTGGTCTGAAGAATTAACTTTACTTAGGAGACAGATAAGGAAAAGTACGACAATATCAAAGAACTAAAAAGAACCAAGAAATGAGACTTCAGCGCTATAATCTGTATGTTACTTACAAAAAACAATATGAAGATAAAATGGATACTTCTAAAAAAGAATGGTGGAAATCTTACTGCAATGCTACAGGTCAGCCTCATCCTTGGAACTACGTTTACAAAATAGCCGCAGGGAAAGTTCGTAGCCCAACCTGCTTATCTACTCTGAAGAAAAGGGATGGACTATTTACGAAAAATATCGAAGAAACATTGGAAGTTCTTATGGACAAGTTCGTACCAGTCGATAATTTGCTTGAGGATACTGAAACTCATACTAAAATTCGTGAAGAAACTATTAAAGAATATATTTCAACTGAGGACAATCCTTTTACTATTGAGGAAGTACAAAAAGTAATCGATTCATTAGATCCGATAAATGCCCTGGTGCAGACGGCATTGATGCCTCAATAATTAAAATTTTATTTCAACATCTGCCGAATTCAGTAACTGCTCTTTACAACAATTGCTTAGGTAGAAAAGTGTTTCCAATCTCCTGGAAAGAAGCCTATATTATTCCTGTTGAAAAGCCCGGAAAAAAAGGTCTGGAGTCAGTTGACAAATTTCGACCCATCTCGTTGCTTCCTCTCCTTGGAAAATTCTTGAAAAGTTGCTTATAAACAGAATCTTACATTTTTGTAACTCTAGAGATTTATTAAGTAAAAAACAATTTGGGTTTACAGCGCAGAAAGGGACCGTTGAAGCTCTTATGGATGTTAAGGAATTTGTCGAAAGTTCTCTTGAAAGAAAAATGTACACTCTTTTAATATCGCTGGACGTCGAGGGTGCTTTTGACAGTGCTTGGTGGCCGGCGATTTTGAAACAGCTAAGAATACTTAATATTCCGGATAATTTATATTGGCTATCATACAGTTATTTTTCAGAACGTCCGGTAGTTTTAACTTTCAAAACTATTAAATCAAACGCCAAGCTTCAAAGGCTGTCCTCAGGGATCATGTGGTGCTCCGGGATATTGGAAGATACTCTACGATCCTTTACTTAAGAAAGAACTGCCTCCAGATACTGATGTATCCGCTTTTGCTGACGATGTTATCATAAAAATTAGAAGTGGTTCACTTTATAAACTTGAACAGCTTGCTAATCAAGTTCTAAGAATCATTCTTAATTGGGCAAATGAAAACAAAATAAAATTCAATTCCGACAAATCAAAAGCTTTACTTATTACACGAAAACGAGAAAAGCAGAAACCAAAAATCTACCTCGATGGACAAAGAATTAAGATGGTTGAAGAATTTAAATATTTGGGAGTCATGCTTGACTCTAAATGGAGCTTTAATGTTCATGTTAATAGACTTGCTGAGAGATGCACTCAACTTATATATATGCTCTCCAAAGTCAGCAAAAATTAATTGGGATTAGGTCCTAAGGCTCTGAAGACAATCTACAAAGGCGCTATTCTACCTTTGATCCTCTTTGCAGCTCCTGTATGGGACCACGCCTTAAAACGTAAATATAATCAAAAAAAGCTAAAATCAGTTCAACGCTTGATAGCTATTCGCATTACAAGAGGATACAGAACCATTTCTTATGAAGGAGCATGCCTGGTTGCCAACTTAACTCCAATTTGTTTAGAAATATGGGAGGCATGTCATCTTTACCAAGCTAAAACCAGAAACTTGTACGAAAAAGAGCTAGAGGTAAGTAAATGGCCTCATCCAGGACAAGAAAGTAGTATTATTCAAGCATCTTCTACAAACGATTATCATCTTTCAATATACACCGACGGGAGTAAAAGTGAATCAGATGAAGTAGGTGGAGGTTTTGCCGTATATGACGAGAATAACTTTGAAATACGTAATTGCAAATTTCGTCTCCAGCCAAATTGCAGCAACAATCAAGCTGAGGCCAAGGCAGTTCGTTTAGCTGTAGAATGGGTTTTTAATAACATTGACAACTTACCAAGAAGCTCGACGCAAAACAAGATAGCTATTTGGACAGATAGTAAGGTTACACTAGAACGACTGCATAATAAGTACTATTATTTGAAGATTTTGTCTTAATTAAGAAGCTAGTTTATCAATCAAAATTAGAAAAAAATTATCGATTGAATTTGGCTGGGTTAAAGCTCACAACGGAGTCGAGGGCAATGAACGTGCAGATCAACTCGCTAAATCGGGAGCTAGAGACAAAGATACTCAACTTCTACCCTGTTTGCCTCCTAAAAGTTATTTCTTGAAAGAAACAAAAACAAAAACATTATTATCCTGGGAAAATGAATGGAGAAATACAACAAAAGCGTCCATTATCAAAGAATTTTTTCCTACTGTTAAAAAAGGCAGGAATTGTCTTTAGTTTTATGCGGAAAACTTACTATGGTTCTTACTGGACACGGAAAGCATAGAAAATCCTTACACCGCTTCAATATTGTAGACAACCCTAACTGTCCTTGTAATAACAATTCTGAGCAAGACTGGAAACATTTAGTTTTTGACTGCACCTTTTTTGAGCAACAGCGAGCAAAATTAATTAAGGAAGTGATGACTAAAGGAAACAACTGGCCTGCACCTCTACCAGCTTTAATTGAACCTGATCTAATTAATCATTTCTACGACTTTTTAAACTCTGTTGATCTTGACCTTGTAAATTGAAAATGCTAACTCTCATATTGATATTGTATCTATCTGTAATTTATAGTTATGGTTCCTCACTATTATTACAGTCATTATTGTTGCTGCTTTACTTTTTGTTATATATGTATGTAATGTGAGTGTAAATGTATGTAAGTGGGTAAATGTATGTGTGTGTGTATGTGTATGTATGTGGGTATGTGTATATATGTATGTGTTTGGATGTGTGTGTATATGTGTATGTTTATATGTGTATATGTGTGTATATGTATGTGTGTGTAGGTGTATGTATATATGTAATGTGTTATGTGATATGTGTGTATATGTGTATATGTATATAGTATGTGAATGTGTATGTATGTATATGTGTATGTGTATGTATGTATATATATATATATGTATGTATATATATGATATATATATGTATGTATGTATGTATGTATGTATGTATGTATGTGTGTGTAATGTGGGTGTATGTGTATATGTGTATGTATGTGTATGTATATATATATGTGTGTATATGTATATATATACATATATATATGTTTGAGTGTGTAAATGTATGAATGTAAGTATCTATGTATATACGTATATAGGGTTATATACCCCAGCATATAAGGGGAAAAATAATCTAGTAATATCTATTAATGATTGAAGTATATACCGTCAAAAGCATAGGAATAACTCTTGCGGATTATATTTCATCTAAGAGTTTTAGATGTATATAAGTTCTTTAGTTCTTTTCTCTTATTAAAAAATTTGGGGGGGATTAAATTCAAATATTAAAATAAACGGAAAGCTTCTGGTGAGAAATTATACTAATTATGCAAATACCTTGTAAAATAAGGGTTCTTTACATGTAATGCTTAAAAGTGTGTGTAGTACTAAAGTGGAACACACACTTAAATAAAATAATAATAAAAAAAAAAAAAAAAAAAAAAAAAAAAACCCTAAGTATATTTTCTATGGAAAGCTATTTTCTCAATCATCGTTAGTTACTAGTGTTCTAATCTCGTTATTGTGATTATAAAAATAATGTTACACTTACATTTTCCAAATATTCTAACCTTGCTGTTTTAATAATCATATCTACTATGGCTGTGAAACTGCCTCTCGCTGCTATGTAAAGAGGCGTTCTTCCACTCTGCAAAAAAACAAACAAATTCTCTATTTACACTCATCTCAAAAATTAGCTACTTGGCATTTAAAGAAATGTAGGGGAGTTTACAAAGCCTATTGATTGAAAAAAATTGAAACAATTTATCACATCTTATTATTATTACTGAACATGGTAAATGAAATTTAACCAGCTAAATCGTTGACATAATCTAATAAGAGACTGACGGTTTCAGCTGTATCTCACTATATATATATATATATATATAATATATAATATATATATATATATATTATATATATATAATATATATAATATATAAAAAGTTTGATCCTCGCACCGACAAGTAAATCATAGAATAAATTACATATATAAATATGTGTCATTATGTTATTGATGAAGCTGTCAATGTTTATTGTTTTTTTAGTTTTATTGTAAGAATGAATATATTATGTTCGTTCTTACAATAAAACTATAAAAACAATAAACATTGACAGCTTGTCAATAACATAATGCCACAATATATATTTAATCATAATTTTAGCTACATATTTTCTTGCTTTTTTATGGGACGAATAGTTGTGTATTTTATCAGGAGTTTATATTAGAGAGTAGAGGTAAAACAAGATGGAAGGGTTACAAAGGTAAGGTTACAAGTTTACCTACCAATTACATTAATTGAAGTTAAAACTTTGTTACACCCTGTAACTTGTTTCTTTACTTAAGGATATATTTAGAAACCCTCTTTTTGCAGTCTTTTTCATATGTATAAAGAAATTTATAATGGAAATAAATAAAAAACAAAATCGGGTACAAGGTACCTCGGAACTTTTTCTCGTCGCATCGAATTCGCTACGCTCATCCTAACTGATTCGGACTCGCTTCGCTCATCCTAAGAATATAAAATTCGCAAACTTTAAACTCCAATATGTTTTCAGACTCGCTTCACTCGTCCTCAGATAGTAAATGCATTCGTTTCATTCTCAGCAGTCGCCCATACAGCACGAACTACGCTCAATGCTACTTAACTTATATGATCCAACAAAACCATATTTACTTGTCCATATAAACCCATTGTAAATATAAAACCATATATACTTGTCCATATAAAGCCATTGTAAATATAAAACCATGTATACTTGTCCATACAAACCCATTGTAAATATAAAACCATACATACTTGTCCATATAAACCCATTGGTAAAACCCTACTTGTCCATATAAAACCCATTGTAAATATTCCTATATACTGTCCATATAAACCATTGTAATATAAAACCATATATACTTGTCCATATAAACCCATTGTAAATATAAAACCATATAAACCGATATACTTGTCGTACTACGATGAAACTTAGTACACTTATTTATTACGTCAAGGAATATACTTGTACCGATTAAATATACCGATAAATATTGAACTAATACTGATAATGAGAAGAAACTTGGCACATATTAACATATGTGCCAAGACACAGAAGACATATAAGACCAACGTCTTATACATAGCTACATGCGTGCCAATTGGATCACATATTGTTTCCACGTTTTTTTTATTTTTTCAAAATTTTCGCTGAGTCATTATTGCGGGTAAATGACGTCATAAAAAATATTTTCCCAATAGCACAACTAACAGTGGTAGATTGATTTTTCTACAATGTTTCAATTCACTTACATAAATACACTAGGAGCTATGATGATAACAGACACACACACACACATACATACAACTTTGAGAAATCCACTCAGGAGGCTTTAAAAACGCCTGAAACGGAGAATTCCGGTTTCATCCCTGTTTCGGATTTTTTGCAAACACAATACTTTTTCTATATACCTACGGTATAAATGAGGAAAAGTAAAAATAAAATCAAGAACGGAGTAATTCGGAACTTTTCCTCACTCAATCGGATTCGCTACGTTTATACTTCCTACTTCGGACTCGCTCCGCTCGTTTTTAGAATATACAATTCGCCTAAACTACACCTACAGCCTAAACTACCGAACGGATTTTAATTTGCGAGGACTTTTTAGGTTTATCTTACACTCGAGTATATTCCTACTTCATAAAATCTCAAATTTGACGACCTTACGCTTAACGCGGAGCGAAAAACTAATCTGCAGCTTAAACTACTGAACACATTTTGATATGTGGTGACTTTTTGAATTTTTCTTATGCCCGTGTGTAGTCCTTCCTGATAAAATCTCAAATTCGACATTCCTGTGCTAAACACGGAGCTAGAAACTAAGCTAGCGAACGCTACTTTTATATAAATTGACCCATCTGCACTCTTTACTAATGAATGGATTTTGGTGTTTAAAGACTTTTTTCTAATGCCTTTTTAACATCCTTGTATCGAAAAAATCCCAAATTTATAAATCCTATGTTGTACGCGCCGCAGAAACTCGTTATTCGTCTGGCTTGCCGCCTAGGAGAAGAAGCTGATGATTGCCTATCAACGTAAATAGGACCCTCAACTATTGCCAACCCAGCAACTTCACTTTGAAACGCCTATGACAGTCTCCACCCAATACGGACATGACTTGCGGGACAGAAAAGTTGATTCTCTACTTTTTTGGACCAAAGACTTGGAGGGAGTATTTTACCACATAAGTGGTTTTTGGTAAGATACACCAATTAAGTGCCTGTAGTAATTTGCTAAAAAAAGACGACAAGAGTGCATTCTCGTTGTGCCATTATGAAACAACCAAATTATACACAAGCGCTCCTGTTGCCTGGCTACGGAACTAACTATCTTTTTTGTCCCAAATTGTTAATCCAAGTAATATCTTTCTTTATGCGTATATTGTTTGGGCGACACTAGTACTAGTCTATAATTTCACTTTAATATTGTATTTAAACAAAACATAATTGTGTTACGTTTTCTTTTACTCACCTGTTCTTTTTGCTCAATATTTGCTCCAGCCGCTAGTAACACTTGACATATTTCCGTGTAGCCATTCTCTGCTGCTATATGCATGGGTGATTGTAATTTCTGAAATTGATTAAATAATACACATTCAGGATATTTTATGTTTTAATTTTTTATGCAAAATTTCTTTTGAAAATATTCGCTAATGAGATGGGTTTAGTGGGAACGACCTCAGGTGGTATTTGCAACCGTTACCCTCCAAGTGCATCCTAAAAGTAGTGATAATTTATTTTAACAATTATCTTATAATAAAATAAATGAGTTATGGACTGCTGAGTGAATAATATATAATAGATAAATCTTTTAAGACTGAAATCTCCTATTTATTTTAATTAATCTTATATAAACTGTCACTCTAACCTGGGATGCGAACCCCAGACCTCAATTTCAGTATAAATACTGGTCCATCATGAAAAAATGACGTTGACTGTTGACCTTTACGATTCAATACATCAAGCGAACGCTTTATCGACCCCTACCTTTAGCGCTCAACGATTGACGAACTTAATAAATCAAAAGATTATAATTATTTATAGTAAACTATCATAATTTATACAAAATGTCTCGTTTCCTAACGAAATAGGAATATCAAGAGAATTTATTTAAAAACAATTTCTTTTGTAATCTTTGTTTTTATTCCAATCAAGGTGAAAATGACTGCTCCGTATTTGCAAATACAACAAACAGAATCTTTAAAGTTGTTTTTCCGGCTCTTTACTTGCTTACTTACCCTCTTCTGCAATGTCTCAATGGGGTTAAGCTTATAGTTGGGTAATTAGCTCGCGGACCTCCTAACGTCTCTCCACGGACCACACTTTGCGTAACCCTGGATTGCCGTAAACCGTGCTGATTTTAAATTGCACGGAGCTGATTTTAAAAGCATGAGCCTTATTTTACGTAACCTATGATCTATTGGATGAAAATGCGCATTTTCTTTTGAACTCCCCAGGAAAAATCAAATATTAAAAGTACTTCTCAGACTATTAAGTCTAAATTGAAAACTTAAATGAGAAATTGGTTGTTGAGTAAGGAAGCTAGATTCAAAGGAAATTTGCCCAGCTTGTACTCCTTTAAGCCAGAATTTAAACTCATGCAATAAACAGTGTTGAATCCTAGACTTTTAGCAATCATATTATACTTGATAGTATTTTTGCTGGAAAGTTCTACCTCATTTAAACAGTTGATGTCTGCTCCTTTTGCTATTAAATGTTCCACAGTTTCCAAATCATTCGTTGTGCAAGCTAGATGAAGAGCTGTATTCCCATCCTAGAACATTTAGATTCAATATGTTATCAACATTTTCATGTTGTGTAAGTACTTTAAGATAATATAAGGGTGAATTCGCGAGGTCCGATCGTTCAAAGTACTCAGAACAAAAGGTGTTTTGCAGCACGGATTATATAGGTTCAAAAGGCGTGGCCAAGGGCGGAGTCTTAAAAGCCCAACAAGCGAAAAAGCTAGTAATATATGGTAAAAAGGGCTTGCTTGGCTTGCTAGATTACGTATCTTTAGAATTTAACATAATAAAAAAAGCTTGCTTCACTCAATAGATCGCGTATAGTTACTATAAAGCATATTAAAGAAAGCTCGCCTTGCTCGCTAGGTTGTGCATATTCATAATGATACATATAATAAAAGGCTCGCTCGTTAGATTGCGTATGTTTATAATAATAGATAGTAAGAAAGGCTCGCTAGATCGTGCATTTTTATAATAATATGCTCGAATATTATTATAAAGAGTGTATAAATATGCTTCGCATATTTATAAAGAGCTCGCTTTTTTTGTTCAGTCCGCCATATGGGCCTTTATTTAAAAGTATTAGTTTTAAAATACTTATACAGCTATACAGCCAAAAACTATACAGCTCTGACTCATAGTTATTTCTACATGTATACAAAATTTTATAAAATCGGTTCATTTTTACGGCTGTTATCGCGACACGTACAAACTAACATACAAACAAACATACGCGCCATTCTAATCTTCTGAAATGTAAAAACTCACTTACGCTCGTTCAAAAATATTCATGATACAGTAGGCGCTATTTTTTCGTAACTTAAATTAAAACGAATTTTAAGTAAAAATAAGCTTCATTTTCTGTTGATGATTCGCTATAGAAAAATGGTTCCTTACTTATTCCGAGGTAGGGTCGGCAGTGTCACATGAGTGTATAACGTTTGTAGTATTTTATTAAGTAAAGGCGTTTGTAGTTATATTATAGAACCAAATCCGAATTTGCATATGATAAGGGAGATAAGTCGTTCGTTTTTTGGGAAAGAATAACTCAATCTTTTTAAAAGCTATTTGACCATGAATTAATATTTTAAGTTGTTTAAATAAAGTCTGGAATTATGTCATAGATTTAAATATATAAGAATACTTAATGTCAACATATTGATATGCTATAAATTCTTAAAATACTTCTCAAAAAAGAAAATTGGTATTTCATTTTTACTCGATTCAACACATTTTCTTACGATTTCTAGATTTTACACGCACTACTAGGTATTTTATTCTTTAAAGTTATACACAAATAAAAAATAATGGCCTCCTAAAAGCTTTTACTTCAAAATAACAAGTATATATAAGCTCTTTTTAAAATATAAATTTATAACCTTAAAAATACTGCCAGTTTAAGAGAAAAAAGTTTGATCTAGGGAGTAAAAGCTAAATACTTGTTTTAAAAAGCTATTAAAGGTTTTCTTTGTCGACGGCGTCATTAAGCCTAACAAGTATAAGCTCAGTCAAAAGCTAAGTATTATCTACATCGCCCTTAAAGATTTCAATCCCTAATTATTTTAATCCTTTCTCTATCTTGACTTTTTGCTCTTGTTTTTAAATATGACTTGATTACGTATTGTTTTTAGAAGACATTATAATTTTCCAAAGACAGTTTTGCTTAAATGGACGGATTTTGATTTATATTTTTAAGTAACTCAAGTAAAGTATCTTCATCGATCGACAATAAAGGAGCTTCCAAATTATTGAATAGAGCTTTTTGTAACAAAATGTATTGGGGCACCCCAAGACCCCTTTCGCACGCCCCCGGGTAAAAACCACTAATTTTGTTATGTATTTGAGAAAATTTGTCATTTATTTCTATTATTCAGTGCAGCGGGGTCCAGCTTAAGCGTCCCTAATCTTAGTTCCAGCATCAAGTTTGATACTGATGTTTGATGTGTTTGACAAGTTGTGAATTTGACAAGTTCAAAGACTTGATACTGGAAAGGTCATGCCAGATGGTCTGAGACCACCTGGCAAGCTTCTTTCGCTGTATTGTCAGCTAGTTCATTGATGGAAAATCAAATGGAAATTATTGTACTCTGTGCCGTTTTGGGATGTCCCAATACAGATTGAAAAGCTACTACGTGCTAGTTTTCAAAATATCAAGTAAAGATTTGTGAAAAGGTGTTGTTAAGATTTTCCACCGACATTTCAGGGGATCAGCGCTAGTAGAGTGTCAAAGGTAGAACAAGAAGGAAGTCTTGTCGTGTACTGTTATTTTATCTGTGATTAAGTACAACGTCGCATTCTAGGTTGTGAAATTTATTATTTTACTCACTATTTTCGACCCGTGTGGTTATTTTCTTACATTGTTTAAAGATTGGATTTGTAGAGTTCTTACTGGGCCTGGGTAAACATTACTTAATCAGTATAAAATATAATTAGCTCTTTTTTTCACGGAAGATAACTTTTGGGTCCTTTTTTAATGCATACATAAATTGTTTATATTAAAAATAGTTCTTAAAATAACTTTAGAGCCAAGTGATGAAGAAATTCATGCAGTAGGGGTAGAGGCAGGGGACACCTCCAAGTAGTCCAGCTCCCTGGTTTAAGGATGTCCTAAAACAAGAACTAGTTGCATCAACAACCGCACCGATCGCTAGTTTCCACCTTGTTTCGCCTTTATCAATATTGTACAATGCCATAATATATATGTTACATAATAATATATACAATAATATATATTTTTATTTAATTTTATGAAAAGTTTACATCAATTAAAATTGATAAAAGTCCCTTTAAATAATTTTATCTTGAAAATGAAGAACTAATTATTTCATATTTGCGGGACAAGGTGAACTGACCTGCTCCAGTGGAGAAAAGGCTAACTAAAACAACAAGCCCGTCTAAAACAGCTTATTCTAGGTGAGATGTCCCGCGCCCCCACCCCTACTGTATGAATTTCTACATCACTTTACTTCAAAGAGAAGACGAACTGAGATTTAAACTTAGAAAACCAGACAAATAAAAGATACATATAAATTTATAATAAAACGTAATCAATTTATATCCATAATTAGTAATAGACTTAATAGAAGACTTACAACATAGGATTTACATAAATCCTGAAAGGATTTACATAAATAGGATTACATAAATAGTATTTACATAAATCCTGAAAGGATTTATGTAAATACTAGGGAACCATGTAGTCGTCAGAGGTTATAATAGAACAGAAACACTTAATTATTTTACATTTACTATTTTCTCCTAAATTTCAAATTAGTTTCCTATTCCATTGAGACTTGCTTCATTACGACAGCAGTTTAGAATACACGTAGAATCCAAAATGGGATTCAACATTATTTCCGCTGTTATTGGAACTGTTTGAGGTTTATTATTAATTAATGTTGTATAAGTGGTTATGTTTAAATTTAAACTGGATAGAACGAATGAATGAAAAGTCACTCCACAGTTATAGATTTTATTAAAACTAAACAGAGCGCTTTCGACCTAACAAGAGGTCATCATCAGTGCCTATTAAACAAATAAGACAAAAAATTTCAAAACACACTTATACATAAAAAATTACAAAAATATACCAAAGAAAACAGATAAATTACAGAAATGGAGTTTTATTTTTATCACTCCATTTCGTAATTTATCTGTTTTCTTTGGTATTTTTTGAAATTTTTTATGTATAAGTGTGTTTTGACATTTTTTGTCTCATTTGTTTAATAGGCACTGAAGATGACCTTTTGTTAGGTCGAAAGCGCTCTGTTTAGTTTTAATAAAATCTATAACTGTGGAGAGACTTTTCATTCTTTCGTTCTATTACGATGGACTCCATTTATGCTCATTCTCAAACATTTAAACTGGATATTTCTATAGATAAATTCAAATAAGACAAAACCATAAATATAAGGTTATCTCAGGTTAATGTTGACTTATGTTTTTGACTTGGAACAAACATTTATTCGGAAACTTTTATTCTGGCAAACATTTTTTTTAGGCAGCAACCCTACCTAAAATGCATTTTTTTCACATGCTCCATATAAATATTACATGTGTTATATACTAAATTTTAACAGGGACAAATATGTATAATTTTGAATCTTAAGTATTATCAAGATATGCAAAGTAACCATATATATTTATGGTTTGATGAATAAATAAATAATTTAATCACGTACTTAGATATTTATATGTACAGAAAAAATACTTAAATTGATTTTGACATAATTTAAAATAATAATAAAAAATTTGTAAAAATAATAATTATAAAGATAAGAAATTATGTAAATATAACAGTTATAAAGATAAGAAATTTAATAACTATAATAGTTAAAACTTAATTTGTCAAAATCCAAAGAGTTATGAATTTAGAGAAAATATTTTGAGAACATTTGAAGATTAGTAGGATTCCAAGATTCTCCTCTTGTGACAAGGCTCACAAGAGCATCAAATAACGGACAATCACAAATAATGTGGTGCCATGTTTGGGGAGTTACCTTGTCGCAGCTACATGATGGATCAGGAATAATGTTAAACGCGGTTAAAATATGCTTTGTTGGAACCTTGGCCAAAAGGGCTTACGTAAGTAAACATTACGTAAGCCCTTATGTAATGTTAAATATGCCCTGTCCTTATGGTTAAAATATGCTTTGTTGGAACCTTGGCCAAAAAGGGCTTACGTAAGTACAACATTACGTAAGCCCTTATGTAATGTTAAAATATGCCCTGTCCTTATGGTTAAAATATGCTTTGTTGGAACCTTGGCCAAAAAGGGCTTACGTAAGTACAACATTACGTAAGCCCTTATGTAATGTTAAAATATGCCTGTCCTTATGGTTAAAATATGCTTTGTTGAAACCTTGGCCAAAAGGGCTTACGTAAGTACAACATTACGTAAGCCCTTATGTAATGTTAAAATATGCCCTGTCCTTATGGTTAAAATATGCTTGTTGAAACCTTGGCCAAAAAGGGCTTACGTATTGTGTACGTAAGGAATATATTTGTTTTTGATCTGCTCTCTACGGTTGGGAACAATTGTTTAGTCTACCAACCTTCCTCTGAATTTATCCACATTTCTTTCCATTTTTCCAAACTTATCTCCAAACTTAACCGCCTCAAAATTGACTTGGAGATTCTATCATAAGCTGGGCTTACACTAAAGGTGTTGAGTGAGGCTTCCTTGGCTAATTCATCAGCTTTTTCATTACCATCAATTCCAGAATGACCTTTTACCCATCGTATTTGAACAGATGATCCCTGTCTCAAAAGTTGACGTAATAAATACCGGCAAGATTCTGCTAGAGGATAATTACAGGTTTGGTTTTTTATACAACTAATTGAGACCTGGCTATCTGTGTAAATAATTACTTTGTCCTCTGGAGAGATGTCAGATATTAGCCAAACAAGTACTTTTTCAATACCTAGTAGCTCGCCTTGATTATCAGAACAGTGTTAGGAAAGTTTAAATCTATTATTAAAGAATGTTTATTATAAAAAATAGTTAAATCTAAATTTTCTTAAAAATATAATATAAAAAATCGGGTACGGGGTACCTCGGAACTTTCCCAAATATCATCGCATTCGCTACGCTCATCTTTCCTACTTTTTACTCGCTTCGCTCGTCCTTAGAATATACAATTCGTCAAATGTGTACTGTAACACCTTTTCGGACTCGCTTCGCTCGTCGTCAGATAGTCAATATGTTAGTTTCATTCCCGTACAGGCTCTGACCACGGTCGATGCAGCTTAACTGTTATTTATCCAACAAAAATCATAGAAATATACCTGGCTCTTGTACAATTGTTTAAAGCCTCTTAGCTGAACTTAAAACATATGCTAAGAATAATTGAGGGAAAATTAAAAAGGTTTTATTTACAGCAAGTTGAGAAGCAATTTAAAAATTAGCTACAGTCGATAATTGCTGGTGGCTAATCCCTGGAATTATCCCGCTTATTGATGATTGCGTTATGCCGAAACCGGTCCAGGGATATTCATATCCAACAGCAAGTATCGACAGTAGCTGATTTTTTAATTGAGGTGAGATTTCTATTTCGATTTTTTATCGTAAACACGTTACTTTTCCCATTACAGTATAAATGGGGAAAACAGGAAAATATCGCCTTACATACAGTTATTTCGATTGACTTTATCGAACAAAACGTATTGTGGGTTTAGTATAATTTTATAACTAAGGTTCCAAATTGTATAATGAAACTTTATAAAGAGTTTTGCTTACTTTCATTTGTCTATCGATGTCGCTTCCATATTGCGTTAATGAGTCAATAATACCATGACATCCCAAACTGCTCGCAAGATGTAGTGGAGTCATACCCATCTGAAAATTATCATGAATTAGCATAAATAAATAAATGCCCGTTTAAAGCCTTTTAGCCTATCAGGATACACTGCGAGAATCACCTCAAGTAGGTTGCATCTACTATGCTGCATGCATTAATTAAAGTTATAGGACGGGTTGCGAACCCCGGACCTCGGTGCCCAAATCAGGAATCAGGTTTTTATACAATCACAGGCACGCGCGGAGGCACACGTGAATTAACATGATTTAGATTAATTGAATGAAAAGAAAATTATATTAAATTATGTCTATAATTTATGTTATTACCTTTTGATTCCTATTTAGCCCAGTTTTAGGCAACAAAAATTATGCACAAGGTATGTTTCTAAGGATTCTGATTTTATGGTCAAAATAAATAACTTTTTACTCTTGCAAGATTTTTCTATCTCTAATATTTCGCTAGAAAAACAAAGATTTTAGGTATGAGCATTTGCATTCTAGATTCCTCCCATTTTGTTTTTTTACTACAAAACCTAAAATATTGGTCAAAATTAAAAATCAAAGGTAGTTTTGAAAAATAGACACCTGCCTGCCTTTATTGACTCTACTTGTTTTGTGAGTTTATCCAGAGCCATATGACTTATGGCTTGCTGAACTTAAAAAAAAAAAAAAAAAATGTTTTTTTTTGTCAATGTTCGAGACTAATTTGTTTTTATCTTCATGAATAATAGTGCCATTTGGATCGGATCATCACGTAGACTTTGATGTCAACTTTAGTATGCAAGCTTAAAAAAACTATACCACTACTTCTTTTTGAGGTGTGCTTAAATAACCGTTGCTTAGCTTACGTTGCAGTGTTAAAACATAATTTATAAACATTTATAATATTTATAATTTCATTTAATTATTTATATTATTTATAATTTAATATTTAACATTTATAACAATTTATAAATATAAACATAATTTCAAAATATGATATTCTTTTATAAGAACACACTCAGCAGCTTATGAAAACGCAATTTATGCTCAACTTCCCCACCATCAACTTTAATCAAATTGAGGTCACAGAGATAAAAATTCACAAAATTAGATTTTTTGTCACAACTCAGGGGAAAATGTCCCATTTTGATTTTCACAACAATTATAAATCGAGATCTCGAGTTTCGCAATCTCGATATCATTTTTGCTTTCCACCGTTTCCGTAAAAAATGTAGAGGGAATTTCTAGTGAAACACCCGGTATAGTTTCCGTAAGTTTTGAATTGTTATGATGATGAAGGCGGGTATTAAGTAGTGTCAATGTCTCTTCCAACCTACGACTTTATTTTTGACAAATTGAAGTATATAATGAAAGGTATCAGGTGGTGCCAAAGAGATACATTACTAGAGCTTACTTACTCTACCATATCTCAATTTATATAGAGGTTTAAATAATTTTTTTGTGGCTCTCAGGAGCTCTTTGTAACACCATTGTAACCTTCAAGTGTGTCGATGTTGACTATTCGCACTTTGTTATTTGTTTGATATATTATATATATATATATATATATATATATATATATATATATATATATATATATATATATATATATAATATATATATATATATATATTATATATATATATAATATTATATATATATATATATATATATATATATATATATATATATATAATATATATATGTATGTGTGTGTGTGTGTGTGTGTGTGTGTATGTATGTATGTATGTATGTACGAGATTTTTGCGTCCTAGACGTTTCTATGGGACACGATAACATTCGAACGTTTTCTTGTATCAAAATGAAACTTGGTACGAAAATTGGCCTTGTCAATTTTCCAAACCCTATTATATATGAAATATGTGTGACGTCATGTACCCATAAAATTGCACCACAAAATTTAATTTAATTTATTGATAGACATATTATATATATATATATATATATATATATATATATATATATATATATATATATATATATATCAAACAAAATAATATGTCATACAAATTGACACAGTGTAAAAAAAAATCGCTCATATCGTTAGTATGTCGCTCATAAAGTCGGCAGTATGCCACTTATATATAAACCAGTAGTATGACGAACTGATACAGTACAACAACTATGTGCCTGCGAAGCGGCCGTTGAGCTGCTAAGATGCTATTGGCCTCTGGTTTTTAAATACGGGTAAGCACCGTGTCGAAAAAAGGAAAAATAAGAAGACACCTTAATTAAGCAATTAAGGAAGCTGTTTGCCTAGGAAGAAAATAACTACGTATCAAGTTTAGTTCGAAGGGCTTTCCCTACTTTCATTTTACAGATACTTAGCGTGAAAATTGGACTCTAACGTAGACGCTATGTCTTAATTACCCTTAATGATACATTTTTAACAGAAGTGTCTACGTGTTATGTTTTTATATGTTTCAAAGGGACGTGTTAGCTCACTTAACTTGTTGACTTAATGAATATTTAAACCCCTATATTTTAGCACAACTGCTAACTTTAAAAACATTTTTGTTTAAATTATGGAACTGTTTTCTATAAAGTACCCAAGTAAAAATTATGTAAAATCTGTTTTTTGGTCTTATTAGGGCATTCGGCAGTAGATCTTTCTCAATTTCTAGTCAGTTTTATCCTTTTACATTGATAACGACTTATCAAAAGTAAGACTTCAATAAAAACATACCAAAAATATTTTCATGCAAAAAGTGCCAATAGTAATGTGCAAGGGATTTAGATTCTGTTTATAATGATTTACTTTGAGCATAGTAGATATGACCCACCCGAGGTGGTTCCCGAAGGGCGAATACCCTAAAGAGCTGAAACACCCTTAAACGGGCATTATTATGTATATTATTATATAATGATTATTTTTTTTAAAGAATTTAGGGGGAATTTTAGAGGGAGAGGATTAAAAATCCTAAATTTATCAAATGAAATAATTATTTATATAAAAAAACAGTAAAAAAATAATAATTAGGTAATAAGAAAAAACATTAAATTAAACGCAAAAGAAAGAATGTGACAAACTTTTGCCCTTTTCCACAAAATTGAAAAAATGCGTTTGGTACCTTTTAGAAAACAGCTCCTCAATTAATATTCACAACATTTAATTGTGAGTCATCTGATGACTCTTCAGAACCCATGACGAAAGTTTGGATTGCCTCACTGGTTGGAAACAGTTCTTTAAATCGATGTCCGTATGTTTATCATAGCAAAAATGGGCTCCCAAGAAAGTCGAAGAAGTTTTAAAGTTTGGTTTTCTTTTGAATTTAAAGATTCATACATTCATATTCATATGATTTGTATGATTGAACATTACAAAGTATTGTGTCCACTTATCACAAAGAAAATTACCTAAAGAGGTTATACATTGATCCTTTACTCTATTAATGGTATCAACATATGAACGGTATCAATGATCACTATCAGAGTTGTCTCTTACAAGTGTCCAATCGCTAAGTGAAACGAAAACAATTTAACTTATAGAAAAATCGGAGTACGCTGGACTCATCAGCATAATATGCTCACCATGTGTACCAAATTTCAAGTCTCAACGACAAATAGTGACAGCGATTTGGGGAAGACCAAATAGGTACAGGTACAAGCAAAGCCTTTTTGGTATATTGGAATTGTAGCTGTATCGAGTATTGAAATAGTACACTAAGAAATAGTTAATTGAATCTGACTCGTCAAAAAAAAAATGCTCTGAGCCGAAACGCGTGTTGATACTTCTACAATGTTTTTTAATCCAAAATTTATAACTGTTCTAGAAAATTAAATTCAAGATAAAGTAAGAGCCAATAATGAGACAGGGCGTGTTTTTAAAATATTTCTATTCTTTGGTAAATTTATTGTTTACATATCTCCTTCAGATCTAACAGGCACGGTTTATCTTATTAGTTTATTAGATATTCCCTTCAGATCTAACAGGCACTGTTTATCTGATTTGTTGTTTATATATCCCCTTCAGATCTAACAGGCACGGTTTATCATATTCGTTTATTAGATATTCCCTTCAGATCTAACAGGCACTGTTTATCTGATTTGTTGTTTATATATCCCCTTCAGATCTAACAGGCACTGTTTATATATCCTTCAGATCTAACAGGCACTGTTTATCTGATTTATTTTATATATCCCCTTCAGATCTAACAGGCACTGTTTATCTGATTTGTTGTTTATATATCCCCTTC
>JACMZG010000022.1:10825882-10890882 GCA_018340805.1 Microvelia longipes
ACCTAATGATAAAAGTCGTTCTACTATAGCGCTATGTCCAGCAGCCGCTGCGTGATGAAGGCATGTATTTTCTTCCGTATCTGTTACTTCTAAGTCCACTCTATCCAATAATTCCAGTAATTCTTCTAATACATCTAGTCTGTTGTTCTTGGATGCACACATTAATACGCCGAACCTTTTCTGTAACAGAGATGATAATTTCAAGTTTAGTTATTGGAAATAACAATTAGAAATTGATTAAAAGTTCCAAAATACCCATTCCCCGATTTTTCTTTTATTCGTTCTTCTTCTTATATATTTTCATACATTTTTTGATAAAAAGCTTTATTAGAGAACTAAATGAAGCTTTTTATGTTCGTCTTTTTAATTCAATGATTGAACGATAGCTCGATAAATGTCTCCGAATCAGTATTATATTACTACAAAAAAATTCTATTATCCTAAAATTTTAAAAGCTGCTGATGTAAAAGATATCTTTTTTAAAATATTATATTGTTAAAAATATTCTTCAGAGAATATCGTGAAAATGTCGAAACGCCTTCTGCGTTTCCTTTTTAAGAGCTTCTTTTTCACTTAAAAATAGGAACAAAAAATATCCTAGTTTTAAACTTTTTAAAGAAAATGTTGTAAAATAATTTCAAGGGAAAATTCCCAGTGGCTTTTTGGGTTTTTATCCTGTCGGCCATAAATTCACTTTTAAATGTCCCCAGAGATCTTAAGCACATTATTTTGTGCACTTTATTTAAGCTAATATAATATTTTAGTGTTTAAAGAAGTAACTAAACCTTTTAAAGAATTTCTAAACAATATAGTTTTTCTTTTAAGTTAATATTTATATTTTATTCTTATAAATTGAAAATAATGGAACAGTTCCCAGATGTAGCATTGCATTTTGCTTGTTACATTTCCTAGGTGTTTCTCGCACATCTATATTGCGTTAAATGTTCATGTTTTGCAAACCTCGGTTGTATCACTTTCGTATCCCACTTTTGAAACTTCTTATACGACGACAATCTGATTCAGAAACAGGTCAACAACCATATGGTCCCTACAGACTCGTAGCTTGCGTGTCTGTAGTGCCCTCCAGCGGGAAAGCCTCCCGTTTTGTTGGTTTTAGAGGCACCAGCCTATGGAACCGCAAGGTTTATACTTAAAGACGAAACCAATGAAGTTAAATCTAGCGAAGGTATGACGACATTGAGGTGCCTGTTATGGTTTTTATTTAAAGGAAAGAAGAGCACTAGCACTCACAAAAAATAAATTATTTTACGAGTTTAGTTCGTTTTAACTTTACTCTTTGGACCTACGTGCTCGGTCCCTGTACACCCTGTTCCAATTTTCCCCAATCGTTCTACTAAATTCTCTCCGAAATGGCCTTCCTTTTCTCCTTTTAAAATGCCTAGAAATCCGCTTCGAGCATCTAAGAATCTACTTCCAGCAGCTAGGAATCCGCAGCCAACAGCTGGGAATCCACTGCCAGCAGCTAGGAATCCGCTTTCAGCAACTGGAAATTCGTTTCAGCAGTTGGGTATTTAGTAGTCAGCTTGGTTCACCAGCCATCGTCAATCCTTGCAGGTGACTTGCTCATCTAACTTTGATGATGAACTTTCTTTTAAAGATGCATCAATCTTAGTACTTTATATTAAAGTCTTGGTGGTACAAGAAATACTTCTTAGCCAAACTCATTTAGGTCTTATTATGTTCATTAGTTGCTTATTTTTAAGATAAATTAATCTTTATTCAGTATTGATTATAAAACATATATCTGAAGTAATGTGTTAGAACTTAATTTTAGAGCTTTGCTAAAATTATTGAAACTAAATAAATAAATCAATATACCATTTATTATAGTGAATATGATAAACTATATCCAAAATTTCATTATAATAATTTTTATAATGAAACTAACTAACTATAAATTAATAAAATTTCAATTACTGCTTATATTCTTTCAAGCTATAATAAAAATAATTTAAATCTATTTAGCTGCAAGTAACTCTTCTGTCGTTTTATTTAACCAGCTTTCCTCTGCATGAAATTTTAATGTATTTGAAATAGAAGTTTGTGTCTATACTCGCAACTTTGAATGTATACTAAAGATCTTATTATACTCAAACTCTGAGAACTGCTCTGAATATAAATTATATGTATTAGATGTGGCTTTATCTCCTCTATTTCCAATTTAAACCATTATTTGCTGAAGTAATGCTATTGTGGAGTTCCACCAATTTGTACTCTGTTTATTTAGCTCTCTACTTTTCCTCATTTATAGCGTAAGTATATAGGGAAAGTATTGTGTTCGCACAAAAAATCCAAAACCTGGATTTTCATACGTCATGAGTAGTTTTTACCAATTTGTCTGTATATGTGTGTTAAAATGAATCTGTTAACATAGCAGCTCTCAGTGTGTTGATTCTAGAGAGTTGAAACTTGGTACAGTTATCAATCTTTAGGTCTAGTTGTGGTATCCAGAAAATAATTTTTATGACGTCATTAATAATAATAATAATAATAATAATGCCCGTTTTAGGGCCTTTCGGCCCTTCAGGGTATTAGCCCTGCGGAAACCACCTCGGGTGGGTCACATCTACTATGCTCAAAGTTAAGCTAAAGTTGGCGAAATCTTTTTACATCAAAATTCTATTCATAAAAACTGAGAGCATAGCCCGGGCTGTGAATCCTGGACCTCCGGTGCCGAAGTCCAGTACTATGACGTCATTAATAGGCAATAATAAAAATTTTGAAAATTCATAAAGCGTGAAAAAATGTTGGGATCAAGTTAAAATTTGCTAATACATACAGTTATGTATTAGAATATTATATATGTTGTTATGAATAACATATATGTTGTTTTGAATTACATATATGATCGAATGATATATATGTAAATATATATCATATATTTACAAAAATATATGATATATACAATCATGTACAAATATATCATATTTTTATCATATCATATATAATAAAAGCTTTGGTACAAAAAATCGACCTTGTTAATGACTCAAACCCTATTGTTTATGCTGACGAAATTGACCTACAATAATGACTGAGCAAAATTTCATAAAATCATACAATTTAAAAAAAATTGTATAGGCATGTATTAAATATGTATGGTTAACAAATAAATAATGTTTAATATTTATTATCAGCATTAGTTGTGGATTTATCGATTGACATGTATAATATTAAGTAAATAAATCACGTTTTTTTATTAATGCATTTGAAAATTCGTTTATATCGTGGCAGTATGCCACTTATATAAACCACTTATATAACAATCTGATATAGGACAACAAAAATGTAGCTGCGAGGCGGCTCCCAGAGCCGACGCATTGTAGGAGACAAGACGCCGAAGACCTTTTGTTTTAATATAGTTAATATGTTAATAAATATGTTCATATCAGGAATCAGAAATATGATAATACACTTTGTAGAGCATGAGCTTGGACTTTAATTAATTTTATTTAGAAAGACAAGTTAATAATGACTTTTACAAAAAGTTTTAATAATGTTTATAGTATTAATTATAAGCATATAAAATCATAGAAGGAATCTGTAATCGGCTGGCCTCGTATTTTGAATAAATCTTGATATCTGTTTGAAATCTTTTTAAATTTTCTTTAACCTTTTTTGCTATTTTTTTCTACAGCTATTATGTAATCTTATAAATAGAAAGTTAAGTCTCCTAAACAAACACCCTTTTCTCTCTTTCTTAGAAAAAAAAAACTTAAGAGGGTTAAAATAGGAAAAAAAGTGAAAATAGAGAACAAACCTTAATGCATGCAACATGATACTAAAAGTGAAGTAAAAAAATGTACAAAAAGAAGAATAGAAAATAAGAAATTTTCTTTACAAGAGAAAAAGATAAAAATAAGATAGAATGGAGAACAAAAGTTGTTACATTTAAAATTATCAAGAGAGAACACAGTGACTGAGTATTAAGATGGAAAGAGAAAGGTGTTTTTCCATCTAACATTACAGTTGTCACTTATTGTTTGGTAAAACTTCTTATTTCACGCTTGGTAAGTCAAAAATATAGATCTTGTATTAGATTATAAACATTTATATTTTACACAATATAATTGTGCGAGAGACACCTAGGAAATGTAACAAGCAGAGAACTGTGCTACATCTGGGAACTGTTCCAACATTCGACATTCGTCATCTTTGATGGCTCGAGATAATCTCATGTCACTCTGTTTCGTTACGTCTAACTTATCAGGGCGCCGACAGAGCCTGAACTCACTCTGACCTTCAATTAAAATTCCGAATGTAATGTGAAGTATTTTCATTTTGCTTGTTATATTTCCTACGTGTCTCTAGCACAATTATATTAACTATTCATGTTTTGCAAAACTCGGTAGTATCAAATGATATGTTTTGCTTGCCAAACATGATGGCGGTAAGAGAGCACCGCTCGTCTCTGGTAAATACTTCATATTATATTATTCGGAATTAATTGAAGGTCAGAGTGAGTTCAGGTCAGTTACATAAAGATATATTTATATATATATACACACACACACACACACACACACACACACACACACACACACACACACACACACACACACACACACACACATATATATATATATATATATATATATATATATATAACTCATTATACAGACTAAAATATACTTACACACAGCACGGTGATCAGCTAGGGAAGAGCACTTCTTGAAATCGGAACTTAATGTTTATGAAATATTGAAATATGAGTGATGTCATTAACCCACAAAAATGACACCACAAATATTTCAAAATAGTGTTTAGATTGGACTGACATTTTTGACACATATACTACTATGTATGGATAACAAAAGTACGATGTTTCATTTAATCATCAGTATTAGTCCTGGTTTTATTGATTGACATATATGTCAAACAAACATTATGTTATAAATTGTCATAATGTAAACAAATCAATTTTTTTGTTAATACATTTGAAAATTTGCTTATATCGAGGCAGTATGCTACTTATATAGTTATAATATGACGAACTGATTAACTACAACAAGCACGTGGCTGCGAAGCGGAAAAGAGGCCGATGGTCTCTTATTTTATTAATGGGAAATAAAACAGAAATTATGGAAAATTTGTGCCGTTTTGGGATTTCCCAAAACAGCTCGAATAGCTAATATGTGCTAGTTTCCAAAAGATCAAGTAAAGAAAGGCGGGAGTCACTTGTGTTTCCATTTTTCACCGCTATTTTGAGGGGGCAGCGCTAGCATCATTTTGCCGTATAGGGTTATGTCTCAATATATACGATACTGTTTTTCGTAATTCTCGGATACAATAGTACTTCTTATGAATTATACATTAAGGCCAGTATTCAAAGACATCTTCCTAACATTTTCCTTAAATGTTAGAACAAGGAGAATGTGTGGCCTAAGTAAATGTTAACAATTACAACCAGATTCTTTTCTTTAGTCGGACTCTGGTTCAATATAATCAGTTCTAAAGAATGTTTAACTTTAAAATGCTCAAGAGGTTTATTGTTTAACGATTTTAATTTCGCAAATCAACTGACAACTGCTAGTGTAAACTACCTTATCCGATATCAACCTTGGAAAGTATATCATACAGGTTTCAACCCTATTTAACTTATTTCATTTCTTTTTTCGCCGAGACATTAACTCTATTTGAAAATATCATCTTAGTTGAACTTGACAGCTTAAGTAAAAACTTAAACAAAGGAGATGCAAATTTGTATTCTGTTTAGATTTAATGAAGTTCGAAGAGATTATTTTTTTTAATGAATTTAAGGTTTTATATAGTAAAGGAAATAAATAAAATTCCACAAGGAAAGCGACATATTAGAGGTTTAGCAAGCTAGGTAAATTTTCTTTAGAAGAGTTGATATCGTGTTACAACGTGTATGCAATAATCTGGTCGGTAACACTTCGACTTGTATAGTCATCGTTAGCTTTTAACGAATTTTTTAAGTCATTGTTAGCTTTTAACGATTTTTCTTAGTCATTCTTAGCTTTTAACGATTTTTTCTTAGTCATTGTTAGCTTTTAACAAATTTACATAGTCAATGTTAGCTTTCAATGATTTTTTTAGTCATTGTTAACTTATAACGAATTTTTTTAGTCTCTGTTAGCTTTTAACGATTTTTTTTAGTCATTCTTAGCTTTTAACGAATTTTCTTAGTCCTTGCTGGCTTTTAATGAATTTTCTTAATCACTGTTAGCTTTTAACGAATTTTCTTTGAAACATCCCCAATAAGGTTTATTGACTGAAGTCTAGAAAAGTGTGATAGTGTTTTCGTCCCTGAAAATGACCTTACAAAAAGTAATTTTTGCAAGACTCTAAGTAACCAAAAAGTCTAAAAACCATAATGTCCAAGAGCGAGGCCTAAAGAGTGTGACTCATTTTGTACTATTTCAAACCAATTTTTTCTGAAAATATACCTTTAATTGTGAAGGAAAAGCATAGTCCACAGTGGTCCAGTGTGGTCCACAGTGGTCCATACGATTCACAGTGGGGGTAGACAGTCCATTAATAAAACAAGAGGCCATCGGCCTCTTTTTCGCTTATTTATAATAATACACCTTATTGGAAGGTTGGAATATTGTTTTTTTCCCTTTTATAGGAGCCAACGCTCAATATTTTATACTCGTTGTGGTTTTAAGTGCATATACTTGTATATATTTGATTCAGGTCTACGATGACGTAGTAGATCGAAGCACTATACATAGTTTTTATACCTTTGGCATAAAATAAATTTTAAAGGTTTTTGATTAATTAAACTGGGGGGTCAAAGGATGTAAGGTAGGAAAACCACATTTACCACACCACACTATCGTTTCTCTATCCTTAGGAAGTAACAACGAAAATTAATTTTCTTGAGCTTGCTAAGTTTAATGAATTCTATTACGTGGACTTAAGAAACCTTAGACCTCAAATCATACTCTTTTCAGAACGCTATTATATGAGGTTTTTACAGCTCTAACAATAATAGGGATAATCTGTTAATAACTCTCTACGACTCGTACAAGATCTGTTAAGGGTTTCCTTTATATAACTCCACGACTCGTACAAAGACCTATCGACTCGTAATGAACCTATCGTAAGTATCTAATGAGGAGCAGGAGGCAACTGTCAAATACATAAGGGATAGTCGACTTCAGTTCATATCGATATTTATATATAAGTTTAAACAAAATTAAACTAAAAACAAAAGACCTCGGCGCTTCGCGCCTCGTCCCCTACGCGGCCAAAGCGCGTAGCGCCGATTTACCAAACAAAACAAATAATAAACAATGAAAGAAAAGAAGTCTCTCCATAAAATAAAAATATGTTGGCAAAGCACTTTCAACCTATCTAGAGGCCATCATCAGTGCAAAACCGTATCATATCTATGTTTCTTTATTAGATATGAGAGTCAACGTCTGACTCTCATACCTATTAGAAAAAACATAAACTCACTTCTCTTCTCCTTTACATCTTAACGGTTTTACACTCATGATGGTCTCTAATTATGTTGAAAGCGCTTTGCCAATAAAGTTTCATTTTGTGGAGAGATTTCTTTTCTTTCATTATTTATAATGGACTCCATTCACGCTCACTATAAGGATATAAATCAAATAATGTTTTTTTGACATATCTATGTCAATCAATAAAACTTCGTATGTTTGTGAACCATACATAGTTGTAAGTGTGTTAAAACTTTCAGATCAATCTAAATACCATATAAAGTTTGTGATTTTTGAAAAGTATGTAGGGTCATTTTTGTGGGTTAATAAACAAAATAAAACTCTATTGGCAAAGCACTTTCAACCTAACTAGAGGCTATCATCAGTGCATAACCGTATCATATCTGTTTCTTTATTAGATGTTTCTTTAATATTTTGTTTATGAAATAACACACATATTTCATAAACAATAAAGTTCGGCACATTAACAACGCCAAGTTTCATAGCGCTTTCAAGAAAGCTTTAGTATGATATCGTGTCCTATGGAAACGTTTAGGACACAAAAATCTCGTACATGCATACATACATACATACATATATAATATATATATATTATATATATATATATATATATATATATATATATATATATATAATATATATAGAACCTTCCGCTAACCTAGCTGAAGAAGACAACTCGTCGAAAATTTCTAAACTCCTACACACTCTCGTTTTTCATCTCCTGCAAGTTTTTTATTATTATTTTACTATATATATATATATATATATATATATATATATATATATATATATATATATATATATATATATATATATATATATATATATATATATATATATATATATATATATATATATATATATATATATATATATATATATATATATATATATAATATATATATGAATAACCTTGATCAGGGAGACCTCCCTTTCAAAAAATCTACCTTCCTCTACTCTACTCTTCCCTTCATGACCCCATTCTCATAATCTCATTTTTTTGTGAAAATTCGCTGAAACGCTTTGTCAAAAATATAATTGTATATTTTTTTAGAATTTTATTTAAAAATAAAATGTACGTTCACCGAACATTTTGTCGTGACCTAAAAATAGTTCTGTGACCCTAATTTTGGATCGGCAAACAAGGGTTAAGAGCCGCTGGTGTTGGACCTTGATTTCTTTTTAATTTTAAAGATTTAATATTAGTGCATCTGAATGGCTCTATCTTCATATGGATTTAGTTGGTTTTTACTAAATTATTATTAACAACAAATCAAAAACTTAGTTTGAGATTAGGGGAATATAATCGCCTTTAGATGTTAGTTTTAACCAAAATTTCTTCTCTAAAAGCCATTCTAATTTCCCTTTTCTCGAAATTATCTCTAAGTAAGGAAAATTTCCTGTCTGAAACAGTTGAATAATTTTCCAAGATAAATTTATTTGAAGTGATACTTTAAAAGCTTTGTATTGGAACTTTACCAAAAGTAAAATATTGTTATCAGTTCTGTTTGCAACACGGAATGTTACACAAATTTTAAGTTTTTACTGGAGCGTCTACTGAAATCGATCAATCAATTATTGCTCCTGTTCTTAAAGACTTATTAATCGATTTAATTTTAAACCTGAATAACTTTATACTTTTACTAATATAAATAACTTGATTAACAAAACCTGTATAACTTATTTAATACTTTATACTTGCTAAATGGATTAAATTAGAAAAACTGTAAGATGTTCAAGAATGGATAACGAAGTTCGTTTGGCAATTGATATCTAGAAGTTTTTAATATTTGTGCAGGGTAGTGGATACATCGTAAGGGAGTGTCTCTCGGAGTAGATATATCGTAAGAAAGTATACCTCGGAGTAGATATATCTTAAGAGAGAATATCTCGTAGTAGATATATCGCAAGAGAGTATATCTCGGAGCAGATATATCGTAAGAGAGTATATCTCGGAGTAGATATATCGTAAAAGAGTATATCTCGGAGTAGATATATCGTAAGAGAGTATATCTCGGAGCAGATATATCGTAAGGGAGTATATCTCGGAGTAGATATATCGTAAGGGAGTATATCTTGGAGTAAATTTATCGTAAGGGAGTATTATATGAAATAATAATATGGAAAATTAATATATTTTATGGTATTTACTATTAACAAAATATTTATTTAATACTTTAACCTTATAGGGTTAAAGTATTAAATAAATATTAAAAATAATATACTATTTTTGCTTCAAATACAAGTTTTTAGAGTTATAACTGGGCACTTTGGTCCCTCACCGCTCTACTGCGTGTTCGCTTCGCAACCGCTCCTTATGAATGCTTAAAAAAAGTCCATTTTTTTATAATATATTATAATATTTTTTATTTCATTACATTTTGCTACGTTTTCAGCGAATTTTCTTCATGCAGGGCCTGTTCGGCTCGATTGATTGTGGTCACTTAGCTTTTCTTATTATATTAATCGTTTTAACTCCATTTATACAGAATTTTTTTTTTTTTGATAAAGTAATCATAACTTAGGTTGATAAATTTCAACGTCGTAAATTTTCCACAAGCGATAACTTTCGTAACAACCCTAAGAATTAACGTGCGACATACGCCAGGATATAACCCACCTCCGCCCACTTCCGACATCCAAACAATCTCAAAAGCGTCATTTTCGCATGAAAATTTGCTAACAAATACGGGCCTTTGGCTCGGAATAGCTACGCAGCCTGAACTTCCACCTGTGGTCGATTCGCGGCATCGCTGATTGATTTGCATTATTTATTGTTTTATTACTATTTCTTGTTACATTGCATTTTTCCGGGGTATACACCAGAAAGCTTAAAACCTTGTGCAAGTTATCCTAAGTTGCCGTTTATTGTGTACTCTGTTTTAATAATTTCATTATAATTATAATGGATAAGAAATTTACTTTAAAATTATTTTGTTCAACTTCAGACAGCATTTGGCTAAGGAAAATCTAGTAGGTTGTAGTTATATGCATGTCACACCTTTAGTTCAAGAATAGAGCCTTATAAGTTCTCAACCTTTTCGTTATTGGATTATAGGGTCCAAATCTATTAAAGTAATTGTATTTAATGAAGGCTAACTTTTCCACTCAGAAGAAAACTTAACTTGAATTTCGTTGGGATCCACTAAGTGCTTTTCTGAACATCTTACCAAAAGCTATTAACAAAAGTATCTTTATTGTGGTAAATTTATATTTGAGGCTTTTATTACACTGGCCATAATATGTTCTGATTTTTATAATAATATTTTCGAAATAAAGTATTATTATTATTAATATTATTTAAGTGAAATTAAAATTGAACAATTTTAATTTTAGAAGAATGAGTGAATGCGTAAGAAAGTATCCATGCCACACAATGTTTTCTGCTTGCTGGCTGCTTGCACACAATGTTTTCTGCTTGGTGGATGCTTGCACACAATTGCTGGTCGTTTTTCAAGCAAGCATATATAAACCTGTCAATTAGCAAACCTGAAATTAAGCTGGATCTTCTTATCGATAACCACTCAACAATCTTTCAACCTCTTGACAACCAGATCTTCTCTTATTTTGAGGAGAAAGTGACATTAGCCGGCTGATTTATGCTTATCTGAAGTATTTTATATAAAGGCTGTCTCCGAATTCTAGCAAGAAGTAATTTTTAGGAAGCTCAGGTTTATAATTAAAGTAAAATAATATAGCCTCCCATCAGGTTTCATATTAAACCCTACTGTATAGGGTTATGTTTGAAAGTTTGAAATAGAGTATCGGGTAAAATGGCCTTCACAACTTTGCTAGCACGTACAAACTCTATGTTGAAATTTTCCATGATTGTTGTGCTTAATGTAGCTAATTATGCTTAATAAAGCGCTAAATTTCCTCGTTCAAGATGTTGGTGGTTGTGGGTTTGTTGGCATAAACGTTAGAGTTAAAAAAATTCTGGCGCGGTGGTCCGCATGTCGGGCGAATTTCCTTTGGATGCGTGTTTCCGTGCCTTTTACATTATATAAGTTTACAACTACTAAATAAATAATTCCGGCGCGCTGGTCCGCTGTCGGGCGAATTTCATTTAGAATGCGTGTTTCCGTGCTAAACAACCCATATCTTGCTTATGCAAGCACCATGCCCATTGCGTGGTTCCGGTTCATGCTGTCAAGCACTGCTCTTAACTCATTTTGTCTGTATTTTCCAAAGGAAATGCGCATAATTATCTAGTTGGTTGTACAAAACTATGCCTCTAAAATTAGAAGTACGCACTATTATTTGCACTAGTTTAAAGCTTAGTTACTTATCTTTAAGCTTAGTCAGTTATCTTTAAAGGTTTTAGCGCATTTCCTTTGGAAAATACAGACAAAATGAGTTAAGAGAAATACATACATACATATATATATATATATATATATATATATATATATATATATATATATATATATATATATATATATATATATATATATATATATAAAGTCTCGCGAAAAAATTTTTTTCGTCTTTAGGGACCTCTGAAACGGATTTGTGTCGTGGTCCGAGGTTCGAATTCCGCCATGACGCCTATCCCATTAGGCGAATTTCCAAAGGAAATTCGCTAAAAGAAACTAATGTCTTTAAATTACATGATAAAGGCGGTCAAGTTTGGTCGCAATAATCGCGACCAGGATGAGGCTCATGGAGTGATTTAATTGATTTTCAGGATGTTTCATTAATTATTAATCCTTAACTGATAGCTGCCTCGCAGTATTTTTTGTTGGCAACACTTATCCCATAAATGATGCAAAATTCAAATCTAGCGTGAACTTCGGGACAACCTTTAAGTTAAATTAAAATTGCTTACATTATAAAATACTTTTCGACGTTTTCTATAGCCTACATGATTCCCATACGTACTTCTATTGAAACAATAAAGATAGTTAAGTAAGAAATAGAGGTGTCATTGATCTGATTGTGATGCAATAACCAATAAGTTAAGCATGAAATAGAGGTGTCATTGATCTGATTGTTATGCAATAACCAATAAGTTATGCAAGAAATAGAATTGTCATTGATCTGACTGTGATGCAATAACCAATAAGTTAAGCATGAAATAGAGGTGCCATTGATCTGACTGTGATACACTGACCAATAAGTTAAGCATGAAATAGAGGTGCCATTGATCTGATTGTGATGCAATAACCAATAAGTTAAGCATGAAATAGAGGTGCCATTGATCTGACTGTGATGCAATAACCAATAAGTTAAGCAAAATAGAGGTGTCATTGATCTGACTGTTATGCAATAACCAATAAATGAAACATGAAATAGAGGTGCCATTGATCTGACTGTGATGCAATGACCAATAAGTTAAGCAAGAATGATTGTAAAGCAAGAAAACAAACATTTCAATAGAAAATTCGTTTTCCTGCGAGAATGTTTTAAACATATTTAGTTTAAATAAAGATTAGGGAAAGTATTTTGTTCGCTGTAATTAGAAATAACAAATTTAAATTGTTTTTCATTTAGCTAGAAAAAGTTTTTATAAATAAAAAAAACCTGAGTTTAATTAAAAAACTTTTTTCTGTAGTTTGTCGGCCAGAATTTTCACGCGTTAAATTTGAATTAGATCAACTCATTAAGTTGATATTTGAGTTTTTACTTTGTTTTCCCTTCCAACTTTGTTTACTTTTTGTGCAATTATCTGGGATAAAACTTTGTTAGGCAGTAATTACTGGAATAAACATACAAAAAGTGCCCTTTTCTTTACTAAGAAAGCAAGTTTATACATAATTTTTATATTTATCAGAAGACTCGATCCCTTTCTTTTTTTGCTCCTAGAATTTATAATAAACGTAAAATATAAAATTTCTTATAAACCCTTTAAAAATTTTTAATCAAATTAATGTAATTTTATGTAATTTAAACCTATTTATTATGATGAATCAATTACAAACATGTTAACTAAATATCATATTTATTTATTTTCACGGTGTGAGCCATTATGCATAAAATATAAATATAAATACAAATAATAATTTTACACAAACCAAAACACAAATATTGAACCAAAAATAATATAATAATATTCAGAAATAAAACTCATGTAATTGAAAATGAAGAATTTAGATATTGATAAAAAAATAATTTATTCTTACGTTAGTTCTTATTCTACTTAAATAAAATCCTAACAGAAAAGAAATGTGTTTAAAATTAGAAAAGGATTCTAGAGGGGCACTTCTGAGACAAATCATCGTCGCAGCCTTAATTTATTTAAGTTAGCAACTTTACTTTGTTGTTAACTAAAATAAGAAATAAAGTTTATTTTACACTATCAGTTTTGAGGCAGCAAGGATGATAGATGTCATTCAAAAATATTTTATGGGAATAATGATAAAATTAAAGAGGTTATATTTTATAATTAAGAAGAAGGTATCGCAGATAGCTGTTGGATATGAATATCCCTAGACCGGTGTTAGCTTAACGCCATCATCAGAAGGCGGGGCAACACTTGAGCTTTACTAATAAAGTAATTGTCTAAGAGCCAGGCCAAAAAAATGTGAATAATTTAGTACTACTTCAAATTAAATTTTTCTAAAAATATGCCTTAAATTATGATGCAATAGCACTGTCTGTCTATTTAGAGTGAAGCCTTTAATATGAATGCGCTCACTGAAAATATTAGGAAATCGTACAAATTCCAGGTTTCTTGCAAAAGTAGTTCCCTGTAGGTCGTGTGCAAAACATGAAGAGATTTTTTTAAAGCTGAGAAATTTCTTATAAAACGAGTATTTTTTTTGTCAAAATCGGATAACTACAATTAAAGTTATGACATTTGTTAAATGACACTTTCAGGGTCGCGACCCTAACTCAGGCAACAACTTCCCTATATGTATCCTTTCCTACTCCCTCTGAAAATGTCATCTTGATGACATGATCGCTGATAATGGTATCAAGACAAAACCGGTACAGGAATATTCATATCTGACAACAAGTATTGACGGCGGTAGTTGAGTCTAATATTAATAATTTTGTCGATTTTAACGATTTTAAAGAAAAGTGTTCCACATCCTAGAAGTTATGGATCTGATTTGAAGGTCTTAGATTTATAATAAGCCAGTGTGGTAATTATTATGTCTAAGATATGGTACAAAATCTTTAAATACTAAAAAGAAGTATCAAGCTTTTATAATTATTATAAGATATAATTTAAACAAGTTATAAGAAATAATTACTTTATACACTCTTGTTCAATTTTTATAAAACCCTTTATAATTATAAAATGAAATTTATAAAGACATTAAGCTTTACTAGGTTATTTCAATCATTACTAATTTAAAATATTAAAAATATTAGATTAAACAGAATATTGGCTTTAATTTTATATAAATAGACTTATCCTCAAATAACTGTTTATTGACAAGATACAGGCTGGCAAAAGTTTGGCGCGACACTATTACAAATTTAGTTTTAGAGATAAATAGAGATTTTAAGCTTCTTGTCCTTTTAGTTTGTCAGCAACAGATTTCTAATTTACCCTGATTCATTTAAGCTTTGCTTAGTTGAGGTTGCACAGAATAATATATATATATTTATTATATATATATATATATTATATATATATATATATATATATATATATATATATATATATTATTCTTTGAAATTGTTTAATAAGTTTATGGTAGAATCTTTTCGTTCTATTTAGAAGAAAATTAATATTTGTTCTTACTGTAAAACTATTAATATCAGTGTAATTTTAAAACAAGTGTTCTAAATATTTACTTCGTTAAAGATTGTTCTCGAATATTGTTTTCCTTGATGATAATTAGTCTAGGGCACAGAAAAGATTATATTTCAGAAAGTTTTTGTGTCCCATAGTTACATATATTATAGATGCATATCTGTATCTCGTAGATGTCGATAATTAAGCTTTAATTTTGAGTTAAAAAATAAAAAAAAACCTCAAAGAAAGCTCAAAAAAAGATTTAGTTTCTATGTTTTCACAAAATCCGACTTTAGGTGTTGCGTGGAACATTTAAAGTCAACTTGGTCACTCAAAAAAGTTCTCTTCTCAAAAGAAGTTCTTTAAGTTTCCAATGAGGTGAGAAGGAGCTCTATGGTTTCCTGCAGCCGTTTTATTTTTCATTTTGAGTCACCTTAAAGATTAACTATAAGCTACTTCCCTTTGTAAAAAGCTAAGTTGTAAAAGCTGTTTACCTTTGTAAACAGGTATTTATATATAAATAAACGATTTATTTATTTATTTATTATTTACTGGTTTTCAAAAATTCAAAACAAATAAACTAAAGTTTATTATAAGAAACTGTAGCAAATAAAAGTCCCAAACGTCTCATTATTCAAACAAATAACAGAAAAAGGTGCGGCATTCTAATTGTGTCACACATGCTAGAGACTTGAAAATCTTTATTAAGTTTTTTTTTCGTGTTTAAATTAGTATTCATTGTATATTGTATTCAAATGTTGAAAAGGGTTGATGTTCGTCCGGGTCTAGAAGTGAGTATGTTTTTTTTATTCTAGGGACCATTTTTATTTGCTTTGAAAGCGTCGTTTTTGTTAACAGGACAACAATATAGTTCTATCGTAATATTTGTATTTTTGTTCTGACTGTAGAAGGCTATCGGTGTCACTATACTTTGGGTTAAAATTTAATCTGTACTAAAGGAAATGAACTTTAATTTAAAAAAAAAAAAAAAATTATTTTCTTAGTTTGATTTATTTTTAAATATTAAATATAATAAAAAAACCTTTGCATAAATATTGTTCAAATCGTTAAAGGTAAAATCCAACTTGTGGTCGCTTTTGGGAAAAACTCTAAAAAAACTTTTTAGACCTCTTTTCTATTCTATGCCTCAACAAAACAAAAAAAAACTTTTTTTAACAATGAAAAACTGATTTTGTATTTCTTTAACAAAATAATATTTTCTCTTGGGGAAAGTTTCAAATCGATTTTTCACAAAACAACCACAGGTAGAAACCACAATTTATTTTTAGCGTATTGAATACCTTTCTTAGCTTTTATGACGTAGGTTTATTCGAAATAACTGTTACCTGTTTTGTTGCTAAAGCGTAATATGTTTGTGTAACATGACTAAGAAAACAATAAACTTTAAATAGTATGAAACTGAAATAACTTAGTATCATTGCATCAAGAAAAGATTATGTATTTAAAACTTATAAATTAAACATTGTCAGAATTGACAGTCAACAAAACAAAACTATTAAATAAGAAATACTACATATCTCCCCCCTCAGGGAAGGCCGTGCTAAGTGACCCTGTATCTTAGCTGATCAGCATGTTTTCTCATGGGTGTCCCATTAACATCAACCGAGTAGCTAACGTCTCCAGTTCTGTCTATGATAGTTCCAGCTGAGTACCCCTTCGAATCATTGTGGAGTACCCATACTGCATCTTCAGGTTCAAAACTTCTGTAGGAGCTTAGTTTATCATGATTTAGCTTTTGTTTTACTAGTTCCGTATCAATTTTGCTGTGAAAATCTGGCTTTAATGCATCTAGTCGTGTTCTTAATCTCCTTCCAAGTAGGAGTTCGCTAGGTGATCTTCCTGTTGTTTTCTGGGGTGTGTTTCTGTAAGAGATGAGGAACTGACTTAGTCTTGTGTCAATATCAAGTCCAGTACATTTTGATGCCTTGAGTCTATCTTTAAAAGTTCTAACAAAGCGTTCTGCCAGGCCATTTGTTCTTGGGTGGTATGGTGTGGACTTAATGTGTTTTATATTGTTTTCTTGGCAGAAATGTCTGAATTCAATTGAAGTGAACTGAGTACCATTGTCTGTGACTATGCTCCTGGGAACCCCAAATCGCGCAAAAATATTTTTCAGCACGCCCAATGTCCATTTTGAGGAGCAGGAACCGGTGGTGTAAAAGACTTCAATCCACTTTGTGAGAGCGTCAACCACAATGAGCCACATCTTCCCTTTCAAACGGGCCTGCGAAGTCAAGGTGTAGTCTAGACCAAGGTTGCGTGGGGGCATTCCATGAAAATAACGGTGTTTCTGTCTCTCTTGGACGGACTTGTTGACAAGATTCACATTTCTTTACATAAAATTCTATCTCAGAGTTAATCTTTGGCCACCAAGCGTAGAATTGGGCCGCTGATTTCATAGCTGATATGCCGGGATGGCCTTCGTGCAGGGCTTCTAAAAACGTTCTTCTAAGGACCTTTGGTATTACCACTCTCCCGTTCCAGAGCAACACGCCATCTTCGAATGATAACTGATCCTTTTTTTCAAAGTATGTGTGCAACTCAGCTGGTATTTGCTGTTTTCGGGCCATCCCTTTGAATAAACTGATGATTCTTGCTGTAATGCTGTCCCCCTGAGTTGATTTACGTAAGTCTCCTATTGTTAATGTTAGATCAGGAACTCTTAGATGTAACAAGTGGCCTCCTTCTTCCTCAATAGGTTCTGTTTCTGTTTTAGGATCAGGTAAACGAGATAAAGCATCCGCAGAAGCATTGCTACTTCCAGGTGTGTGTTCAATGCTATAGTCGTATTGGCTCATTAGCAGAGCCCATCTGGCAACTCTGTTAGCGGTGGTTTTCGGATCTCGTGGTTTTCTCCAAATATGAATTCTAGGGCTTATGGTCTGTTTTGATGATAAACTTTCTTCCGTAGAGGTATTGATTAAACTTAGAAACTGCAAATATGATCCCTAGTGCTTCTCTGTCAATAACAGAATAACTCTTTTCACTCTTTGTTAAGAGCCTTGATGCAAAAGCAATGGGGCGTTCGGTGCCGTCTGTGTACCGATGGCTTAAAACAGCTCCTATACCGACAGAGCTTGCGTCAGCATTCACCACTAATGGTAAGGTTGTATCGTAGTGTACAAGAGTCTCTTTTGATGAAAGGATGTTTTTCAATTCCTCAATTTGTTTTTCTTCTTTCTGACTCCAGGTCCATTTAACGTTTTTCTTCGTAAGTGCAAATAAATCTGAACATTTGCTTCGTAAATTTGGCACGAAGCGGCCGTAATAGTTTATTGCTCCAAGAAAAGATCTTAATTCACTCACATTTTTAGGTGTAGGCATGTTTTTTATAGATGTTATGTGTTCTTCAGTTGGATGAATGCCATCTTTGTCAAATCTGTGACCTAAATATTTGACGCTATCCTGAAACCATTTGCATTTGTCTTTTTGGGATCGAACTCCAGCTTCTGTTAAGCGTTTTAATACCAATTCCAGTCTCCGAAAGTGTTCTTCGTCATCCTTGCCCGTGACAATGATGTCATCTTGGAAGCAAGCTACTCCGTCAATGTCGCCCAGTATGCTATCCATTGCTCTCTGGAACCTAGAAGCTGCAAAGCGGACTCCAAATGGCATGCGTTTATAGCGGAAAAAACCAACGTGAGTTGATATTACCAGGTACTTCTTCGACTCCTCGTCTACCTTGAGCTGGAGATAAGCGTCCTTTAAGTCAATGACTGTAAACTTTTTTCCTCCAGATAGCGTGTAACAGATGTCTTCGAACAAAGGCAGTGGGTGCCGCTCAGTCTCAATATACTTGTTAATGGTGACCTTGAAATCCCCGCAGATTCTAATTTTGCCATTTGTCTTCACCACTACTACAATGGGAGAAGCCCAAGTTACAGGAGTAGTTGATTCGTCTACCTTTTCTAACACTTCATTCTCTACCAAACGATGTAATTCAGCTTCTACTTGAGATCTGAAAGCGAACGGTACTGGCCTGGGTTTGAAGAACTTGGGTGCTACTGATGTTTTCATGTTGACAACCGCCTTGTGACCTTTGAAGTCTCCGGCTGAGTCACTAAAAAGTTGCTTATATTTGTCGATCAAAACTTGAACCCTTTTATCACATTGCTTAGATTCGACTCTTGACGTGCGCCTTTCTATTTTACATAACTTTGATCCCTTTGGTAAAGGTAGCTTGAAAGCTCTCATCCAGTTTAACCCAAACAAAGGTTCATCATCGTGCTTAACTACACTTACAGGGAGAGTGAGAGTCTGACCAAAAGCTTTAACTTGTACATCTGCTTTACCTAACGTTATTAAAGGTACCCCAGAATATGCTAGAAGTGGTTGAGTTTTTTGGAGTTTAGGAGAACCTATTTTGTTCCAAAGTTCCTCATTTAAAACAGAAACGCCAGCTCCTGTATCATAAAGCATGTTTACTTTATGCCCTTCTATTATAACCTCCATCATAACTTTGCTAAATGATTCAACTGCATTGATGGATCTCAGATGTTCGTTATTGGTGGTACTACAGCCCTCTAAAGGGTCATAGTCTGATGTACTTGTTTTTTCTTCGTCTACCCTTCTAGCTCTTGTGTTATTAGATGCCACCTTACTGTCTATCACAGCTCTACCTTTTGATATGCACACTTTTGCGAAATGTGCTCGGCCGGAGCAAAGGAAGCATGTCTTGTCCTTAGCCGGACATCCAACACCTTCAGAGTGCAGTCTGTTTCCACAACCCAAACAGTCGCGACCTTTAACCAAAATTATTTTTTTGTTGGGGGACTTCCGGCCGATCTGCATTAGGTTTGTCGAGCTCTCAAGTCTGTCAGAATGAGTTTCACCTAATCGTTTACACTGTAATGACGCTTGTTCTAGTAAGATAGCTGAAGCTTCAACATCTTTCAAGGCAGATTGGTTGGAGGGAAAGACCTTAATTAGTTCTTCTTGCCATAGTTTGTTGTTTATACCAATGACAAATTGGTCTCTAACTCTTTCTTCTAACGTATCGCCAAATTGACATCTACCCGCAAGCTTTCTTAGTTTGTTTAAGAACTGCGGTACAGTCTCGTCAAGGCCACGAAACGTTTGGCAAAACTCTCTACGCTCCGCCAAAACAAAAATCCTTTTCCCATAATAGCTATTAAGTGCTTTTAGGACGTCATCGTACTCGACATTTCTAATGTTCTTTGGCCGAAAATGATCAACAAGGAATCGGAAGGACGGACTTCCTATTTTTGCAAGTAGTAGATCACGCCTATCATGCTGAGATTCAATATTATACAAGTCTAATTGTAGTTCAAAGCGTTGAATATAATACTCCCACTCCTCGTCGGAGGGGTCAAAACAATTAAAGTTAAATTTACTTACGGCATTTGCTAATGCTTGTTTGCTTTTAAGATCTTCATCGTCTGAAGACTTCCCTCTACCTTTATGTGTTCTTGATTTGGCCATTTTCCTCGTCGCCAATGAAATAACTTAGTATCATTGCATCAAGAAAAGATTATGTATTTAAAACTTATAAATTAAACATTGTCAGAATTGACAGTCAACAAAACAAAACTATTAAATAAGAAATACTACAGAAACATAAAGGGTACGTTTCTGGGTTTAACCAGCATTTGAAGGGCTACAAAATTTTTTTTTAATCGGACCTACTCTCATACATAGAGATGTAACGAGTATGGTATATCAAACTAGTATGATAATATGGTATACTAAACTAATATAATAATATGGTATACCTTTCTAGTATGATAATATGGTAAGGAGTCACCTGTGGTGTAGTGGTTAAGGTACGCGGCCAATACACAGAATAAATAGACTTTAAGCTTCCGATTTTATATAGTCATGGGTTCAATCCCAGCACGGGCCTCTGGGATTTTTATGAGAGGAATAAATATTCTGCGTACTATGTCCTTCAGAAGGGACGTAAAGCCGGTGGTCTCGAGCCTGTGCGTTGTCAGGTACTCGTTAAAGATCTCTTACCCTAAATGAAACTGGGCAAATTTTAGGACCCTCATAGTAGATTCATTATATACTATAGTGTTGTCTGCCTTATAGTTTAAAGTGTATGGAAGTTTGGTTTAACAGCAAGAGCTCGCGTCGTTCCTAGTTTTCACTAGACTATAATAGTTAAAATATGTATGATTGCTTCAAAAGCATAAGAGGACCATAGAATCAACGGCTCTTCTGTCTAGATTAGAAGAAATATACCTTCACTTGAAATTAAAAGGAGTAGAACACTATCTGGAATTGGCAAAAAGGGCCCAACAACGTGACCTACTTTCTGGTAGTTACTACCACTCCCCCCATATTACTTCGTAATTAGGAAATACCATACTAGTATGATAGTGGTATACCATACTAGTATGATAATGTGGTATACCATACTAGTATGATAATGTGGTATACCATACTAGTATGATGATATGGTTTACCATACTAGTATGATAATATGGTATACCATACTAGGTATGATGGTATACCATATAGTATGATGATATGGTATACCATACTAGTATGATAATGTGGTATACCCATACTAGATATGATAGTATGATAACCAGACTATCGTTAGAGACAACCCAGTGACATTGCTCTGATCATAAAAACATTTTCCTTTGCTAAGCCTTATTCTGTAGTTTTGTAGATCGAATTACGAATTCGATTTATACCTCCTTCAACATTTTTTCATGAATCCGTGGAAGGTTTTGTCTTTTTATTCAGTTTTATTTCCTCTAAAACTTCGAATTTTTATTAAAAGTTTTTTTAAAAAATCTAACTTTTTTGTATATTTCATTTTTTTAAGTTTTTACTTATAGAACAAACTTAGTAATATTTTCGGTGAGATAAATCCAGGATTATTAAAAGAAAACTCATTCTCTGCAAAAGCAATGAAAGCATTTTCCTCGGCATTTTCCAACACCTTATATTTATTTATTTATTTTTAACTCGTGGTTGAACCTTTAATAAAAGAATTGAAGACCAAGAGATTTAAGAGCCTAATATTCAAACCATTATTGAATTTATTAGCCTTATGCCAAACGTTTGGAGGGCGAAGATAAAATAAGGTGAAGCTTAAGTCGAGCACCTTATTGCTTTCTATAGGAAGAAGTCTAACATTAACAATTTAGATTCTTGTAACTTTTATAATTATTTTATCTGGTTGATTCAAGATTTTTGATTTCATCAACTTATTTTTTCATCAGGGTTTATTGTATTTTACACTCGAATCTCTACCTAATGGGTTTATTGTATTTTACATTCGAATCTCTACCAGCTAGGTTTATTGCATTTTACATTCGAATCTCTACCAGCTGGGTTTATTGTATTTTATATTCGAATCTCTACCAGCTAGGTTTATTGTATTTTACACGCGAATCTCTACCAGCTGGGTTTATTGTATTTTACATTCAAATCTCTACTTATTTTTTTTTGTTTTATATTTTGATCATTATTTAAAACGAATCGTTTAGGGGAATTCTCGGTTTCTGAGTTTTAGGAAACACGTATCTTTATTTATATAAAGATAAATGTTTCCTAAAAGTAAAGATTCGAATGTAAAATACAATAAAAACAGCTGATGAAATCAAAAATCCTTAATCAACCAGATAAAATAATTATAAAATCAACAAGAATCTAAATTTGTTAATGTTATACTGATTCCTATAGAAAGCAATAAGTTTATCTTATATCCTTCCTAGTATTTCTTAGTCTAATCTTGAAATTGTCTGGTGATTCGGGCTTTGGTTAGTTAAAGTGGTCGTACATACACATACACACACACTCATACAAACAACTTTGTAAAAACTTCTTAAGTCGTCTCAAAAATATTTGAAACGAATAATTTAGAAGAAATCTCAGTTTTGGAAAACTAGTGAAAACTCAAATTTTCCCTGTATTCCTACGGTATAAATAAGGAAAAGTAAAAAAAAACATTTATTTATAATAATTTTAAATAATTTCTTCTTTTTTTAAATATAACAAAATATGAATAATTTTATAACTCAAAAAATATTAAAGAATGTTAGTGAACTCAATTAGTTTGTAAAGATTTTTTAAATAGCATTTTTACTATAAAATTAAATATTGTACAGTTTGATACTAAAAGAGTCTCTCCGTATACACTGTCATATCTCTAGAGTCGTTTAAAATGACATAAATATAAACTATATTTTTAATATCTCTGAAAACTTTAAATCATAAAATGTGTTTCAGAGAAGATTGTATTTTGTTTTAAAATTATTTAAGCATTTTATTAATAATTTTACGTTAGAGAGGATTTAAACATTTTATTAAAAATATAAATGACTTTATTTATTTAATATAGAGTGAATACTAAATGTAGAGTTTTGTACTTAAATTTATTTTTGACTTAAACATTTAAATTTTTCAACTTAACGTTTTATCAGAAGGGACGAATGTTTAATTTAAAAATTATTTTAATTATAGTAGACTAAGATTATGACTGAAATGTAATAAAACAAAGAGTTAATGGGGGGGGAGGGTTAGCCATAATTGTGTTGCCTAAGATTTACAAAGCAAAGAGGGGTAAGACAACGTTGTCCTATACTGAGATTAAAAGTATGGGAGATGCTCATAAATTTTGTGTTTCTCATTCTTAATGCATTTTTAGTTAACTTCTAAAATTAGGAAAAGTATTGTGTTTGCAAAAAATCCGAAACAGCAACGTCACCTGAAGTATGCGTTTTAGTTGTTTTAGGACCTCCTGAGTGGTTTTCTCAAAGTTGTCTGTCTGTGTGTGAGTGTCTATTTTATCATCGTAGCCCCTAGTGTATTTATGCTAAAGAGTAGAAAGTTGCTTCAAAAACCAATCTATAGATGTAGTTGTGCTATCGAAAAAATTATTTTTACATCATAACAATTGAAATTTTAAGTTCTAGGTTAATTAATGAAGACTTCAGTCCTATAGAAATTTTATAGGAATTTTCAGTGTTTACACTGAAGATGCCTGGCTTCGCCATGCGAAACGTCTGTTATTAATGTTTATTTAAATAAAAATTCTATAGGACTGAAGTCTTCATTAATTAACCTAGAATTTAATTCTTAACAGTCCAATAACTATTTTGTTAAGAAATTTTAAGTGTTGTAAGAAATAATAGAGTACTAAAGTATAGTTTATTGACAGTATAATGGATAGTATAGTAATATAAATGTTTATTAATACAGAAAGGATCCATATAATAATTTAGTCTTAGTTGATGATTTATTCCTATAAACTGAAAATGAATAATATGTTACACTAGTGATATTAATGAATCCATCGATCGCCAAGTCAGAGCCCAACTAAGCCAAGTCAAAAGATAAATGAGCCAAATCAGCATTATACATACAGCAAGTAACATTCAGAGATTTATATGAGAATAGAACTCGGACACAGGGGGCAACGGTACTTTTCCTTACGACAAAAGACTAGCTTCGCTCGACTTAGAATTTCATGAGTGGTTTTTGTTACACCTGTGCTTTGCGTTTAAACAAGAGAGTTGGAGCTTAGCGAAAAAATTCAACTTTAGGTTTGGTTGTGATGCCCAAGACTGTGGATTAATAATTTATTCTGAGGTCAAACATAGCGATACCGAAGTAATACCACCTTAACCTTTGACCTCAGAACGGGTTAAAAATCTCTAAATGAAATGATTATATTCTAGGTTAATTAATGAAGACTTCAGTCCTATAGAAATTTTATTTAAATAAACATTAATAACAGACGTTTCGCATGGCGAAGCCAGGCATCTTCAGTGTAAACAAAAACCAATACAAACAACTAACACCAAAAATATTTAGTAAAGCATACTAAAACCAAAAGAACATCACAAAACTTTACCACAGTTAAACAAAATAAATTTGAAATACAAGAAAAAACACAATAGCAAGTTAAAAAACTACGAAACTAAAGTTAAATGAACAAAATCAAAAATAAACTTTAAACATTTTTTGGTGTTGGTTGTTTGTTTTGGTTTTTGTTTACACTGAAGATGCCTGGCTTCGCCATGCGAAACGTCTGCTATTAATAATTATTTAAATAAAATTTCTATAGGACTGAAGTCTTCATTAATTAACCTAGAATTTAATTCTTAACAGTCCAATAACTATTTTGTTAAAATGATTATAATGGAATCATGGTTTCGGAATATTTTGGTGAACACAATATTTTTCTCCTTTACCTACCGTAGTAGGTGAGAAAAGTAAATGTAAAATATTGTTTTATAAAGTTGTCAAAGGTACACTATGATTTAGATGGCAGCGTGTTCCTGTTTTTCTTGATCCTTTTCAAACTAGCGTACAGTGATGTATGGATAAAGACAGAATGCTGGATATTGGGACGTGACGGTAGATAAAACTAGGATTTATCTTCTAAGCCTCTGTCCTTTACTTCTACAATGTGGTAAACACTATTATCCATTTTCCTTGGAAAATAAAAAATAAAACAGGAATCCACTTATGGGTCCCCACGCCTACCTGTGGCTCTTCGCGTCCAAATGGTTGTTTTATCAGTATGTCATATAATAATTTATATAAGTGGCATACTGCGAAGATTTTCAACAATTTTATAATTTTAATTTTCAACCGTATTTATAAAAAAACGTGATATGTTTATTATTATTATTATATATATATATATATATATATATATATATATATATACCTACCCTGTACCCAACTTGATTTATTACTATCCAGCTCGGGGACCCAGGTTACGTGTTACAATAAAACATTATCCAATATTGTCATTAGACAATTATTTTAATAATTGTAATGAAAGATAATTTATTTATTTTATTATATCAGTATAGACCCTTGTTTCTTATTTTCCGTAATGAAAGTTTAACCTTATAGAGAGCTTTTTTCTTTTCAATATTCAATTGTTGGTTTATTTTCTTTCTCTAAGATTTCTTCTACCATCTAACGTGAAACGAGTTCAAAAGAGTTGTCTAAAACAAAATAAGCTTGTAAATGACTTTACCTTATTAACCGCATTAACACTTGCTCCATGTTTTACTAATAATTTGACTGCTTCTTTATGTCCATGCCACGCTGCCATTAAAAGTGGCCTCATACCATACTGAAAAAATAAAGTAAAAATTAAAAAAAAATTAATCAATAATCATATGAAATTAATTTGTCGAGTATCTCAGAACTTTTTTTCCTTATCAAATTCAATATGCTTATCCTCACCTTTTCGGACTCGCTTCGCTCGCGGTGTTTTTTATCATCGTATCTCTCCGTGTATTTATGCTACAGAGTTGAAATTTGGTATGAAAATCAATTTTTATGGCTTGTTATAATATCCGGAATATATTTTTTTTATTACAATAATGACTCAGCAACTAAACTCGAAGGGTTTTTTTACCAAGAATCAAATCTAGAATAAACACTGCGGGAGCTACTATGGAAACTGACAGATATATACACCGACATAAAAACAGGAAACTTAATAATAAACACTACGGTTTTTTTTTTTTTTTTTTTTTTTTTTTTTTTTTTTTTTTTTTTTTTTTTTTTTTTTTTTTTTGGAGGTCAATTGCGGGTTATGTTCTGCTCCTCCGTGGTAGTTGAATTAAATAAGGTTTAAGAAAATTATTTGATATTTTTGGTTCTAGAATAATAATATTTAGGTTTAAGTAAATATAGATTTTTAAGGTATAAATAATAAGGATATTTAGATGAGAAGTAAATAATAATTTAGTTTAAAGGTCTGTAATTAGGTCAGCTTGATGGAGGTGTCTTAAAACATTAAATTTAATTCCTGCCTGGAGTTTTAGTACAAACATATTACTCTAAAAATTAATTAACAATGATCTGCTATGATATTTGACTCATACATAACCACACAAACCACACACGCATTACGACATTACCACAGAAACACAAAACCACACACGCACACACAGTAGTGGGCATAGCCAACAAGACCTGAGGAGGGATTGGGCTAAATGGGCACAAACCTAGACTGAAGGGAGGGGGGTCCAATATGGCTTTTAAATTAAAGGAGTCTAATTTAACTATAGAAGTATTAATGATTATAACTAATGGTAAAAAAAGGAGTCAAGTCTGGCGTAAAAATCTGTGAGCTCATTGGTTTAGCTAAGTCAAAAAATCCTAACTTTTCTTGCAAATATAAGAGGTTTTAGTGGTATCACTTTGTGACTTTTATGCAGGTTGAGGTATTGTGGTACTAAAGGTCTAGAATAGAGTGTAGACAGTAGACATATATTATAAAAATACATTCAGTTTATTTAATAATTGCACTATGGATTTCTGTGTGTGCTGCGTAATGGCCAAGTCACAAAGTGAAACCGCCAAGACTCACATATGGGGACCTACGACTTGGTTTATTCAATGGTGTCACAACTTTTTACGCTTTGTTTACACGCATGTGTTTTTGTTGGGATTTCATTCCTTTTTGTAAGCTTGAAACTTATGCCTTACTTAATTATTACTTAAATTATTAATTACACCATTAATTTGGGGTAACTTTTAGGTAGAACTTTAAGAATTAAAAATATTAAGTACTTAAAACACATCTCTAAGGGCCCTGACCAAGAATGTTAAGGGCCGTATGAGGCACTTAAACGTCTAAGTATAATGAATAGATAGAAACCATTAAGATCTAAAATTTAGAATATATTCTTAACTACTTAAAAAATATATGTAGAGCCCTTTTATACTGCTATAGAGGCCTGACCAAGTATGCAAGGACTCTTTTTGGCACTTTCCTTCCGTATAGGGGCTCTAAAAGTCCAGGTAAAATAAATCGGGACATTAAATACCCTAGATTTAAAAAAAATCTCTAGGAGGTTTTTAGGCCCTACCTTAGAGTATTAGACCCTTTAGACTCTTTTGTTATGAACGTATTACATAATTATACTAAATAAATAAATGTATTTTATAAATTTAATTATAATCTCTCTTTTTTTAATTTCTTTGATTTTTATAGATTATTTTTGGCTTAGGGGCCCAGGGCCCAAGAAAGGCTGCCGCTTTCTCTTCACTGGCCAGTCCCCCCTGCGCACAAACACGCATTACAACAGAAACACTAAACAATTAATGGGTCTTATAAATTTTAAAATATTATATTATAAAAATTATAAAAACTGATTATTCTAATTGATTCTTAGTTGTGTAAGATCTTCTATTTGTGTGGGGAAAAGCACAAATACTTCTTCTATATGGGTGGGAAAGCACAAATATATAAAACACATGGGGAAAAGCACAAATACTTCTTCTATAAAACACATGGGGAAAGCACATATACTTCTCCTATAAACGCAGAGGGAAAAGTACAAATACTTCTCCTATAAAACACATGGGGAAAAGCACATATACTTCTCCTATATAACACAGGGGGAAAAGCACAAATACTTCTCCTATATAACACATATGGAAAAGTACAAATATATAAAACATGGGGAAAGCACATAACTTCTCCTATATATACAGGGGGAAAAGACAATACTTCTCCTATATAACACATATGAAAAGTACAAATAGAAAGTTATATTTTCATCAGAAAATAATGCTAATGTTATTTTATTTTATGAAAACTTTTTATTTAATATTTCTAATGAAATTGGAATTGGTTATAATTTTTTCCAATAATTGGAGCAGAAAAAATTCATATTTATTTTAAATAAAATAACAAAAGGAAAATTTTCATAACATTCTATTCGACAGAAAAGAACATTGAAAAAAATGAAGTTATGAAATAACAAAATAACAATGGTAGAACGGAGTAGATATTAATTATTGGAAATGTATGAGAATAGTACCCTAACCTTAACTAAAACATTCAGATATTTTTAGTTGTTGGTTATTCGTCTATTTCTTCAGTTGAAAAAAACATGTTTTATTAAGACTTAATTTGCATTTTCAGAATAACTTATTCTGACATTAAAATATAAACAGGGGAAATATAAGTTCATAGCATGATTTGCAAGTTTTTTTTCTTTTTTTTTAAATTTCTCTTTATTTAATAAATTACAATTTTTAAATCTGCTAATTAATCTAAAGAATATCCCTGACTAGAGGCATGGCATGTGCCTCTAGTAATCTTATAATAATATAAGATTAATTAAAGCTTGGAAAAGTATTGCAGTAGATACCTCAATAATGCAATACGAACTCTACGCTCTTTTGTCCAAAAACCTAGGCTCATACTTGATAGACCAAGAGCCCAGGGTTGTTTTGTTAGTAAAAAGTGTAATGGCTGGAACCGGTCTCAATTTTTCGTAAATACCTTCCTGAACAAGGATCTGCAATTCTGCAGACTCGTATCGGATGGGTGTCCCAGGCAGAACCTTTGACCTCTAAAGTGCGTTCTGCCTGGGACACCCATCCGATACGAGTCGGCAGAATTGCAGATCCTTGTTCAGGAAGGTATTTATGAAAAATTGAGACCGGTTCCAGCCATTACACTTTTTATTAACAATACACCCCTGGGCTCTTGGTCTATGACAGGTTGACTGCCTATTTTTAATTAAGTTCTATCATATAAGTAAATATTATCTACGTATTCCACGATCATATCTTATGTTAATTTTAATTTGCTGTGGTTTAATCTTAATTATTTGATGTAAACGAACTTTTGCATAAAATTTAAGTAAGAACAGGGTATCTCGGTATTTTTTCTTACAAAGTCCTCGTCCCAGAGGTAATTAAAAATATATATTATCTACTCCTTGTATTGTAAGTTCTACTTACAGTCTTGTTATCTCACGCTGTAAATGTACTTTTACTCCCTAGGGAGGAAAAGTGAAAGTGTTGCCAACTTGACAGAATTTTTAATTAACATTTTAGGAATTTTAGAAAATTTTTAGGATTTTTTCGGTGTTATGTTGGTATTACGGGTAGAAGATACAATGTACACATGCTAATGTTTAAATTACAAATATAGTATTACACATTATTGACAGCTTACAATAAAATAATGTGAAGATAGTGGCTTTATTCTCTCTTCATCAGAGTAATTGACATGGTAAGAATAAACTAAACTAACACAATAACAATTAAGGAGCTAAAGAATATATTAATAGTTGTTAGTATTAGTTCTCTAGTCGTAGATAAAATTTAATATGCAACAAGGGATGAAAGTTTTCAGCTCTTGTATTATCTCCCTCGGCAAGCCTCGGGAGCTAACTAGTTTATCTCCCTCGGCCTACCGGCCTCGTGAGCTAATGAAGTTTCCTCCTTCGGCGCTGCCTTAGGACGAAACTTTAACTTGAGCTATACAACTTACTTTCATCCCTTGTTGCATAAATAACTATTTAAACTCTTTGACCGTTATAAAAGATCCTCAGTTCCATATCTCAGATTCGGATTATTAGGGTAGACAAAAACATTTTCTTTATACTTAAGGAAGTAGGGAAGAAAAAGTTCGGGATAAGATGTTATAAGTTCGGGTCCATAATATAGGTCAGGTAAAGAATTATTAAAATTGATTGTTACTCTTCCTAAATTAGGTAAAACCCTAATTACCCTCTTACGCTTTATATATTCATGACATTTTGAAGACGAGCGAAGCGATACCAAAGACGTTAGACCCTAGACTTATGATAAACATTCTATTCTCAGGTCGAGCGTAGCGACGTCCTTGTTATACCTACCATCTTTGGCTTTGGATAATAAGGACGTTCTGAAGACGAGCGAAACGAGTCTGAAGTTGTAAGGAAAAGTACCGAGGTACCATGTGACCGATAAATAGTTGTATAATAAGCAGTAGACATTTATAGGAAAACTCCTTAATTTATAAATTTAGATTGTATTTTATCAGTTTAAAGGAAGGTCTTCAAATATTTAAGTAAATGAATGACTCAAGAAGCCCTAGGGGCTTAAGATGCTTAAGTCCCTAGTGACTGTAATCCTAGTTCAAAAAATGTTTGACCCAAAACCTTTTTTAGTAAACTTTTGCTATCTTATTTACTTTTCATTTTAAGAAAAAGTTTATTAATACTCATAATCTTTATATGTATATAACATAAAGTTTTTAAGAAGTATTACATGCAATTAATATAAAAAAAGGGTGTACCGCCTACCAGATTTTGGTACTTTTCAGCATCGCATAGGATTCGCTACGCTCTTCCTCACTTCTTCGGACTCGCTTCGCTCAAAACTATATTCTGCGACACGTCTTCGGACTCGCTTCGTTTGTCCACAGACAGTAAATAAATTCGTTTTATTCCCAGTGTTCACCCATCTAGGTTCTGACATCGCTCTATGTTGCTTAACTTTTACGATTCAACAAAAATCGTTGATATACTTTCCGTATTGAAACGGAAGTATACTTATAATTGAAACATAGTATAATTATTTATTACGTAGAGGAATACACGCATACTAAATTTCAACTCAATTAAATTATTATTTTATTTTTTACATTTTTTTTAAAAAAAACTTAAGTAATTTATTTAATAAAAATTGAACTAATGCTGATAATTAAATGAAACGTAGGACATATGGTTGTTTTATATGTAACTAAATGCGTGAAAAATCTCAAATTGATCAACAATTTTCTCTGCGTTTTGTGAATTTTTGAAATTTTAGCAACGTCATTATTACGGGTTATTGACGTGATAAAATAATTATTTTCCTAATAGCACAACAAGAATACTATAATTAGAAGGAGCATAACTGATAACTGCAAAGTTAGATACTTTTCTGGTGGCTTAGAATAATACTATATATAGAAGGAGCACAGGACCGTAAACACAATGTAATTCTGCTCATAACATGAAAGCCGGCTGACTAATGGTCTTAAGTAGGGGTACCACCCTAACAACAAAACATTATTTAAATATGTGTCATAAATATCCATTAATGAAGAAAGATCATAAAGAACAAATATAATAACTTAAAACACCTGCTAAGTATTTAATAAAACCGATCTAGATGGCAAAAGGATAGCGGAATATAATAATCTACACCACCAGTGAACCGCCTTTCGTGTTATCAGTAGTGCTCCTTCTGTATACAGTATTATTCCAAGTCTGGTGGTTTTAAGTAATGCTGCATCAAAAAAAAAAAAATACAATTTTCTTATAACAAAGTTGGCAATACTTTCGGTTGCTGGATTTTGTCATATTTTTAATTAACGTCACATTATTCATTAATTACTAACATAAATATTGATGCATTATACTTTTTGAAGCACTTTCATTAAATTTCAACGCTTCAAATAAAAATATGCTAAAATGAGTTTTCGTCAACAAAATATAGTTTTGTACTCAGCTAAACATTCGATATCTAAGACCAATGTTAAATACTTCTGATTCTTTAAATTATTATATTTGTTTTTTATTAATGGATATTTATGACACATATATAAAATAATACTTTGTTGTTAGGGTGGTACCTCTACTTAAAACCACCAATGGACTTCGTGTTATCAGTGGAATTCCACTGTATTTACGGTGTTATGTTCCTTCTATATTAGTTTTATTCTTAGACTAAATTTAATTATTGTTTTGTTTACCAAGAGTCGTCTTTATAGCTTAAATAAGCTAGGAGCTGCCACATACATATTCGATCCCTAACGCCGAGGCCGGCTTCAGAAAGGTTGAAGGTCTCTTGTTTTATCGTTTTATTAGCATAATATAAGTTTATTATGGGAATTTCTTATGAATTGTTCGCTTCTTTACGCATTTTGACACTTGTAGTTACAAGTTACTACAGTAACTTGTTAAGTTAAACTTAGTTAAGTTGTTAAGTTGTTTTGAACAATAGTTTGTAAGATTTGTGGGGGAGGTATTCAAATTTGATTGGAGTTTGATACAAATATGCACGTTTCCTAAGAGATTTAAAAAAATTGTAAGCTACTAGTGTTTTTGTAATAAAATTGTATGAAAACCGCTAAAAATTACTAGTCTACACTTGTACATTAGCAAAAAAAATTTTTACAATTATAAGTAAACTTGAAGCTTTTTAATTCTAGTAAGAAAGCGGAGAGAGATAGAGATAATACAATGTAGCAATGTAGGTAGTGGGGCATGGGAGAGAGTGAGAGGGAAACAGTACAGTAGAATGAGATAGAGATAGATAATACATTGTAGGTGGTGGGGTATGGGAGAGTGTGAAAGGGAAGCAATACAGTGGAGAGAGATAGAGGTAATACAATGTAGGTAGTGGGGTATGGGAGAGAGTGAGAGGGAAGCAATACAATAAAAAGAGATAGAGGTAATGCAATGTAGATAGCGGGGTATGGGAGAGAGTGAGAGGGAAGCAATACAATAGAAAAAGATAGAGGTAATGCAATGTAGGTAGTGGGGTATGGGAGAGTGTGAAAGGGAAGCAATACAGTGGAGAGAGATAGAGATAATACAATGTAGGTAGTGGGGTATGGGAGAGAGTGAGAGGGAAGCAATACAATAGAAAGAGATAGAGGTAATGCAATGTAGGTAGTGGGGTATGGGAGAGTGTGAAAGGGAAGCAATACAGTGGAGAGAGATAGGGATAATACAATGTAGGTAGTGGGGTATGGGGGGGGTGAGGGAAGCAATACAATAGAAAGAGATAGAGGTAATGCAATGTAGGTAGTGGGGTATGGGAGAGTGTGAAAGGAAGCAATACAGTGGAGAGAGATAGAGATAATACAATGTAGGTAGTGGGTATGAGAGAGAGAGAGTAGCAGTACAGTGGAAAGAGATTGGGTAAAGCTTTGTTTACAACCTTAAGCTTGAGTGCACTCAAATTTTTAAAGCCTATAGCTTTAAGTTATATAGTAAGGAGAAATACTTACACCCTGAAAACAGGTCTATTTCTTTTGTCTGATACATTTAATAGATTATTAACCCTGATTACTATTTGGACAGATCTTTGTTAAAAAGGTAGAAATATAAATAATACGAATCAGGTATAAATATTACCTTATCTCTTGCTTCTATATCACATCTTGCTTCTATTAACATTTCCATAATTTCTGTATTGCCTCTGGAGGATGCCCAGTGTATTGGAGCTCGACCATACTGCAAATAATAATAATATCATCATAATAGGTTTAGTAATTAATAGATTTTGTGATGCGTTGTGTTTGCTTCCTATGTTTTTACATCTTTCTATGAACTAGCATTAGTAAAACTACCAAAAAAAATTGTTAATTTTTTGCAAAATCAGCAAATTTTATTTAAAAAATGTCTAATTTTTGTGCATTTTTAAGTCATTTTGTAAATGCCATAACTTAGGTTGTAGTTATCCAATTTTGATGAATAAAAAATCAATTTATTGGAATTTTTATTTGCTTTGAAAAATGTCTTCTTCAAGTTTTACCCACGATTAACAGAAAACCACTTTTTTCAAGAAATCTAAAATTTGAGCGATTTTTTAAAATTGTAAATGTACGCAATCATATGAATTGCTCCACTTTGGATAGGCAGACTAATTTATGTATATTTCCAAATCAATTTTATGCACTACAAAATGAGTCAAAGTTTATGAGGTCTGGCTCTCGGACTGTAACCGTTAGTGATTATGGTTCTTGACCAGGTCACCATATCACCTAATCTCCTATTCTTAACAGTAAGCGTGCACTCTTTTATATTTGAGTTGTTATTACAATTCAGTACTTACATTATTTCTGCAATTGACATCGACTATTTCTTTAAGAACTTCTCTAACGCATTCAGGCTCATTCTTTATCACAGCTTCGTGCAGCATTAAGTCATTTTTTAAAACTGTAACATAAAATAAAATAAAAGACACACACACAAGTATTAATTGAACGATCATAAGTCAGTTCTAGCATTTCAGAAGTTTGGGATGGCGTGTATGTTTGATTGTTTGTACGTGTCTCGATAACTGCCGTAAAATTAACCGATTTTAATAAAACATGGTATATATGTAGTACTAGATTGTCTTCAAAGCTGTATAGTTTTTGGTTATAGTGGCGCCGATATTTTCAAAATGGCGGACCATTTAAAAATAAATTTTGAGTGAGAAAAACCGGATATAACAAAGGATAATTCGCCTAAGTAGTAACAAAATTATCAAAGGATAATTCGCCTAAGTAGTAACAAAATTACCAAAGGATAATTCGCCTAAGTAGTAACAAAATTACCAAAGGATAATTCGCCTATAGTAACAAAATTACCATTTGGATGATTTATTTTAACTAATTTTGGATGTTTAAACTCACTAAAGTCACTCTTTCATTGGGAAAAAATTTTTAAATGGGTTGTCACGAGTTTTTAAATAAACTGATAAGAAGGTAAAAATCACAATATATTTTTATTTATTTATTGGTTAATTAATTTTAGTTTGCACAAACTCAGAAAATTACTCTTTTTTGCATGAAATTGTTTAAATTAGTTGTAACAAGTATTTAAATTAAATGATAAGAATATATTTTCCAACCTTGGTGTTTTATTTTACTTGTGGTATGAAGTGTTACTTTTTGTTTAATATTTCATATTAAACAAATATTTCAATCGCACAAACTGTGCTTTATATTTATATATATATATTTATATATATATATATATAATATATATATATATATATATATATATATATATATAATATATATATATATATATTATATATATATTATTATTATTATTATTATATATTATATTATATTGGATTTGTTCCTTTTTTAAGCTGCTATTAACCTATTTATATAGGTTAATAGCAGCTTAAAAAAGGAACAAATCCAACTCTGCAGTGATAAGAGCCTGATTCTATAATTAAAATCATGAAATAATCGAAGTATTTATCTATGAAATATTGACAATTTTATAGCTCCAATGGTCGCTCTATTAATTTTTAATTCATTCATCACAAATAAAGAAACAATAAATAAATAAATGTATAATTTCGATCGGCTTCCATACTAAACCTATGATAAAAAATGGTGATCATCCTTTTGTTTTCCCGCCATTGGTATTGCCAACCTTACAACTATCTTTTTGAATCGCGAATAGTTAATAGAACAATGATAATTCGAAATGAGCTCTATAAACTCATATGGGTTAATTTAAAGAAAATAGACACCATTTTCGAAAGTCCACCATGATTTGGTCATATTTTCAAGGATTAAATGTTGGTGCATATGAACCAAGGAACTTATAAAACGGAAGGAGCGCATCTTACCTTTCCAATGAATCACACAGTTTGCCAATCATAACACTACTACATCCTTTATATAGTCAGGTTATAAACATGACGAACCGAGTTTTAGTTTTTTATTATTGTGTAGTGGTTAATTGTACTCAGTTAATGTTATTCTTGCTTTGTTTTAAACTATTAAGTTATAAATCCAAATAAATACAAAAAATCACCAAGATTAAAGTATGTTTGTATTAAGTGTGTAAGACAATAAGAAGCACAAACACAAGCTTTATAAGCGGCTCAAGTACTTTTGGGAAATTCACCAGTACAGCAAAGGACAACTTTGTCCTAAGCTCCAATATTTTCCTTGAAAACGATGGCGACACTATTTTGCATTTATGCCACCCCTGTGGTTTATGCAATGCGGTAATATGTGTTATACAAAATGCCATTGCATTTAAATCTACCCTAGCTCCCTAGGACTTAAAGCCAACGGGATTTAGCCAGTACTGTTTTCAAATATTTTGCTAACAGTGTTTGTAAGAGGTTAAATGATTGTTCAGTTAGCCACGTATTGCTACTATTAGTAACTAAATAGTTTGTTTTAGAGCCCCTTGAATGAGAAAATACTTCCACCCTATCTGCAGTTAAATATTAAAATTTCTTCTAATAAAAATAAATTTTTACTGCCAATTAAAAAACAAGCTCAGAGATAAAAATATACTGTTTGAAAAAAAAAAAAAAAAAAAAAACAGAACTCATAAATTGCCAGAAATGAGTCATTTCCTATCTACAATAAACTTATTTTATTTTCTCAAATATTTTTTTTAAATATATTATTTTTTGCATCCTAGTAAATGTAATTACTAAACAGTAAAACAAACTTTAATTTATTCGAGTTATTTTCAGCTTTTATAATTTCATTTATATACTCGCATTTTTTTAAAAAAACTTTTATACCTTAAGGGTACTAAAGAGTTAAAACTGCAATAAAAGGGACAGCTTGGAAGTTACATTTACTAATACTCATACTGTGAAGCTTTCTATCTTAAGGTTGGACGGAAAATTCAAAATTTTACAGAACATAAAAACTTTAAAAATTTATAAAAGTCTTCAGTTCCACTTAGTCTTTATTTAGATATACCCCTCTGTCCGTACGTTTTTATAGTATATTTTTTATCATTTTTATATTTTTTTTAAATACGTTTTTTTTTCAACTTCTTGTTGTTTCTAAGCTGTAAAAGTATAAACATACTTTCAAAAGTTTTATTTTTATAACATTATAAATACTCTATCTCTATAAGTGTTTCTTGGTTTTTATTCTTGTTTCACAATTATATTATTTGCTTAGTGACTTTGATACTTTTGTAACAGAGAGATTCTGTTATATTCAGCAAGTATATCTGTTGATTATATAAATATATATAAATAAGATATGTTAGGACAGGAGTTAAAAGGTTTGCTTGAAATGGCAACTATGTGTAGCTCCCTTCTGTCCTGACACTTAAACCAAGATGTGAGAATTATTGTTTCTAAGGGTTAACAGTGAGTATATATAAGGGCTTAGATCCCCTACAGCACTGCTTTTTCGCCAGTTTACAATCCTGATTATTTCGCCACCTCACAGTTTACCACTATAGCTTTTAATTCCATTTTAATAGTTAATATACAAAACGTAAATTCAGTGTGCAGTGTTTACGAGTACATCTCCCTGCAGATAAACTCTCTCCACAAGGTAAATAAAAATAAATAAATCCTTTATTTATATATAAATACCTGTTAACAAAGATTAAATTAAAAATTCCTAGAAAAAAAAAAATAGTTAAGTAAAAAGGCGATTTGAATCAAAATAGTTATTTTTCTATCCACCAGAGCGGGCACTCAGCGCTTGCTTTCCATTCAATTCCGACACCCCAATTTATATCGTGGGTATATTGGAAAAATTATATAATTGCACTAACACTCCGAAACCGGCATTGGAACAGAATGATTCGATTTAGGTGTTTTAGGGACCACTTAAGTGGTTTTTACCAAGTTTTATGCTGACTAGCGTTGAACAAGGACAGCAAGGAAAAACAGAGGTTTTTACTGTCGGAAGTAGAGTGAAGCGAGTTTAAGAGTAAGAAACAGCGTAGCGAATGTGATGAGATAAGTAATAGTTCCGAGGTTCCTCGTACCCAATTTTTTAGTCCTTTTAAGTTCTTATATAGGAAACTTATTGTTAAGCTCTAATCTTACTATTGTCAAATTATATATTCTATTTTATTCCATAACTATTATTAGAGTAATAATAACTAAAACTTTTATTAAATTGAAATTTCATTTTATAAACTTTAAGTTTCGTAAAGTTAAAGGCTAACGAGCTCGGGGCGGTGCTTGACTTTTCAACCAAGATAGCCTCGTACCAAGGAAACCCTAAGAAAACTAAACCGTATAAATTAGACCTCCATAAATCAAAGTTTTATAACACTAAGAAAATCCAGATTCTCTTTTAAACCACTTAAGCAAACTGGCTGTACCACTAAACTGTTAGGAATTAATCAGTGCCTCTCCATGCTATTATGATAATAGATTAAGTAAAGGGAATAAGCAGTTTAAGCGACGAAAAAACAAGTTTGTAATAAATTCTCTAAATCTGGCTCCAAATTTTGCTCTAGTTCGAGCAAAATTTATTGAAATGATGCAAGTAATACTCGTCTTAACAGTTAATTTTTCAGAGGTGGGTTGAAAAATTGTAACTGTAGAGCCTTTTCGTATAAGATGACTAACGAAATATTATCATTGTACCCACGTTATATTGAAAAACATTTTTTTTCGGGCGGCTATAAAGTAGGTACTTTACATCTTCAAAAAATTAGGTGAAATGTATTCTTTACGCTATGCAACAGTTTCGTAGTTTTTTTACTGTCGGTGACTGTAAAATAACTCAGAAACTGTCGCTGGTGAAGTTTCTTAAATGTATCTTGGATTACTAGTTCTCTAGGTTAAATATGTTTCATCTACGCAGCGGCCAATTTGTTAAAACCCTGTGAGGCGCCCTCAACACTGAGATACTTATCTCAAGTATGTTCTCGTTTTGCTTTATTTATTTATATACTTTGATCTAGTATTAGATTCAAACTAAACGAATAAGCATCACTGATATCTCCATGATATCATCTCCAGAGATATCATGGAGATATTATAAAGGAATGTTTTCTGAAGGAAAACATTTCTCATCGGTCACTGCTACTCCATGAGAAGTAATTAGTTATAAACTTAAAATAATACTATATATAGAAGGAGCACTACTGATAACACGAAAGGCGGTTCACTGGTAATGCTGCCACCCTAACAATATACAATTTTCTTATAAAAAAGTTGGCAATACTTCCGGTTGCTGAATTATTATGTTCTATTATTAATTAATGGTTGATTATTCATAAAATACTAATATAAATATTGGTGCATTACAATATTTACCATTTTAAATTGTAGTTTAATGATTTTAATTACTTTTAAAATTATTTTAAAAGTAGTCCTCGTCAACTAAATGTAGATTCTTGTATTCCGCTACCCTTCTGCTATCCAAGACCAGTTTTATTAAATACTCAGCAGGTGTTTTAAGTTATTAATTTTTTTCTTCACGATCTTTCTTCATTAATGGATATTTATGACTCATATTTAAAAAAATGTTTTGTTGTTTGGGTGGTACTCCTACTTAAGACCGCCAGTCAACCGAATTTCGTGTTATCAGTAGAATTACATTGTGTGTTTACGGCAATATGCTCCTTCTATATTAGTATTATTCTAAGGTTATAAACAATGTTTTAAAATTAAAATAAATAGTACTGTAAATAAATACGGGCCTTCGGCCCGTAGCCGCTACGCGGCCTCGGCGCTTCGCGCCTTGTCTGCTCCGCGGCGTCGGCCCACCGGGCCGCTTCGCGGCCCGGGGGCCTCCCTGTGGCCGCTTTGCGGCCACATTGTTGTTGTTTTGTATTATGTGTTGTTTCATTATTGTTCTTGTTACATGGCATTTTGCCATGTATCTAGCGAATTTTCACAGCCTCTCCACACAGGCCCGCTTCACGGGCCTGAGTGGCTTTCTCACAAACTTGATTTTACTAATTGAGATTTTATTAATACTCTATTATTAATAGTATGCTATAATATTAAAATTAAGAAACATTATAAACAAAAATATATTATTCATGATTTTTGTTTTTAAATAAAAATACCGTTTCCGTCACTAAAGATTGTCTGATTGAGCTGAAACCGGTCGCAATGGTTTTAGAATGACTTCGACCATATAAAGACAACTTCAACACTTACTTACATTTATGATTGTTTATAAAATTTAAAGAAAAATGTCAAATTTTTTTTTGTAAACAAATTGTTTATTTGAGTAAAATCTTAAGGTTGAAAAAATATATTCATGATTATTTAAATAAAAATACCGTTTGCGTCACTTAGGATTGTCCGATTGAGCTGAAACTGGTCGCATTCGTTTTAGAATGACTTTGACCATATAAAGACTACTTCGATGTTCTTCCTCTTTACGGGTCTGCTTAGCTCGGCGTGGTTCAGTGGAAGCCATTTTTGCCCTGTCTCTCTGGGACAGTAGGCTTACCATGATGGAGCAAGAGGTAGAGGTCTCTCTTTTATACTATATCCCCACCCTCTAACACTACTGAACCCAACAGATATCGTAGGAGTCTTTGATCTAGACGTATACATATATACAAGATTATATATATATGTATACCAATTGCGCCATTTGTGATGGTTCGATTGAGCTGAAATTGGTCTTAATCGATTCAGCTAGCCGTCTACCTAAATACTAGATACCTTGTTTTAAAGCCATTTTAAGTTTCAACAATTTTTTTTTTCATGACGTCATAACTTTGGTTGATGACGTCATAATGTTTTTATAAACAATAGGCCTCGTAACCTTCTCAACATCTCGCGATTTGCAAAGTTTCGTTTCAATTTGAGAACGCCTTCGAGAGTTATCGTTCGCCATACGAAAGGGTAGAAACTCTTACATACATATATATATATATATATACATATATATATACATATATATATAAACTTTTTTCGGACATATATTTTTGTTATCAGGAAGCCAATAGGAACCGATTCCACTCACTCCCACCCTCAACTTCCGTCATCCGAACAACCTCATAAGCGTCATTTTCATTATGAAATTCGCTAAAATTATAATAGTTTTATTTAAGGAGAAAGTACCTCGAACAGTGTTAGTTAGTGGGCACACCCGAATTAGAGACCGCGGGTGGATGGAGTGATACCGCTACCGCTAAGGGCCAAGTTGTCTTAGAGGTAAAGTAATATATAAAAACCAAGTAAGGAAACTCTTAATTTACTGCACATGAGCCTTTTAGGATTCTGGTTTTTTTATTTATTTCATTGGCAGCACTGATAACATTACGACTGGAACATTATCAATGTTCCTTAATGCGTCATCCCCTTTATTCAAGATTCTTCGAGAGCCAACTCCCTGGTGGCAAAATGTGAACTACATACCAGGTCTGACCGAAATCGTATTTGTTCCCCTACTTGGTATATGTATTACTTTACATAGAGGTTAATCCGGGCAAAAAAAAATGAGAGTAATAAAATTCCTAAGATGCAAAATTTTACGAGTCGAGAACCATCTGCAATGAAGGAGCTAAATTTTCGCTTTAACACTTTTTTACAAAGCCGCTCATACTTGCGAAGACACTTATCTTGTTGTTCCTTTATGATGGATTTTTATGCATCCTTAAGCAAATTTGATTGATAAATTATGTAACGCATTGTGTTGTTCTCTAGTCGACAAATATTGTAGTTGAGTGGAATTTCGTGTCATGAATAAGCTTGGATATAGGTTAAGCTGAAATCACTTAAAATTCTCAATCCGACCTGTTTCGAGGTAAACAAAATTAATTAAGCAGGGAGAATGTTTTTGAATAATTTATGACTTTTGGTCGATTTCTTTGTCTATATTTAAATTCTTGTTTGTTTTTAATTAGAAAATCCCCCTGTGTATTTATCTTTTGAGAACGATTGATGTTTATAATACTAATGATAAGACATTTTGTGTATAAAATCTTACAAGTTTTAGCTTAAACCACATTTTATTATATGGAAAATCAATAAAATATATTATTTTTAACTCACTCTGAAGAGAACAGTAATTGTATGGGTGTCCGCTGATGTTATTACTTTAAATCGGATAATAAAACGGATATTATTACTTTCTAAGTAAGGAAGCGAGTGCGAAGATGTACTGCAGTATAAATTTGGTAATTTCCATATTCTGAGGACGAACGAAGCGAGTGTAAAGTAGAGGGGAGGACCGTAGCCAATCCAATATGGTAAAGAAGTTCTGAGGTACCCCTTACCCGATTTGTAAATAAGTTTTCTTCTTATTTATACCGTAGTTATAAATGAAAAGTATTGTGCATGTTTTAAATATCCGAAACCGGGATGTTACCTCATTCGTATTGGATGTTACAAAAAACCTAGTTTTTTCGATATTGTCTGTATGTATGAAAGTGTATGTATGTGTGTGTGACTGTTATCTAATTCCTAGTGTGTTTGTGCTAGCTTTGTTACAAGATTACGCTTGTTAAAAATCAATTTTTAGGTCTGGTTGTGCTATCCGTAAAATATTAGTATTGTTATATATATATATATATTATAAAAAATCAAGAATCACTGTATAATGATCGAATAAATTCAAAAAGCATTTTAAAAAATTTAAGAAACACGGTATAATGGTCGGATCAATGTTATCAGCATTTGTTAGTTTATTCTTGTCGAATTATTATTTTTATTTTGTATCCGATATGGCTAGGAGAAGTCACAAGCTACCCCGTACACTTTTCTGATAGGTTAAAAAGCTTAAATTAAATAGATTTAAAATTTTCTAGCCGGCACAACTAGAACTAAAGTTTAATTTTTCTGTCAAGTTTTAATGCGCAATAATACAGCTAGAGTTATTTACACCACAACCACACACAGACACAAGCCATGATCTTTCTCCCTCTCTCGTTGCGTTATCTTATATAAAGAACTGTATACTTTACAGCATACTTTCTTAAACTCAATAAGTTACTTATTCGTTATTCATCCATAATATTACTTAACATTGGTTTTCAAGTTATGTTGTTTAAAGGATTAGAAACGTAAATGCGATTAGGTTGTACAAATTTGGTTTAAGTTGATTTTCAAACTCTTAAAGTTAATACTCGAGTAAGTTTTACCATAATTTAATACTTGGAGTTTTAAGCCCGCAGAGAAATTATGTTACAAAACTAGATAAAAGTTAACAGGTTTGGTTCTTTCCTTGTTCCTTTAAGAAGATGTATACATTTTATTTTACTCTTAATTTTATTTTTTTTCTCTGTACTCATATTTGAAATATTAAAATGTAAATATAGTTAAAAAGCAACAAAATACTTTTAAAAAGAGGACAGTAGCAAGTAATAGTTTAAATGCTTTGCAAAAAAAGCAAATAACGAAACCCTGAACTAGAACTTGATTGCAGGGTAAGAAATCAAGAATTTTGAGGGAAATTCGCCTGGCTCGAGGATCTTGACGCTATATTTTTTTTCTAAACGATGATAGTAGGGCGTCGGTCTGGCTATGCACCATTGAACCCACGCATACAGCCACCCGGAGTTTATCTTTAACGTGTTTTAGGATCAACCAAACAGGTTCATCGTGAACCACGATCGGTTGAACCTAAACCATGTTCAGTTGAACCTGAACATGAATTCGAACCAGGTTTGGTTGAACCTAAACCGTGTTGAACATGAACCTGAACATGAATCCAAACCAGGTTCGGTTTAACCTGAACCGTGTTGAACATGAACCTGAACCATGTTCGGTTAAACCTGAACATGAATCCGAACCAGGTTTGGTTTAACCTGAACCGTGTTGAACATGAATCCGAACCATGTTCAGTTGAACCTGAATTATGTTCATATAAACCTGAACCATGTTCGGTTAAACCTGAACCCCAGGTGCCTGTATGTTTTGATTTCATGGTGCATATCCAGACCGACGCCCTATCTACTATATAGTTAAATTAGGCTAAATTCTGTAGGCTTACTACTAACTTGATGAACTGTTGTTTATCTTTACCACTATAAGTTAATAACTTAATATACAGGTTAATATATAACATCTTATGTACAGGTATATATATATATATATATATATATATATATATATATATATATATATATATATATATATATATATATATATATATCTGAAACAGATTATGGTTACACATTTCCCACGAATTCTTTTTTGCAAGGCCCAATTTGACATTCTAAAGAGGGGTCGAAGTAAAAGTAAGACCGAATCATAGACCAACTAACCAATGCAAATTAATTAATTTTATTTAATTTAATCACAATTTAAAGTTAGTCGAAATATATATTTCGATAATATTAAATACATATTATGTTTATCTACCGGATAAATATAAATTGAATGCATGTGTGTATGCATATATATATATATATATATATATAAACCAATATATAACTCCTAAATTTAACATATTGGCAAATATATTACCCCCTAATTTATGGTTAATAAATTCGGCTAAAGTCTGTTGACTAATTACGAACTTGATGAACTGTTGTTGGATTTTATGTGAGATTGGTGTTTCAAGAGAAGTGAGACTAGTGAGCTTAGAGTTTCAGGAAGGCTGGAGCTTTTAAATTGCTTCTGTAAATAAAACGAGTTATTTACCAGCTCTTCTCGTGTAGGTTTTTTTTGGGGAAAAAGCTGATAAATCAAATAGACCTTGGAAAACCCTAGTTTCGATGACGATGAGAGAGAAATCGAAAAATCTTCCCCCTCCATTTGCTCTGGGAATAAAAAAACTTGAAATTGAAAATGCCAAATAAACTTATCTCTTTATTTTCTGTATTGTTTTATTTACATATTTGCTTTTTATAAGGCAGAAAAATGAGAATTTTCCCGTGGGGAAAGACAAACAAATATTCCTTAAAGAAACGGTAACGGAAAAATATAGAAAACCTTTGTTTCTTTTCTTTTCGTTTATTTATATTTCGGAAAAGCGAGTCGTTTATCATTGATTTGGGTTTCAAAGTGTTCTTTTTTCAAATATAAAACATTTTTTTTACGCCAATCATATTATTTAGATTATCTACCGATCGTGTCTTGTAAATACTTCACAATATATTCTTTGGAATTTCAATTTAAGGTCAGAGTGAGTTCGTGCTCTGTGGGCGCCTTGATGAGTTAGACGTAATGAAACAGAGTGGGACATGACATTATGTCGAGCCGTCAATGATGAAGAATGTCGAATGATGGAACATTTCCCAGATGAATGCATTTTCTTGTTACATTTGCTAAGTGTCTCTCGCACAATTATATTGTGTGTACTTACATTTCTTTCTAATAAACTTAAAACTTCGGAGTGGTATCATGGCATTCATCGATTTCAGCTGCTCTCCTGACAATTCCATCCACTGTACAGTCATATTATCCGACAAATTAACAATGGCTTCTATGCTATTCGCAATAAAGAAACAATGTAAACGGTTCCGATGTTAAAACTAAACTGTATGAAATTAAAATTTCAGTATTAATCTCTATCTATAACCACTTGACTTATCTCCTAATAATTACTATGCTCTCCCTGTTTTATTAATAATTTCGCTACCTCTGTTCACTTTTCTCTATCAAAAATAATATTTTATCGGCTATTAAATCGGAACGTGTTTAAGTGGATGGAAAAGTTGGGAAATTCAAGTAGTTTCGAGAAGCACTGAATGCGTTGAGAGTTGAGGCTAGGAGGAGATGGAATCATGACATTGAGCACTTGAGCAGAATACAATTTTACTGGAAGGGGGAAAGGGTGTATGGAATTGTTTTCCAGGTCTATTTTTATAGACTCAATATCTTTTGTAACACTGTTTTAAGTATGTATTATTCAAATATTAGCTAGGAGGAAACAGCAGTGGATGATGTTTTATACTTGAATAGACTTTATCACACGAAATAATGTTTAACTGGCTGATTCATCATTCTAAATACTAACTGTGTCTAGTTACATCGAACTTGCTGCATGCTTTACTAATTGTGCCTAGTTACTTCGAACTTGTTGCATAATCTACTAACTGTGTCTAGCTACATCGAACTTGCTGCATGCTTTACTAATTGTGCCTAGTTACTTCGAACTTGTTGCATAATCTACTAATTGTGTCTAGTTACATCGAAATTGCTGCATGCTTTACTAATTGTGTGTAGTTACATCGAACTTGTTGCATGATCTACTAATTGTGACTAGTAACTTTGACCTTGCTGCCTGCTTGTATTTCTCTCAAGTATAACTAATAATAATAATAATCTTTTTTTAATTAATAATTTTTTTTAATAATAATTTTTAAATTAATAATTTCCTACAAATTTAAATACACTTTTTACATTTCCTCATTCATACCATAGGTATATAGGAAAAGTATTGCGTTTGCGAAAAATCCAAAACCGGGATGAGCCCGGATTTATCCGTTTCAGGTGCTTTTATGGCCTCCTAAGTGGTTTTTACAAGGTTGTCTGTCTGTTTGTATGTGTGTGTGTGTGTATGTGTGTGTATGTGTGTGTGTTTGTGTGTGCGCGTGAGTGTGAGTCTGTTATCATGTTATCATTGTAGCTCCTAGTGTATTTACGCTAGAGAGTTGAAACCTAATATATTTTATATAATATATTAAATATATCCCCGTGCATAATATATATATATATATATAATATATATATATTATATATTATATATTATATATATATATATATACTATACTACTCCCGACTTAAACTCCCGCCATGCTACCAATTTCATGTGTAAATTTTTAAAGGAAATTCTCTAAGACATTATTCATCCAGTACAGTTCAGTTGTTTCAATTAATTCAATATTTATAGTATGGATTTGCAGGACAAAATCAATATAAAATACGTTTATATTAAATAGAGTTATTGTTTTTAATCTTTTGGGAATAATGTAATAATATAATAAAAAAAACCTATATCCTGAATACATTTTACAGCTTCCTTTTTCGGGGATGGTAAAAATATAATTTCCGATTAATGTATTTATGTCAATTGATAGAAATTCATTCATTTCGATTGTGTTTGATTGCATTTTAACGTTGATTAATTGTATTTTAGTTTTAATGTGTTTAAATGTTGTGACTATGTGACCTTGTATTATGTTAAGTATGTTCTGATAAATATATGAATTAGAATGTTATTATGTCTAGGAAGTATTGATAGGTGGAGGTGCTAAATTTGAATGCAGGGGAACTACCTCGGGTTTTACCTTCTTCCCTATGGCGGGTTTAATAATTTATTTCATAGAGGTAGAGGTTGAGGAAATACTAGTGAAATATTCAGATGGACTTTGATCAAGGGTAGTGTGTAAAGGATTTTAGATGAACATGTGTCACATGATTATAGATGTTTTATAATTTTTTTAAATAAATATTTATGTATATGTTACATTATCCGTTATTTCACGAAATAACTAGTTATTTCATAAAATAATTAAAACGTCCGAATTATAATATTTTAAACAATTATATGATTAAAATAGCTTCTTTTACGTTTTAACCATTAGGGTCATTTTTGCGTTTCCACTCTCCTTGATACCACTTTACTGAGAACCCATAGAGATCATGCATACACTGCAGCAGGGTAGACTTCGGTACTATACTTTCCCCTTTACGGTACTGCACCTGTGACCAGGTTTGTAGTTTGTCTAGTATATTTTCTCCAGTCTCACAAGCTACTCTGATCTCATTTAGTCTCATCTAGATCTACCAATTTCACCAGTTCCTTTAGTCTCAGCAAATTACTCCTATAGTTTCACTCGTTATTTTTACTGCTCTGTTCAGTCACTACAACCCGGCGTAGAAAAACGCGAGTAGCAAACCGAAGTTTGTGCGCATAAACCTATTCCCATAGCCCTGACCTGAAAGACTAAGTTGCACAGATCAGAGGCGTCTTCCCGAACCGAACACATTATCCCTAATCATCTACGCTAGTCGTGGTACCACAGACACCGCTAAATCCGAGCCTCCACTATCGCAGTGGTTGTTTCGAAAGTCCAGTATCTTTCCGACCCTCCCCTGGCCTGCAGAACTCTGTCCTAACATGAGTTTACAGACAACGGAAACGAGGGAACGATTTTGCCTCAGACGAAATTTAACCCCTCATTTGCGTAACAGTCAAAGGAAACCATGTAAACCTGGCCTTGAATTCAAAACCTCCCGAGAGAATGGAGCGAGGGATAACCTTGTATAAGGTCCTTCCCTTGGTTGGATCTGAACCCTCGATCTCTTGATGCTAAGGTGAGCGCTTAACCACTGAGGTACCTGTCCTTAGTAAAATTAGCCATTTCATGAAATAGCTAAAGGTGTTTACATAAATCATAAAACACGTACTTTATGAAATACAATAATATTTTAGGTCACCATATATTGACAATATAACTGATATAATTGCCATTAAAAACATATTAATTTATAGGATTTGGTTCAGTTAGTAATTAACTGTATGTATGTCTATTATCATCGCATCTGTGACTTTTTTGTTTGAGAGTTAAAACTTAAAAACAAACCTTTTATAAAGGTCAATAATATCAAAACATTTTAGGATGCCATTTACTTCCACTAAAATGTATTCTATACTTCCATGAAATACATTTTTAACAGGTGTTTAATAATTTATAAGGTTTATTTTAGTCAATAAGTGTATGTGTCTGTTATCGTCGCACCAGCCAGTGTATTTTTGCTAGAGAGTTTAAAACTTTGAACAATAAGTTTTGGGTTTAGTTGTGCTATCTGGAAGATTAAGGCCCGTATTTATAGACATTTTCCTTACCTAAACCTAACATTTTTCTTAAGGTGTCCTTAAGGATCCCTTAAGGAGACGTAACATTTTCCTTACCTAAACTGCAAACCTAACATTTTCCTTAAGGGTTCCTTAAGAAAAATATTAGGTTTAGGTTCTTTTTCTCTGAAGGATATAAACAAATTTCAAGTCTCGATGAAACTAAGAAATCGTCTATGACGTTGACGTCTTGATCGTACGACGTCAATAGTTCGGGCTGAACCCTTAGATTTAAGAATATTGTAGCGTTCTTAAAAACTGCTAAGAACTTTCCATAAGTGGCTACCCGTCCCGGTTTGAAGATAGCCACAATCCAGCTCAGTGGAGACGGGTCGGGACAAAATTTCACAAATTCCATTTTCAAACTTGAAAACCAAAGAATGAGCGCCACGTTATTTTTTTTATAAGAGTCTTAAAGCTAAATAGGCAACGCCACTTGGGCAACTTTCTGTCGCCTTATGTCTAGGCCGGATCACCTCCCGTTTTTCGTTATTTTTTTGGAGGGGTGAAATTGCTATCATACCATCCCTGGTCCTAGACATCTGGGGACAGAAAGTTGCCCCAGTGGCGTTGCTTCTTTAGCTTTAAGACTCTTATCATAAAAAAATTACGTGGCGCTCATTCTTTGGTTTAAAAGTTTAAAAAAGGAATTTGTGAAATTTTGCTCCGACCCGTCTCCACTGAGCTGGATTGTGGCTATCTTCAAACCGGGTCGGGTAGCCACTTATGGAAAGTTCTTAGCAGTTTTTAAGAACGTTACAAAATTTAGGACCCTGGTTGAAAGTTGATACATTAATATGCAGTAAACCTTTTGGTCACGTAAAAGAAGGGATGTGTGTTATTCCTACCTGTCTTTTAGTTGTTTGTATAATAATGATAAAGTTATTTACTTTTTCTCATTTATTCATGAAGTATGTAAGAAAATTATTGTGTTGCACTAAAAATCCATAACCATGATTTTTACAGTACAATCCGTTCCAGGTGTTGTCAAATAATCCTGAGTGGTTTTCACAAACTTGTCTGTCTTTGTGTGTGTATGTGAATGTGTGTACGTGTATGCGTGAGTGTGACTGTTATTATCGTAGTGTCCAGTGTGTTTAAGACCTTCTGAGTTGTTTCTACCAAATTCTCTATCTGTATGTGTGTCTTTGTATGTGTTGTGTCATCAGTTTCCAATATGTTTATGCTAGACACATGAAACTTAGCACAAAAATCAATCATTACGTAACTTTTCAGTGACATCATTAAATGCACACAATGCGGAAAACTTTTTAGATCACTAGATAAGCGTTAAGTCCTGTACAAGAGCAAAAAATATGTAAAGTCTTATCTTACCATCAGCATTAGTTAAATTTTATCAAATGAGATGTATCCGTTTTTAATGAAGTTGTTAAAAATCTTCCTAAAATTGTGACAACTTTATTAAAAACGGTTACACCTCAATCGATAAAATATTAATAAATTGAAAAATTAGCTAATTATCTAAATGAGTTGAAATTTCTTTACGTAAGAAACTAGTATACTAGGTTTCATTTCAAGACAAGTATGTCTTTGGGTTTCGACTGGTCATTATTGTTAAGCTATATCGGGTGATGCAAGCACCTGGGTAGATGTTCGCTGGGAATAAAACAGTTGTGTTTACTGTCTCAGGACGATTGAAGCGAGTGCAAATATGAACATGAATATTATTAAGGTAATTTCTATATTATAAGAACGATCTAAGCAAGTTCCAAGTGCTGTGGATGAACGCAGTTCCAAGGTACCTCGTATCGGATATTTTAGATTGCTTTAATTTAGGGTTTATTATTTTGTGATGTATGACGTCACACTTTACTTGTTTCAAATAATAATGTTTAGGATCCAGTGACCGTGGGTTTCGATCTCTAGCTTTCCTACTAGTCCTTCAATCCTTTCCCTAAAACCTTGAGCTTTTTTTAGTCTTTTGTAACCATTTTTGGAGTCAAAATCTTGGCCTACCCATGTGACCTTTATATTTGTGTTAGTCATGTTTTACATCTGTTGTTCATATAATTCTTTTGACTAAAAAGGTCTAAAGCATTCTTAATTTACACAAAGGAATTACGTTGTTCTAACCTAAATAATGGGAAATGCGACGTGTTTATTCAATGTCCCATATGATCCCTAACTAAAATTAAATTACGAGTTAGAATTAATTTCCGAATCCTCCCTAAGTTTATCCTTTTCTATCTAATCCGAGGGCTGCATCTCCCCTGATTGTTTGCTAATTCCTGTTATCTAACTATGAGGTTAGTATTTACAGTGGTGTATTGGCCAACTTATAGTTATGCTATGGAATAATTACCGTACTACAGTTTTAAAGTTTCTATTTATGGTTTAGAAGGTTAGACCGTGATATTAATTTTGATTTATGATGGGGGCTAACAATGGACGTTTTAAATTTAGTCATTGTAATTTAGTAGTAGTAGTAATATGGAAGAATAGGTGGTAACTACCAAGCAAGTAGGCTACGTCGTCAGGCCCTTTTTGCCAGCTCCCTAAGATAGTGTTCTACAACTTTTAATTTCAAGTCTAGGTACACTCACAGTAGGTATAATAGGAAAAACTCACAGTCCATCCTCTATATAACATTGAAGAGTATTGTAATTTAAGCATTTGTAAGTTGTAAATATCTTAAGTTTAATTTTGTTTTGTAATTGCTCAATATAAACTTTTGTATACACTTTGTAAGTGTCTCCTGCAAATAAAATTATACATTATTATTATTATTATTATTATTATATTTAGACATATTAATTTTAGACATTTTAATTTTTAGTGTAGTATCTAATCTAGACAGAAGAGCCGTAAACTTCTATGGTTACTCTTATGCTTTTTCAAGCAATTATACATATTTTTACTGACTTATATAGTCTTGTGAAAACTAGGAACAACACGTGTCCTCACTGTTAACTAAACCTCCATACACTTTAAACTACAAGGCAGACACAGTATAGTATTATCATAAATCTACTATGAGGGTCCTAAATGTTGCCTATACCCTAAATTATGTTGATTTAATGAAATTACCGTTAGAACGTGACATTAAAAAGGAAGAAGAAGGAATCTATGTTTTTATACTTGATATTAATCAGATTAACCATCTCTCGAAGGCTATGTGTACACACATTGTAACCTTCAAATGTGTGTCAAGGCTAATAAAACAATCGATGTCGGCTTTTGGCACATCGTGTTATGTTTTGTATTATAAATGTTCTGATAAGTTAAGGTAATTTTGAACTGTTTATTTGATTACATTAATAATCAAATTTGCTCAGGTTACTTTTTCGGTGTTTTAAAATTTAACCAGTAGGGCCTCTCTAGTAGCAATATTTCTATGGGTAATGTAGTATTAAACAGTCTTTACTTTGTTCATATTGTAGAGGGTTGAAAACGGAGTTGAACTCCCTAGAGGGTTGAACGCGGGGTTGAACCTCCTAGGGGGTTGACCCGGCTTCTACCCCATTTATTGTTGTTTTGTATGGTTAATTTTGCTTAATTTATGTGGTTATAGACTTATATTTATATTTGTTTTATTATTTGTTTATATTTTTATATATTTATAATTATTTAGACTTAAGTAAGATAAGTAATAGATTGTCCTTTTTAAGTTATAATTGTTATGGTCAAGTATCTGTGTGCTTAGCCACAATGTTATTTAGTTGAGTTTTTTTATTGTAAATATATCCATTCATTCATACGCGGGCAGGGGTCCGACCCCGTGTTCAACTCTCTAGGGAAAAAACAAATATAAATATAAGTCTATGACCACATAAATTAAGCAAAAATTAACCATACAAAACAACAATAAAATGGGGTAGAAGCCGGGGTCAACCCCCCTAGGAGGTTCAACCCCGTGTTCAACCCTCTAGGGAGTTCAACTCCGTTTTCAACCCTCTACAATATGAACAAAGTAAAGACTGTTTAAGACTACATTACCCATAGAAATATTGCTACTAGAGAGGCCCTATTGGTTAAATTTTAAAACACCGAGCATGTTAGATTATTAATATAATCAAATAAACAGTTCAAAATTACCTTAACTTATCAGAACATTTATAATACAAAACATAACACGATGTGCCAAAAGCCGACATCGATTGTTTTATTAGCCTTGACACACATTTGAAGGTTACAATGCGTGTACACATAGCCTTCGAGAGCCCCAAATAGACATTTCAAGCTTCTCAATGCATTAAAATAGGGTATGCCCTCTCTAGTAATATATCTCTATGATAATGCATTTATCACAACACGCAGAAATGCCTGAAACTAAATATAAAATTTATTTCCGAGTGTAACATATCGATCCTATTGTTTTTAATTAAACATAGAGTGAACGTCACGTCGGCAGTAAAGTAGCTACGTCTTTTGTATATAATTTATTTCGTTCTTTTCTTTCTACACTTCTTGCAATTTTAACGCCAGTTCCCATGCTTTAAAATCTTACTAACTTAATTTTCAACTCATTTCAATTTTCGGTGTGAAGAATTCCAAGAGGAATTTCATTACGTTTTATAATTGTTGCTAAAAATAGAAAATTCCTTTTTTACTTCCTGCTACAAGAAAGTATAGAACGCGACTCAACAGAAAGTATTTAAGTTTTTTTATTTTTAATAAACCCTCGAGGTAGTTGCCTACTTCCCAACTCAGTTTTTTTTTTTTGCTTTACTTTACTTTGTGAAAATCTTTTCATGAATTTTTCCACTCTTAAAAGAGGTCATTATTACTTAAAAATGTTGAGTTATTATACTTTAACTACTCTCATTTTGATATTAAAATCTTTATTTCATTTTCAAAACAATAATTTCTACTTGCTTCGTTCCCTTAAAAGTTCTGTAAATAGAGGTAAAGCGAATTAATATAAAACAATCACAATACTTTTTCTATTAACCTACGGTATAAATGAGGAAAAGTAGAAATAATTAATGATAAACTTCCCTGCAACAATTTTTAACAAAGGGAATGACACGCTTAATTAATTTGTCGTTTAATAATGTGACCCCCTTGAGGATAAAAAAATTAAGAATCCATCACCAAACACTAACTGCACATGTTTAGTACGCATTGCATTAATGCATGTTTGCAATAATTAAATTAACTGCGCAGGTTTTAAATTTAGAGCCAAACTTACCATCTCACACTTGGTTTTGGTGAATTTGTCTTCTAAAACTTTATAGCTAATTTTTATTCTATAACTTTATAGCAAAATTTTATTCTATAACTTTATAGCTAATTTTTTTCTACAACTTTATAGCTAACATTCATTCTATAACTTTCAGTGAATTTGTCATCTATTACTTTACAGCTGATTTTTATTCTATAACTTTATAGCTGATTTTTATTCTATAACTTTATAGCTAACATTCATTCTATAACTTTCAGTGAATTTGTCTTCTATAACTTTACAGCTGATTTTTATTCTATAACTTTATAGCTGATTTTTATTCTATTACTTTATAGCTGATTTTTGTATGACTTTTTAGTGATTTTGTCTTCTATATCTTTATATCTGATTTTTATTCTATAACCTTTTAGTGAATTTGTCTTCTATAACTTTACAGCTGATTTTTATTCTATAACTTTGTATAAGAATTATTGACCTATCAAGAAATTCAGATAAATACACGATAAACAGCTGTTACATAATTATCTAATCTTTTAGACACATAACAACAAAACAGTCTGAGGTATAAATGTTGTAAAGGAATGGGCCGAGGATGCTACCTTGCGAGGCTCCTGCATCAACAGGACAAAGAAGTGAAAGAGATGTACCGGCGCTCACTTAAAAGAATCTGTTGGAGAGATGGATTGCGAGATTCATTAATCTCGCAACTAAACTCAAAAGGATAAAATAGCTCCTTCTCACCGGCACTGAAGATGACCTATGTTAGGTTGAAATACGATTATGTCAGCAATATATTCGTTTAAATCTTTTTTAGGATAGACTATTACATACATCTTCATAGATTCATCTTTTATTTATTAACACTTTAACGTTAATTATTTATAATTGTCTACTCGATATTTTTATTTTTATATCAAAAGAAAAAAGGGCTTATGAGGGTTGAGCTATATTTAATTAAATTTTTTATATTGTAGACTTTATAATTGTTTTGGCCTTTATTTTTATTCTCCTGTACTTGCTTGTAGGGTTTGCCATGATGATGCCATTAAGTCTATGTTTTTGTGGACAGACTTATAATTTTCCATTGATTATAATGCTATTTCTAATTATGAAGACTCAACAACAATAATACGACCCCATTCCAATGCCATATAAACCCTTCATTATACTTTTTTCGACCATTATGTAAAAAATGATTTGAAACTAAGTGAACGTTGAACGTTTTAACTCGCACTTAATATATTATATTTTAAATATATTTGTATATAAATGTATATTGTATTTTGTATAATATGTATTATATTATTACTTTTCCTCATTTATACCGTAGGTATATAGACAAATTATCGTGTTTGCAAAAAATCAGAAACCGGGATGAACCGGAATTATCCGTTTCAGGCGTTTTTAAGGCCTCCTAAGTGGCTTTCGCAAAGTTGTGTGTCTGTATGTGTGTGTGTGTGTGTGTGTGTGTGTGTGTATGTGTGTGTGTAAGTGGGTGTGTGTCTGTTATCATCGAAGCTCTTAGTGTATTTATGCTAGAGAGTTGCAATTTTGTACAAAAATCACTCTACCAATGTAGTTGCGCTGTTCGGAAAATAACTTTTTTATGACATCATTAACCCGCAATAATGAATAAAAAAATCGAAAAATTTTAAAACGCGGAAACATGGTGCGATTGAATTAAGATTTGGCACGCATGTGACTATGTATAAGACTAACATATATGCCAAGTTTCATTTAATTTTCAGCAGCATTTGTTAAATTATTATTGTTTGACTAGTGCACATTTTTTAAAAAATAGCAAATGGTGTAATTGCGTTTAAGTTTGGTATAAGTGTATAATATTACCTAAACTTTTTTACCTAAACTTTTTTACCTAAACAATTACACTAAGTTTCGTTTAATACGACAAGTATATCTATGCTTTTTGTTGGATCATACAAATTAAGGACCATTGAGCATGGGTCAGTGCTGTATGGGTGACCGCCGAGAATAATACAGATGCACTTACTATCAGAAGACGAGTGAAGCGAGTCCAAAGACGTGTTGCAGTATAAATTTGGCGAACTGTACTTCTGAGGAAGAGCGAAGCGAGTCCGAAGTAGGGAGGATGAGTGCAGCGAATCCGATGTAATGAGGAAAAGTTCCGAGGTACCCTGTACCCGATTTTTTCATTTAGTTTTAATATTGTTGAAGCTAATAGACCTAATAATTAATTGATTCTTCACTTAAAATACTTTGGTAAAACTGTTTATTTAAAATTACCTTGCGTTCCTCAAAACGAACTCGTTTATTTTTTCTATGTTGAGAAAAACCCTTAACCACTAAATCCAAAATAAATTGAGTTGTGGAGGGGGATACTATAAAATTTTGATGTGTATAAAGTAATTTAATTATGTGACACCATTTCTTTACTTTAGGGTTGAGACCCTGGATATCGACTCCTGAGCTCTCCAGGTAATAGATTTTTCGAGATAATTTTTGTTGAAAAAAAGCGCTTGAATATTTTGCGAGAGACGAGAAAAAATATATAAAGGACAATGACATTATTCGAAGCATGGTAATAAATAAATCATTTTAATTTTTTAATACAATTCACTAGGGTAAAGCATTAAAATTATGGATATATATATATATATATATATATATATATATATATAATATATATATATATATATATATATATATATATATATATATATATAAAATAAATAATAGTAGTAATCCAGGCACTGACCACTCCTGATGCTGCTGAACTTTTATGATCATACAAAAAAAAATGGCTATACTCGTATTGAAGTAAAACTTAGTGTACTTATTTATTACGTAAAGGTAATGGTAATTGTAACTTGTACCAAATTTCAACACATTCGGATGATTTTACTTGCATTTTATTGGCGTTTACGCATATACGCCAATAAAATGCAAGTAAAATAATCCAAATAAGTTGAAATTCATTGAAAAATTTTGCATGATGTATTGCTCTTGACATAATTATATTATACCTTTTGCCAAATGCAACTGCTTTTTTTGTGTCAATTTTCTATAATTGAATGCGTATTGTGTCATATTATAGAAATAATATGACACAATACGCAGATTGAACTGAAACAGATTGAAATGAAACGAAACGAACTCAAACAAATCAAATGCACAATGAGGGAAATAAAAGCAACGCGAGGTTACAAATGCTTACAACCAGTGTTACAAATGCTTACAATGCAGTGTTTTTTTATGATTTTATTTACGAAAAAGGTATTTTTTTGTACCGAAGTTGGCATGAAGGGGAAGGGGCGCGATCGGTCTAAACCAATAGAATTTTTTCTCTCCCTCACTTTTTGGCGCGCTGTCAACTAAACTGACTTTAGCCGTGAGTTATACTATAGTGTCGTGATAAAAAATTATTTTCTGGATAAGGCGACTATAGGCATAGGCATAGGAATAAGGCGACTTTAACACATGGCTAAAATTAGTTGACAGCATGAGAAAATAGTGTTGAGGATCCAATGAGGTTGGTCCGATTTGAAATTGAGGGTGTGGTTTAACATCCCAGGAATAACCTCATTGGCTCCCTGGTATTATTTTCCCACGCTGTCAACTGATTTTAGCCGTGCGTTACACTATAGTCCTAAAGATTTCTTTATGATAAGAGTTGTGACTCTCTAGAATAAATACGGTGGGAGCTGGAGCTACGATGAAAACAGACACGTACTCACGCACATACACTTTAGAAAGACAACTTTGTAAAAACCACTCAGGAGGTCTTAAAACACCTCAAACGGATAATCCGAGAGAACTCTCTCCTTCGGATTCTTTGTGCAAACGGAATACTTTCCCTATAAATTTACGGTATAAATGAGAAAAAGTACTAAGTATATATTTAGTAAGAACATTATTTTAACCTTTATACGGTATAAATGAGAAAAAGTAATAAGTATATATTTAGTAAGAACATTATTTTAACCTTATTACGTATAAATGAGAAAAAGTACTAAGTATATATTTAGTAAGAACATTATTTTACCTTTATTACAGTAATAAGTATATATTTAGTAAGAAATTATTTTAACCTTTATTACGGTATAAATGAGAAAAAGTACTAAGTATATATTTAGTAAGAACATTATTTTAACCTTTATTACGGTATAAATGAGAAAAAGTAATAAGTATATATTTAGTAAGAACATTATTTTAACCTTTATTACGGTATAAATGAGAAAAAGTACTAAGTATATATTTAGTAAGAACATTATTTTAACCTTTATCACGGTATAAATGAGAAAAAGTACTAAGTATATATTTAGTAAGAACATTATTTTAACCTTTATTCGCTGTAGTTAGAACTCTAACCCTGTTAGAGCAATTTTTTATTTTCTTATCTTTTCTTAATAACTCCATTGAAAGGGTTTTAGTTTGGCCTGTTTTAGAGTAAAGGTGTTTCCTAAAGCAAGTTTCCTTTATTGCATGCAATCTCAGTTGTGAAAACCTCCAAGTCCTTTTTCATTATTTTGGTAATAATCTTCCAATATCCCAGAACACAATTCTCGCTTTTCTTTACCAGCTCCCCCATTTAATTATCTGAAAAGTTATCTACAGGTTCATAAATTTCTAACTCTGTTTTTAGTGAGAAATTCCCTTGAAATGTTAGAAATAGGGTGAGAATTTTGAAGAAAATCCTATTTTTCAGCAAGTTTTTACTTTTCTTTATTTAAACCGAAGGTATAAAAGAAAGGTATTGTGTTTGAGAAAATTTAAACAACGGGAATTCACATGAATCATTTGTTTCAGGCGTGTTTAATACTTCCGTAGTAGTTTGCACGCTTACTGTCTATATGAGTATGGGTGTGTGTGTTATCATCGTAGTTCCCAGCATGATTATGCCATAAAGTTGAACCCTGGTTCAAAAATCAATCTTTATGGTATAAGTCTTAGTTATGCTCTCCGGAAAATATTTTTTTTGAGGTAGTACGTAATTGAGCACTTTATGGGACCGTTTTTAGGATGAGAAGCCAATCATTATTGTTATAGGAGGTTGTTTAGTACTTTTCACCTCCGAGGACAGTAATGAATGTAAAAAAAAACTCCTAGAACGAAAAAGTAATTCATATATTGCCGCCATTACTGTAATGTAGCGTGTTCAAAAAAACAATATGTGTAAAACCTTCATGGGGTTTCTTTAAAAACGTTCATTTTGTTTCTGTTTTTATTCGTAGACTAATTTTTTTTCGTTTTTAAAAGGTGTTTTAATTGACAATTTTTGTGTGTCTATTTGTAAAGCTTTTACATTTTTGAGTAAAAGTGTGAAGCTATAGATGAATTCAATGACGACGATAATATGGAGTTAATTGGACGTTTGTTTTCAATTCAATTAAGTATATAGCGCGTTTATTTTATGAGTGCTACCTCAAAAAAAATAGTGTATGCCATCCGGCTGAGAATGCCTTTATGTTTTGGCAATTTTTCCCGACTCGCTTCGCTCGTCGGTAAATCTAATTGCCGTGGCATAAAGACACACTTCTCAGCCTTATAGCATAAATAACTATTATGACGTTATTAACTGGCAGTAATGCAATTAATTTATATCCGCAAAATTTCGAAAATACTTGGATTGGTTTGCATTTCAGCACGAATGTAGTAAATATGCCAAGTTTTAACTCATCTTAGATTTATTAAAATTTTTTATGAAATTGCATGCATACGTTTTTAAAAAGTTGTCGAGCTTTTTACATTTTTTGTAAAAAGAAAAATGATTTAATCGAGCTAAAATGAGGTTCATGTGTATTGCTTTATCTAATAACGACGTGCGTAGCGAATACGTGAGGAAAAGTGTGGAGGTACCCCGTACCCAATTTGTTAAAAGTCCATAAAAATATATTTCTTTTGTGTGCGATTATTTAGTGAACTAATGAAAAATGAACTTATGAGGACGGGGTCATGGAGGGGGAGGCAATTTGTCAGGGATGGATGAACTATAATCTTACTAATCAAAAATATATAAATATTTTTGAGTTTTTTTATTGTAACCGTAATATGTATATCTATCTTGATACGGTAATAATGGTACCATTTAGGATGGGCGATGTGGAGAGTTATTTTCCCAAGAAGGCAAGCCCTAGTGAAGAACTAGTCCTACGCTTAATGATTGCTTGGCTTCTGTAATGCAGCCACAAGAGTGGGCAACTACAGATCGCTAGTGCTTGGTTAACCTACCAGGAAGATCTCCTAAGAGACTCACAGGTAGTTACGCAATGCCCTAGAGTGCCGCAATAACTACTCCTTGAAGGATGGCTCCAGATGATCTTGGTGGTCCTGAAAAGGACCGCTTGAATAAAACTCAAAGTGAAATATTAAACACCATAAGCATGTATAGCGTGGTAGATTGGTTCTTTTAATATATCTGATGGTTGGTTCAACGATTCCTGTTGAGAGGTAAGAGACAACACCTTCTGATAAAGATGAATGGGTGAGGTCTGTCTTCGCCGTGGTTGCATTGGCTTGATGGTTGGTACCCTGTAATTTAAGATGAGTGAGACGGATGTCTCTGAGTTAAGATGTTAGAGTCCGACGTGTGATTCCAACGTAGAGAGCTAGAAACTTCGCCCAGGTTAAAGATGGGTAGGCGTAGTTACTTCTGCAGTGTGTGGTCAGCTTCCGGCGGGAAGGGGTCCAGTCTCCGTGTCCGTGTTAACATCTCCGTGTCCGTTTTAACGTCTCCGCTGATAATCTTCTTACAGCTCTCAGGCAAGATGGCCCCGACTCGTAGACTAAAGTTGTGGGAGAACTTTTCCTGACTATTCCGGAGTTCTCAGCATAATCCTTCTTCTTTGTTCTCGGAATGATGTCCAGGTATCCGGTTTCTTGATTTTGAAGAATCTTGATTCCAAAAAAAAATGTCCGAAATGGGGAAATATATATCTTATATATTATATATTTATTTGGGGGAAATATATACCTTTAATTCCGTTTTTCTTAGAGAAAATCCCGAACCAATCAGAACTCAGTTCCATACGTCAAACCTAAATCCAGCATATTTCTATAAGTATTTGGCATTTATTAGCACTCTGTTTGGCCAAATTGACATCGAATCGTATCAATCTTCATTTCATTTAATGGTATATCAAGTTTATACATTCAAAATATTTTTTCTCAGGGAGGAAACCCGGCTAGAACTTGTAATGAGTGATTCTTTATACTTCGTAAATTCTTAGTAAAAAAAGAATAAAATAAAAATTCTAAAAATAAGAAAAATCTTATTTCTTTTTATAATTATTTATTCATGAAAAACTGATTTTTCTTTACTTTAATGGTTGATAGTTAAAAATACTTATGTAACTATTCTCGATTTTGAATAAAATTAATTTTGATGACGACTAAATTTATTTACTATAGCATATAAATGTCAAGTAGACATATTTTAGGTAAATTTAAAAAATTGGATTCGTTACGGTCATCCACCCTGCTTCGGTCTCGGTTCGCTCGTCTTCAGATAGTAAATGCATCCTTTTCATTCTCAGCGGTCACCCATTCAGCACTGACCACGCTCAATCTTGCTTAACTTTTATGATCCAACAAAAACCATAGATATACTTACTGTATTGAATCAAAACTTATTAAGTAAAGGTATACTCTTGTACCAAATTTAATCTCAATTCAATTATTTTCTGATTTTTACAATTTTTTAAAAAACACACAAGTCATGCGATTAAAAATGAACTGACACTGATAATAAGATGAGACTTAGCATAAATGTTAGTCTTATACCTGGCTACATGTGTGCCAGATTTCAATCTGATCGCATCATTTTTCCGCTTTATGATTTTTCGAAATTTCTGCTGTCATTATTGCGGGCAAATGAGGTTATAATTTTTCCCCCAATAGCACAATAACAGCGATAGACTGACTTTTGAACGAAGTTTCAACTCTCTAGCATAAATGCACTGGGCGCTAGGATGTTATCACTCATACAGACAGACACGTTTCTGAAAACCACTCAAAAGGCCTTTAAAACACATGAAACGGATAATTCCGGTTTTATCCAGTTTCGGATATATTGTGTTCTCAAGGAAATTCTACCTCATCAGTTGTGATGAGGTAAAATTACGAGATTCCCCAAGTTTCCCCGTTCCCTAAGTTTTTTGCTTATTACAAAAGTAAATTATATCTTTATTCCCATCAAAAGTTTTATTAAGACGTAAAACATTTGGTTTGTTATTAGAGCAAAGTTTCCTTGTAGATATTTTGTCTACGTGTTCCTTTTCCATGAGGTATTATGATAGGAATCGCTCAAGCGTAGGTATTTCAGAATACTCAAGTAACGTACTAAATTTATTCAAGTTTACCATTTTAACAATGTATCTCAAAAGTTATTCTTTTCTGTTTTCATATTTCTTTTTCTTTTAAAACATTTATTGAAAGGAATATGATTAAAATAGCTGATTTTATCTTTCCTTGACGTTTGTTTTGTGAAAAAAATATTTACAAATATTTTTTATTAAATATATTATAAAAAAAGAAATTAAATATAATATAAAGAATTAAAATATATTTATAGGATCAGTATATCAAGTATACTAATCCTATATAAATAAATATATATAATATATATTATATATATATATAATAATATATATAAAATATGGTGTTGTGAGTGTATCTATGTCTGTATGCACCATACGTTTCTATAGGATACGTCTGTTAAAGATATGGCTATTTATGCCAGTTGAGACACATATTGTGACACTAATTGTGACAGAATTTTGGCATTTATTTATTTAAATTTCTCTAAAATCCAAATTTACATGCAGTACTGTCTATTTTAATAATTTCTGATTTTATTAGAATTCAGCGAAACGTGTGGGTGTAATATAATTACCGTCAGAAAAAGTTTGGATTTTACTAAAAATAATATAGATAAGTGGGTGACTCTAACTTCCTCTCAGGAACAAAGCCATCTGTCACAATAGCAGAAATATGATTGAATTATAAATAATCGTATTTTGTGCTGACAGTTTATAATTAAATTTTAAATGCGACAAAATTTCTTTGTTTTTGAAAAATTACATTATATTTCAGGCTATGCAAATGTTTTTACTGTTTCAATATCCGAGGATTAATTGAAAAATAAAAGACAGCAAAAAATTCTGAAAACGTTTTCGGGGGAATAGATGTGAATAGATGATTGATTGAGCTTTCCTCTGTATTCAAAACTTGCTGTTTCTGTAAATCTCAATTTAGAGAGTTAACAATATAGATTTTTGCCAATTCATTTTAATCAAGTTGGCACAGACTTTGTTTTATTTTTTATAAACTGATTTTTATTGAATTACTTGCCTATTTCATACGAAGAGATAACAAACAATCTGTCCTTCCGTTTAGCAACCGTGGATTACAAAAACTAAAAGAAATAGAATTACACATATTTCTTTTGTTATAAGCAAGCTGTAAAATAGTATCTTTAGAGCCTATAAACATATCTAGAACCCAATTTTTTATTGCGAAACTAAACAAAAATACTTTCATTACACCTTAATTGCATTCAAAAAATTTAAAAAAGATAGAGAAAAGAGAATTAAAAAAACAATAAGATTGTAGAAACCTAGACTTAATTTTTTTTAAGTTTTTTAACATTTTAAGAAGTCAGTTTTTATTTATTTGTTTTATTTCTTTCCCTCTTTAGTAATATTTACTGTGAATATAATTAGTGTGGTTAAAAAATAACACTTTACAGCGTAGTAGGGTATTATACTATTTTAGTATACACTGTAAATTCGAATTTTTAAATTAAAGATTTTCTTGTTTATATAAAGTCATTTTCCTTTTAAAGCCCTAAACAAGCAAATTTTTCATAGTGATTGTGTTCTGTTCTAATATTTGAATATTAGAATACTGTTCAGTATATTTTTATATTTTTTCTGTTTTTATATTTTTTACTTTGTCATTACGAAATTCTTGACATATTTTATGTTAATTAATTTTATCATTTGATACTACCGAGTTTTGCAAAACATGAATAGTTGACACAATATAATTAAAATTAAATAAAATTAATTAATTTTATTTTTTTAAATTACATTACATTTTTAATTTAAAAATAATAATAAAAATAACGAGTTCGGTAGGTTAGTGGAAGAGCGCCCGCCTTTCGACGTGGAGGTCGAGGGTTAAAATCTAGCCGGAGGAGGACCTCAATATGAGGATATCACCTGTACCGTACACTCTCTTGAATTCAAGACCGGGCAACCCATCCAGAGTCTGAAGTAGGGAGGATGAGCGTAGCGAATCCGATGTGATGAGGAAACATTCTGAGGTACCCCGTACCCGATTTTTTATATAAATTACATCTCCCGCATAGACACAGCGGAAGTTATGCTTGTCACACTCTCCTTGTCACGGCCTGCTTTGGTCGCCGTGGTTCCGTGGGAGCTATTTTTGTCCTGTCTGTCTGGGACAGTAGGCTTACCAACAACAAGAAGTGGGAGCCCCTCTACTATACTACCCCCTACCCTCTAGAGCATCTGAACCTAACTGACATCGTAGAGGTGTGTGTGTATTGTTTGCGCCAATTAAGATAGGTCAGCTTAATCGTGGTATTGGCCTTGTATGGCATGAAGTCAACGACCACGAGTTGGGATCATAGTGTGGTTTTCAAGCTAACGTTTTCGTTGGTAGTTGGGATTATGACAAGGTGTTGCTGGCACACCTCACTATCCTCCAATAATCTAT
>JACMZG010000022.1:10895882-11018382 GCA_018340805.1 Microvelia longipes
AATCTAGAAAGAAAATTGTTTTAGGACTTTTTTTCCAGTAAGTCTTGCTCAATCCAGTGATCTAGAGATAAGTAGCTATGTAATTGAAACTTCCTCTCCCAGAGGAGTGAACCGTAGACACGAGGTTTCATTAACCAGAATTTCGGCATTACCACCTAGTTTGTGCTTGATAAGTTTTAGTAAAATAAATTAAGATCGAATTTAATTTTCCCTTTAAGCACAGTCAACAGTGAGCAACCGTCTGAATTTTTGTTTTATGCAACTCTTTATCAAACATAAGTGCACCAATGAAGACATCAGTGTAGGGACAACAGTCACCCTTAATTAGCCCTTTATTCCTGTTTCATATGTGTAAGTAACTGTTGATTACCTCTGCTAGATCTTCTGGATGATGGTTCCGGAGGTGTTTGGTCTCCTCCAGAAGACATGGAAACTCTCCTAGAAGATTCATCAAACTCGGAAACACTCAGCATCCTGAAATTATTAAATCCACATTGAAAATAATCACGATAGTTTAATTATAAAGGGGGGTTTTCCCAGTTTAATAGCGCGGTCTAGCAGAATCTAGGAAAAATCTTAACTGGATTGTGAAAGATGTGAGAACCCTTTGTTACTTGCCTAATTAATCAACTTTCTCAGTGAAGAGTACTTTAGTTGATGTTTGATCTACAAAACATATAAGAGTATTTATAGGACTTCTAATATTAGTGCATTTAGAAGTGAGAACAGATTATATCATCTAATCTTATATGATATCATATAATCTTAGATTATCATATAATCTTATATCATATAATCTTATATAAGGTACATTAATTGAGACTCGTACTTGAAACTTTTAACTATACACACTGGAAGGCAGCAATTATAAAAAATAATTAAAAGAACAACAAACAACTTTAAAATTATGATAAAAATAAAAGATAAAAAATATCATACAAAACAAGAGGCCTACCGTTCACGGCGTCGGAGATGGAGGCCACTTTGTTACCCCCGCGCCTTCCTGTGGCCACTACGCGGACACAGGGTCACTGTCTTATGTCAGTTTATCATTTTGCTATTTAATATAAGTGCCATACTGCCATGATATAACCGAATTTTTAAATGTATCAGTCAAAAAAACCTGATTTGATTACATTATATTATATGTATACGTCAATCAATAAAACTAGTACTAATAATACAATGAAACTTTTTGTTAACCATACATAGTGGTTGTGCTAAAAAGTTTAGCATGATCTAAACAATTAATGAAGATTTGTGATATCTTGAAATGTTTGTGGGGTCATTATAGTGGGTTAATGACGTCACGCATTTTTCATAAACAAGAGGGTTTTGGACATTTACGCGGTTTGTTTTTGTACCAAGTTTCATTTTGATTCGAGAAAGCGTTTAAAAGTTATCGTGTACTATAGAAACGTCTAAAAATAAAAAATTTCATAATACACACACACACACAACACACACACACACACACACACACACACACACACACACAATTTATATATAATATATATATATATATATATATATATATATATTATATTCCGTTTCAGGTATTTTCAAGGCCTTCTAAATAGTTTTCGCAAAGTTCTGTACATGTGAGTGTGTGTGTGTGATCTGTTATCATGGTCGTTTCCAGAGCATTTATGCTATAGAGTTGAAACTTTGTGCAAACATCAGTCTATAGGTGTAGTTGTGCTATCCGGAAAATATTTTATATGTCGTCATTGACCCACAATAATGAATCAGCAAAAATTTCAAAAAAGTGTAAACGCGATGGTTCAATTTGAGATTTGGCGCGAATATATAAAACTATCACATGTGTCAAGTTTCATCTCATTATCAGCATTAGTTCAATTTTTATTGAATGATTTGTGTACCTTTTTTAAAAATTGAATTAAATATCAGAAAATAATCTAATTGAGTTGAAGTTTAGCACAAGTATATAACTTTTACATAATAAATATCTTCACTAAGTTTCGTTGTTTTAATAAGAATAGTATATCCATGTTTTTATTGGATCATAAAAGTAAAGCAAGATCAAGCGTGGTCAGTGTCTGGTTGGGTGGCCGCTGGGTATGAAACGGATGTATTAAATATTTGAGAACGAGAGAAGCAAGTCTGAAGACGTGTCGCAGTATAAATAAATTTAACGATTTTAAATTCTGAGAGCGAGCAAAGCGAGTCCGATGTAGGAAGTATGAGCGTAGCGATTACGATGTGATGAGGAAAAGTTGGAGGTACCCCGTACCCGATTTTTTACTATTCTACTGCTTATTCTAGTTAATATTGAGAAAGAATAAAAATCAATAACACCAAAATATATTAATCAAGGAAAGATAAAAAAAACACTTTTCTTTTAGTTATGTCTCGGGAAAACCAAGACGTAATACAAATAATTAATTTATTAAAACCATTCCACACGTTATTGAGAATTTCTGGAAATTTGTTTCACAATAAAAATTACAATTACTCGAATTACCTGCACATTTACAGCATTGTGATTTATGTATTCCTTCTAGTGGCAATAATTACAGACAAATTATATTCAGAGAGACCTCTCGGTTTTAATAAATTCGATTTGTTATTCTATGAAATACAATTCTATATTTTAATGACAGCTTTGGTTTTCAATTTTATTAATAACCATCGAATGTGTACATATATTAAGGATGTAGTGGATTTATTTATTCATGCCTGTAGTTATTCGAACCAACTAAATTTGACTAATAAATACATAATGATTAAAATTTTAATTGTATTTTTTGTACAATTTATTAAATTTTCACTTGACTTATCTTATAGGTATAATTATAAGTCGATTTTATTTATCATCCCTTATCGATCTTTTCCCATTTTATTTATTTTTTTAACGACTGAGCATTTTTGTGTTTTACTGTATTTCTTGAATAAAATCGTATTATGTTTAAATAATAATTTATTTACAATAAGGGATTGTTTTACGTTTGAAAATAATATCAAAAATTACGAATTAGCTGTAGATTTGAGCGAGAAGATAAACAAAATGTTTGCACTGCAGAGTTTATTTGTTATATTGCTTTGTTTATTTATGTTGTCTAGAAAGCTCTCAGTGTTTATTTTTATTGTTTACAATCAGTGGCATCATGTAAATTTCTCTTTTTATTTGTTGTTATGGGAAAGTGAAGTGTTATTATTACTTTTAATTATTTTTTATTCCTCTATAACTACAATAGAAACGGTACGATGTTAAGTTATTATGTAATACCTAATAAGTTTGATCATCTTCTATATATGTATATTAAAAAAAATAAGTAGAAAATTTTGGTTGCTTATAACTCGAAAACTACTTAAAGAATCTAAACCAAAGTTGACAAATCATATATCAGATGGAGTCATAAACTATGTCAGATCTTGATCAGTGCTAAAATAACAGTAGGGGATTAGTGAAAAAATTATTTCTCTGAGTGCTTACAGTTCGAAATCTAATAGATAGATCTTGACTAAACTTCTTTTTTAAATAGAATTACATGTAGACTAAGCGTCTTTTTTATAATGAAAATTCGCTAAAAAGGTAAAAATCGAAAAATAATTTAATCGATTTAAATGTGGTACAAGTGTATCTCAAAAGATAATACATATGCAAACGAAGTTTTATTTTTGATACGGCTAGGATAGATACGAGCAGCATCCAGCGAGGCCAAAACATGGATGGGTGACTGCCGGGAAATAAAACGGATTTTAACAACCTGAAGACGTGCGAAGTTAGTCCGAATAGGTACTACAATATAAATTAGGTTATATCCATTTTCTAAGGACCAGCAAAGCAAATCCGATTTAGTAAGGGAAAGTTGTAACGCTTTTTACAAGCAACAATAATTGTTCACTTTTACTGCTTTTTCACAATTCACAATAAAAATCAAATCAACACGGTATATAATATCGGCCATTGGTTAATTATTAATGGAGGAATATAAAACGTCCGAAACAAAAATAAAATGACAAAAGAGGGAGTGCCGGAGTTATGTTGTTTAACCTGTCGCCTGTAACACAAAAAGCTAATCGATCCTATAAATTAATAATTTGATTTTAATGTTTAATTGAATTATTTCATTAAACATTTACGTTTTTAAAGCTTTTTCATTTGTCAAGAAGAGTGGGAAAAAGTTTTTTTTATTAAAAAATCGGGTACGGGATACCTCGGAGCATTTCCTCATCACATGGGATTTGCTAACGCTCATTGACCCTGCTTCGGACTCGCTTCTCTCGTCCAAAGAAATATACGAGTCGTTAAATTTATATTGCAAAAAGGCTTCGGACTAGCTTCACTCGTCTTTATAATGTAAGTACATCCGTTTATTCCCAGCGGTTACCCACCAAGGCACTGACCACGCTCGATGCTGCTTAAATTTTATGACCCAACAAAAATCATAGATATACGTACTTAGTGTACTTATTTATTACCTAAAAGTATACACATGTAGCAAATTTCAACTCAATCAGATCGTTTTTCCAATTTATTTGGAATTTAAAAACAAACAAACACAAGCCATAAGAAAAAATTAAACTAATGCTGATAATGCAATGAAACTTGGAACATGTATTAGTCTTATTCATGGCCACAAGCGTGCCTAATCTCAATTTGATCGCAACATTTTTTTGCGTATTGTGATTTTTCGAAATTTTTGCTGAGTCATTATTGCAGGTTAATGACTTCATAAAAAATATTTTTCAGATAGCACAATTCAATTCAATTCAATTCAATTTATTTCATTATAATATAAATACAATAATCACATAGTATTTAAAGCAAATGATCTACGCAACAATCACACCTATAGACTGATTTTTGTACAAAGCGTGTAACCTCTTTAGCATGAATACACTCGGAGCTACGATGATAACGGACACAACACATACAGACAGATACACACACACAGACAGACAACTTCGTGAAAATCACTTAGGAGGCCTTACAAACACCTGAGACGAATAATTGCGGTTTATTCCGTTTTTGGATATTTTTGGCAAACACAATACTTTCTTACAAAAGTAAAAATAGTTATTGCTTATAGTACAAAAGACATTAAATAAAAACAAAACAACAACGTAAGACATGGGTTTAACGTTTATAGGAAATGTAATAAGCAAAATGCAATGCTACATCTGGGAACTGTTTTATCATGCGATATTCGTCATCATTGATGGTTTGACATAATGTCATGTTCCAATCTGTTTCGTTACATCTAACTCACCAGGGCGCCGACAAAGCCTGAACTTACTCTGTCCTTCAATTAATATTCCAATTTGTAATTGAAATGCACAGCAGTAAAAAAGAAAAGGAAATATAAACGAGACGACATGATTAAATCACTAAGAAGGTGAAAACGTTGGAGAATAAATACAAATAGATTAATTACTGGTGAAAAGAAATACATTACAAATTAGTGAAAAGATAATTACTAAAAAAGAGAGTACAATTATTAGTCAGGAAACCCAATGTTATAGTACGACAGAGTCCTGTAGCTGACTCGAGATATCCTAGGTGCATTAGCTAACTCTTAAATTATTTTATTTGTCTGTTTCAGAGTCAAAGATATTTCAAAACATTATCTCATCTTATTTTCTCGAGTAATGTGAGTATGCAATAATTAATTTTCCTTCCCTACTTTCTTTGGTATGTAGGAAAATTGTTGTAATTGAAGAACTACTTGCTACTTGCTGTATGGTACAAATATCCCTGGACCGGCTGCGGCTTAGCGCTATCATCAGCAGGAGGGGCAACACTCCAGCCTTTAACTAATAAAGTTATGTCAAGAACATAATTTTTTTTCTTAATGAGCACGACGAACTCTTGAAGATAATACAGGTATAGATAAGACCGGTACAAGGATATTCATATCCAGCAGCAAGTATCGACGGTAGCTAATTCTTTAATTACTTCTTATTAATTAACTTGTGGTAAATATAACCTCATGAATTTAAGACTGTTGTCTTTGTTGTGTATGTTGTAATGTTGTCTTTACTATAGAAATCTAAAAGCAATGTATCGTCATAATGTTGTTCATCATAATCATGTTGTTGTTTATGAAACATATATTATGTCACTAACCAACAATAATGTCTCAGCAGAAATTTCAAAAATTTACTTTAAATTGAATATATAATAGATTAATCTAAGTTAGTAGTTCATGTACTACTTTATACTTAATGCCACATATACTATTTGCCTATTCGTGTTTTTGGCAAATAAAACAAATAAGTCAAAATAATACTACCAGATTTTTTTGGTTTTTCTTATCGTTTGATAAATATAATTGTATGCTAACGCGTGCCAAAAACCAATGCCAAAACCAAAAATTCGCCAATATTAAATTTCAAATACTAATAATAAAAGAAACTGATAAAGGACAACATCAATATGATCGCAAAGCGACCATAGGTAGGCGCAAGGGCAGCGAAGAAACTCTTACCGTCGACGCCGTATAGCCGCCAACAGGGAGATGGCTTTTTGTTTTCAGCACTTTGTTACATTTTATGGCAGGAATGAGTGGAAAGGGAAATTTGTTTACTCAGTAGGGGAAAGTAATGCAAATGAAATTAGGGGGGTAACTTAAATACACCTTTAGTTTTTAAAGCACTTCTAACTTAACTAGACTTTACTTTGAACTTAATATATGTTTTAACCATCATTGTGGCCATCCTCAGAATATAATAAAACAAGCTCTACATTTATAGGTTGACTATACAAATATTATTTTAAAGACTAAAAAAGACTAGATTTAAATGTATTTAAAATATCGGGTACGGGGTACCTCGGAACTTTTCCTCATCACATCGGATTCACTACGCTAATCCTCCTTGCTTCGGACTCGCTTCGCTCGTTCTCAAAATATACAATTCGCCAAATTTATAATGCAGCATGTCCTCAGACTCTCTTCCCTGGTCCTTATATAGTAAATGCATTCGTTTCATTCTCAGCGGTCACCTATACAGCACTGACCACGCTCAATGCTACTTAACTTTTAAGGTCCAACAAAAATCATGGATAATATACTTGTTGTATTGAAATAAAACTTAGTGTACTTATTTATTAAGTTAAGGTATACTCTTGTACCAAATTTAAACTCAATTGAACAATTTTCTCTAAAATATGTATACAAATCACACGATAAAAATTAAACTAATACTGTTAATGAGATGACTCTTGGCACATATGTTAGTCATATACATAGCCATATGTGTGCTAAATCTCCGGGGTGTTAAAATTTTTCTGGGTTTCATAATTTTTCAAAATTTCTACTATGTCATTATAATCACCATACTTCTACTATACGGTATAAATGAGAAAAATTAAAAATATGACGTAGAGGTGCCTCTATTTGTCAGGTGAGAGTCTAACCTGATATGAGACTCCTCCTGACAAGTAAATGTACTTCTAGGTTATATTTTTTAATTTAATAAATCCAGTTCTTTTCAGCTTTTAAAATAGTATTTGTATAGACACTCTGTAAATATAAAGTTTGTTTAAGAATGAAGTTTAATGGACTGTGAGAAACCTTAATTAGGAAAAGTAATAATGCAGTCCGAGTTTTGTTAGATTAATTTATTTCATCAGAGCTTTCGCAGAAGCGATGCTTGGCATCCTCAGTGAATCTAATCTAATATAACAAGAAAAACACCCAAACAAACCCAAAATTCTAGAAATGCTATGCATAAAAACCGATAATAATACAGTGAATAAAAAACAGGACGTGAAAAATCTAAATAGCATCTATGCCAATATTTTAAATTTGAAAGAATTACCGCCTTTCTCCCCTCCACTTCTTATACCCACCTGTTGAATCCTATCCCTTTTATACCAGCTGTTTCTAGTTTTTAAATAACAATTTTTCTTTTCTTAATTGTTGTAATGTATTTATGTTTTACTCAATTTTTTAATATTAACTTTTGGTTTGATGCTCTTAACTGTTGTTTAACATATGTGGTGGTGTAACTATATTACTTATTGTAAGTTTGGGCTATGATTATTTTAATATTAACTTGCATTTGTTTCGAATTGTTTTTTTTTGCCTTGTTTATTGGTATGTATTTTTTATTTCTGTTTTTTGTAATTGGTTTATGGTTTTGTTTACTTGTTATTAAATTCACTGAGGATGCCAAGCATTGCTTGTGCGAAAGCTCTGATGAAATAAATTAATCTAACAAAACTCGGACTGCTGTCTTCATTATTACTTTTTCTAATATAACTTGTTTTATTATATTCTGAAGATGACCACAATTATGGTTGAAATGTACTAAGTACAATGTAAAGTCTTCGTTTCTTCTTGTTGAATTAGTAGGGCTTTAAAAATGGAATTCTACAAAATTAGTGGTGCCTATAAATAGAAGTTGTTGCAATATCTCTAGTCGGCAATATCCAAAAATATCGTTTTTTTCGATTTTTACACAATGACATGATTATAATAAAATACCTTACCCTTTAATCTTTCATATTATTATGATTATTTCCTACAAATAATTATTAACTTTAAGTACCAAAAAACTTTACTAAACTAATTTTTTACCATCATAATTTTGAGTAACGAAATGTTTGGTTCTGCTAATTACATTTATCAAAAAAACTAATATGAATACTCAACATGAAGACAATTTATTATATTTTAACATTCTAAAATTAACTGGTTCTTACATTCTAGACAAAAATCATAATATATCAAAATTCAATTTGATTTATTCGTTAATTATTAATTTCTCATTATTAATGAGTTTATTATTGAGTTTAAAATACTTAAATTTTCTCTTTATGAGTGTAAGCAGCATGAGTTTACATTTCTTTAGCATTCAATCCAAAATGTCAATTTTAGTTTCGATAATTCATTCCTATTTCGTTTATTTTAAAAGTCAAAAAGTTTATAAATTACTTAATGTGTTAAAAGTTAATTATAGTAAGAAATTCAGTTATTGGTTTTTATTGAGATTCACCTATGTTTGTTTTGCTAGTATTATATTTTACGTTTTACGAAATGGCGTTCATTCACTGCCTGATGTATTATTTAATGTACAAATTGTATACGTTCTGATATTACTGGAAACATGTTATTATTGTACAAATTCTTTATTGATTAAGTTGAATTTCATTATTAAGAAAATAAACCCTGAAGAAATTTTAAACTTTTTTAATGAATTCGAACGTATTATTGGTTTAAGTGTATTGATAAATTCTCATATTGGTTTCAATTCTGCTTTTACTTCGTTTTATTCTTTATTTCAATTATTATACTTTTATTATGCGATAGTAGAATTTAATTTGACACTTGTTGACATTATATTATCGTCGTCTGATGGTTTTTTTATTGTTATATATATAAACTATGTAAACTACATGATATGCAATAGGTTAATAGTTGTGGTAAGTTAATAAACATATATATTTAGCTTTATTAAATTAACCAAAATTCCCTTCCCAAATTAGCCAAAGTTCCTCAGATCACTAGGACGCGTCTTCCAGAACCGAACACATCATCCCTAATCATCTACGCTATGATCACAGACACCGCTTAATCTGGGTCTCCACTTTCAAAGTGCTCGGTCCGAAGGTTTAGTATCTTTCCCACCCTCAACCGGCCCGCAAAACTTTCTCTTTACATTAGCTGATGATGGAGGCAATAGAAACGTAGATCCAGACTTGTCTCAGACCAAATGCTACCCCGAGTTTGCGTAACAGCCAAAGGAAACCATATAAAACCTAAGCCGAATTGGCCGGCCTTGGATACAAGACCTCCCAAGAGAAGGATACAAGGGGTAACCCTGTATAAGGTCCTCCCCTCGGCTGAATTTAAACCCTCAACCTCCAGGTCGTAAGGCAAACGCCCTACCACTGCTCTGCTGAGCTACCAGACCTCTGTAGCTCATATTATTATTTTGATATTATAATTAAATAAAACCGTTAGTTTAAAATAACTTCTAATATAGTGCAGGATCATATAGTATTGATACTGCATAATCAGTCCAGAACCAAAGATTTTTTGTCACTTCCATTACTCTTACCAAAGATTTTTTGTCACTTAAGACTCTTTACTAAAATCAATTTTTTAGATGTAGTAATAATAAAAATAATGCCCGTTTTGTGCCTTATGATAAGATAACCCCTAGAAACCACCTCAGGTGGTAGTGGTAACCGATTTGCTCAAAGTATAATCTAAACTAAGCGAAATTTCTATGAGATCAATAATCTTGTATAAACTGAGAGCTCGACCAAGGATGCGTTCCCCCGACCACCATGGTGTCGAAGGTATAATTAGCTTCAGTATAAATAATGAAGCTCTAACAACCTCGACAACGGTAGCGGCTTGTAAAATTATTGAGGAATGTGCTGTGGCGTTTTCATTTTAAAGCTTTAAGACTTTCCCGCCTATGAGTGGTCCTGTGTGGTGCTGCCACCTAGTGCCGAACTGGCGAGGCTCAACTCTGAGTTTTATCTAATTGTAGATTGGGATTTGAGATTCTCAGTCCCGTCTTCACTAATTTCAGTGGTTACCCATTCTAATGGATTTTCTTATCTTCTTTTGGTTTTTTTGTGTTTTCCTAGCTAATTAGGAGGTGTTATTTTCTTTTATTCGCTTCAGAATAGTTTATTTCTTTACGATTTGTCCTCGAGTGGCACACTGATTTTTTGTAACCTTAACGAAGTGTTACCTTTTTTTTTGCTTTTTGCCGAAAACTTTTGCCGTGTTGGCTGTTTCTTTCTTTATTTTCATTGATTTGGATAATTTTAAGGTAAATTTTATTATTTAAATACCTTCATTTGAGTTTTGATTTACTTTTGTCCGTTTGTCTCAGCGGTCCTTACAGTTTTTGGTTATTTTGTCTAGTTGTGTCTGAGAGTGACCGGTTGGAGACCGGCGAGCCTGTTCTGTCTTTCTTTTGAGTCTCGGAGTAGCTGTGGGACCAGTCAATATTGTTTGGAATACTTTGGAATGCTGTTGAACCCTCTAATTATTGCCGTACCGGTGAGTTTATTTTTTTTTGTATTGGTAGCCAAGCCAAGTTTGGTGATGTGTTACTGGATTTAATTTTGTATATCTTTGAGCCCTGTTGAGGCCTTATTTTGATGCCAAGGATTACAGTTTCAGGTTGGGACCTGAATCTTAGTAAGGACCCGTTTAGTCACTTTGGTCTGGGATTACCTGATTGCAGCGTCACAAGATACAGATTCTGGTTATGCGGACAGAAGGATTCAACTACAGCATTTTCATCTTGATTTTAACTCTCTCTCTCTCTATATATATTTTTATACCTATATACATCTTCTTTTGAGTGACATATGCCATTCCCGTTTAGGGATATTAGCTACAGTTTGTTCTGTATCTTAATAATCATATTAATTTTGTTAATAAGTTTACTTCATATGTTAAGTATAGCCTTCCGAAAGGAAAATAAGACTTTTAACGTAAACTGTAAGCACTTATTTACTTCTGGTACCATAAGTAACCCGGTTAGGTTCGTGGTGAGTCACCTGCTTAACGGGTACTCCTTAATATTTAGACTGGGGAGTTTCAATTTCTTTTACGGGTTTTTTTTTTTATTAATAATAAATATTGTTTTATGTATTCTATTTGTATTATCTTGCCTAGAGATTTAGAAATTTCATTATATATTCTTAAGACTCTATTCTGTGTCATTATTTATCTATTTAGGTCTACCGAACCCACTTTACGAGCTGCTGTGCAGTCATCCTTTTGGAATAAGGATGTGATGATTTATGCGTCCTGGGTTTAGGGCATAGGAAGTAGAAAAAAAAATAAAATATGGACTAGTATTTGTTGCGTGAGTATAAACTGGCCAGTTTATACTTAGTTATTGGACGTATAATTTTAAAAATTGATTGAGAAATAATTATTGTTCATTAAACGTTAAAATTACTGACAAAAATCGGGTACGGGGTCCCTCAGAACTTTTCCTCATTACATCGGATACGCTCATCTTCCCCGCTTCGCTCGTACTCAGAAATACAGTTCCCCAAATTTATACTGCAACATGTCTTCGGACTCGCTTCGCTCGTCTTCAGATAGTAAATGCATCCGTATTATTCTCAGCGGTCACCCATACAGCACTGACCCAAAGATATAGGAGGAACTAAACTATTGACATAGACGTTACTCCCACATTTTTAAAAAGGTGCGGTTAAGATTTACGTAAATGAGGATTCTAGGGTTTTATGCCAAGCCCTAATATCCTTTGAGTAGTTAAAGCACAACAAATCTTATAAACTACTGCATCTTATGTTTATTTCACGAGTGTTTATTTTTAGGTTGGAGAAATTAACGAATCTCTTTATCAACTTGGATATTCAGATGTCAGCCCATCTACACGGGTGAGATATAAATTTTTAAGTAAATTCCTCATAAATGCATTCGTTTAAAGTATAGTTCTACTTAATAATTTTATTAAAAATTATTTAAATTATCTCAGAGTTAATTTTAATTTAGACCTTAGTTTTAAGAGTTAAATTTATTGCATCGTAAAGTCTGCAGACTTTGACTATATATTGAATATATATTCATTTTTCTATAGTTTCTATAAAGAAATGTTAGGCTTATCTGTAGTAGAAAATAATTTATAAGAATTTTTTTGTTAACAACATTTCCTACTACTGCTCTCTTTCTCTCTCTCCCCCCTCAGTTAAAAACAGTGAATGAAGAAATTATCAAAATTTAAGCCCAATGAGAAAGAAAACATTAAGAAATCATTAAGAGATTAATAAGTAGCCACAATTTTATATTTTAAATGTTATTACTAAAATACGAAAAATATCATCGTAAGGTAGTTTGAGGGGACTCGGTAAACAAAAATTAAACTACATTTTAAGCGTGCACAATTTTTGATACTATTTAAATCGACGGAAAAAGGAAAAAATCCACGTAAAATATAATAACTCTCTTTGGGTCATTGTGGCCTAAAGAGGCACAATTAGAACATTGATTAAGTTGGTGTGATGGCCAAGTGTAATTCATAGATGGGTTTTTGGAACTCCAAAATTTTCAATATCTCTAGGTCACAAAGAGCCTGAAGAGAGGCTCATTACTTGCATTATTACATTTTACTTGCATTATTTTTATTGTTTCTATTTTACTCGATACGGTATAGTAATCAAATTACTATCTATTTTTGTAGATAGTAATATCCCATCTATGTATGTACATAGTTAACCATCTGCATTATTTCTAATTAATTTTCAGTTTAAAATATCCATGGTTTTGAAAATGAATAGAGAAATAAATTTTACAGCTCTTGGTTTCTTTACTCTAAATAAACAAACTTTACATTCGGTAAGTGCTTCGCTGTGTTTCATCCAACCAATCATATAATAATTTCATTATTTATTAGTATAGTTAAATTGATGTTTATGTTATATTTCATTTGTTTTAACAATATTTAACATAGATGGTTTACAAAGTATTGTAAAAACAATAATTCTCGGGATGTTGGAGGTTCAAATATTATTTTCTTGTGGTAAAAAAGTGTGAAAATGAGATTTTTTATCTATCAAACAACGTGTTGTTAAGGGTTATAAAGTTTTACCATCCGCAAATCAGCACCAAAATGGTAGAAAGACGATGGATGAGTGAGTGCTCTTTAAGAATTTTTTGTGTATTGAGGAAAAAGAGAAATTTGCATTTACTCATCCGTTTATAAATAGCTGTATACCATTTCCGCGTGAATTCGAACCTCTAATGTCAGTTTTATTTTGGAAGTTCCATTCACTTATTTGCTCACGAAATTAACTTATCTCCAAGTTCCATTCACTTATCTGTCAACCCAAAATGTTTTATTTGGATAGCTAACTTGTATCTAAAACCCTTAAAAATAATAATTGTAAATTTATAAGAAAACGGCAGTGCATTATCTTTTTGCTTGTGCGTCCAATTACATAGGACGCACATAGGTTGCTTCGAAAAACAAAAGAACATAGCAGTGCTCCTCAATATTTCAGTGATGAGGCCCTCAACTAAAAACATAAACACAAACTGGTCAATTGAGTGTTATTAAAACACCATAGAGTAAACCATCTATGTATATTGTTTGGCTGAACTTCGGTATACGGTGCACCCTGTTATCAATACTATGTATCGATATATTTTTAGTTTAGAGATGTGACGTAGGAATAATCGATATATGCCTTTTATTTTACGTTTATGAACATATTTTATTATTTTTTTTAAATGTTTTTTTTTGTTTGTGTTTTTTTATTTGTTGTAAAATGGTTTATAACTATTTTCATATTTTTTTAAATGTTTTTATAATGTTTTAACTGTGTTTTCATAAGAATAATCGATGATACACCACATCTAATCTTATGTTATGTGTATTTTTCACGTATTTTTGTGTTTGTTATTTTCAGGTTTTTTTTTGTTAATGTTTTCATTTATTTGTTGTATGGTTTTTTTTAATGTTTTAATTATAATTAATAATTTAACGACGCTGCTTTTAAATGCTCAGTTCTCGTTTTCGTGTCGCGTAACTAAAAATATATCGATATAATATAGTATTGATAACAGGGTGCACCGTACACCGAAGATTTACCTATTGTTTATTTATGGTTACAACGTTTAACATATAATGTCACCAAACTTTACCTGACTTCGACCTGTCTTATAGATACGAGTGTGCAGAACAATGTAATTCTTACTTTTTCGATTTGAAGACTTCTTAGTCGGCCTCTAATAGTGCCAAACGGAACAAGTTCAAATAATCTTTTGTTGCTTAACGATTTGTGCAGTTTCAACACCTAACCCTACGGTGAATTGTTTCAAAACGACAAGTTTTATCAACACTGTTAAGTGGTATATTGGAGTTACGTGTAGTTTTTTGTTAAAAAAATTAAATCTCTAGAAACAAGAACTAACCAAAACAAGTTCATAATGCTTAATAAGTAGTTAAAAGTCTAACTATTACAACTTTACTCAGACTTCCTAAACAATCCTAGGCTAGACTTAAAGAATGGTATGGGGAGAGTTTTATGTGAGAACTCACTACTTTATAAAACAGCTAAATTTTTTCCCACGAATTTATGCAGACTGAGAGCTTCTCGACAGATCAGTTTTAACGTGATTAAAAATAATTTGCTAATAGACTTCAGTGGTCGTCAATAGATTTAGGTCTCTCAGTAGCGCTTGCGTCAATGTAGATGATAAATCTTGGTTTCGCCTCCATTGTGGAAGGAATCTTCAGGGATAGAAAACGTCATGGATGGGCTCACAATGCTCTATCAATTGAGTTTGGTACATCATGCATTGTGTACTCATCATGATACCTTACAATATCAGTTGAGTTTGGTCTACCAAACTCAACTGATATTGTAAGGTATCATGATGAGTTTACAATGTATGATCTACCAAACTCAACTGATATTGTAAGGTATCATGATGAGTTTACAATGTATGATCTACCAAACTAAACTGATATTGTAAGGTATCTACCAAACTTAACTGATCTACAGATCATGATCTACAGATCATGATCTACAGATCATGCATTGTGTACTCATCATGATACCTTACATCCCTATACATGCCTCCTCTAGTAAAAACGAAACGTTAGATTAATCCCCTACTTTATCGCGGTGATAACCGGAAGACCTAAACCTTCTTGAATAATTAATTTCTTTCTTTGTTGTCTTCATAATCCCCGACTAAGAGACATTCAAATTCATACTGATTTTTGTTCGAATGCAACCCACGTATAAATAGTCTATTGACTTTGATTTTTAGATCGTGGCTACTATGATAACGTACTTGGTTATTTTAGTGCAATTCAGAAACGACGAGGTGACATCTGTAACAATTTCTGACTAAAGGCTAAACATAAGAAGAACTTATCACAATAGAAGAAGATATTTTGTTTGGATAAGATATAAATTTCTTGCTCATCCATTGTATTTGGAATAAATGTGTAAATAACTGATGCATTCTTAATTTAATGAACTGAAACCAAATCCACAAGCTGTTTTCATAACATTTGTCTGCTGCTGACTTATCGGTCGTCTTATTATCGGAAATTCGACGGGAAGAAGCAATTGAAAACCACACTACACAAGGTGATTATTGAAGTGGACAAACACAAATAGTTAATCTAACCCTAGATATCATCAGGATTATCAACAAACAAGATGCCTTTATTATATTATTGGAGTTTCACCCTTTCAGTTATTAAAAGAGCTTTTACATCAATTTAGCCCTTTATTCTATTAAACGATTAATCAAATATTAGAATTTCGCCCTTAATATCATTTAAAGAGCCATCATACATATATGTATATCATTTGAATTTTACTCTTTGTATTATTAAAAGAGCAAAATTATACAATAAAGCTTATAATTACGCTCTTAAAAATTACTTTTTGATAGTTATTGTAGAGAAACTTTACCCATATTATTGGACGGAACATTGATTTTTTTTACTATTCCAACTAAATGAGGTAGATTTATAACTTACTGACTAATTGCTGATTTATTTCAACAACTTATTGTTGTTATTTTCAGCAAAATGTTTTATAATTAAACATTTTTTTAAAATTTAATTATTACATAAACTTAATTGATGTTGAATTCCTGTTAAATTTTTGTGTACGTGACCAATGTAATAAAATATTTGTTTCCTAATATAACTCTGTGATATTTAACACGTTTTTCCCTTTATTTTAATTTTGAGAGAGAAAGAGTGAGCGAGAGAGAGAGAGAGGAAAAAAGAAAGATTTAAATGATGAATCGTATCTTTGTGTATTTTAAAAATAAAAGAGAAATCATATATAGATTGGTAAAAAATATCAAGTATTGATGCGTCAGTTAAAATATTTCAAGCTCAAGTATTTTGTTTCGGTTAATTGTTGTAATCGTGAGAATTATGTATCAGTTAATATACAATCATGAGTACGATGTATCGGTATCATATTATAATCATGAGTATGATGTATCAGTTTAAATATAATCATGAGTATGATGTATCGGTTTAAATATAATCAATAGTATGATGTATCGGTTTAAATATAATCATGAGTATGATGTATCGGTTTAATAATAACTGCCCTAAATATTCTGATCGAGATAAAAAGAGTTTGGGAAAGCGTGCAGCATACAGGCTGTAGTTACTGAAACAACGTTTTTGATCAAAATATTTAGGGCAGTTAGCTGACAGAAAATTAAACGTCAATTGGCATTAGTGGTCCACTGTTAAGTTGGTGCATTAGTTACTTAGAAAAAAGGGTGAAAGTGGTAAAATTAAACAGTTGCCTAAGTGATAAATACAGCTCCGAATACTAGATTTCTCAAGGGACCGTCTACTTTGTTATTTTCATTGCTGGACTATTTAAACTAAAAATAAATGGCAAAACCATAGGTTACTTCGATGACTTATCTATAAAGGTGTCAGGTTTTTCCTGGGAAACAGCTAACAAGATGGCGGAGAGTGACTTGACTACGGTACATTACAGTACATGATAGAAAAGCTTGTCTAAGTACTCATCCAAACATATGTTTTTGTCCAAAAGTCGAAAAAGTTGATAGTACTAAATATCTCGAAGTCGAGATAGATAGTAATCTCAACTGGAAAAAAACAAATAAACAACATTCATAAAAAAAACTAAGACAATACATGTACATGATGCTAAGAACTAGGGGTTTCTTAAGCGTAAGTTAAAGGCGTATCTTATATTATGCAATTTGTGGCTATTTGTTTAGATATGGGCTTAGTGTCTGGGGATCTGCCTCGACTTCGGTAAGAGACCCATAGTTACTATGCAGAAAGCGATATTAAGTATAATGATGTACAAACCTAGAGATGAACATTCTAATGCTCTATATGATAAACTAAATATAATGAATTTGCAAAGTATGTGGCACATTGTTATTTTAATAAATTTATATAACCATAACAACAAGCAACCAATACCGGCTGTAACCAGTCAAACTAGAGCTTCAAATAAGGGTCTGCTGTCGGTACCGTATAAAAAGAAAGCTCTTGGACAGAATCACTAGTTGGTCAAATCCACAAATATTTATAACTCCTTACCTACATATATTTACCCTTCTGAATCCAAAGATACTTTCAAAAACGAACTTAAAAAACTACTCGTAGAAAAACAAGGAAATAAACAATACTAACCAAACATATTTTCCTACATTTAAATTTAAAATGTATATTTACATAATTTAAAATTATGAATTAATCCTTACATACTGAAAAGTATTCGTGTCAAATTTCTAACCGATTAGAACAATCAACCTAAAAAATTACAGAACAAACTGGACATCAGGACAAAGGAGATATAAATTATGCAACGTTTGACATTTATTTATATTTTTAAACGTTAAAAAGGTTTTCAATTTTAATTTTATTTTATTTATTCTTATTTTTTAAATACTTAAAAATTAGAAACATATTTATTAGGTATGTTTCAGTTTTATTATTGATATGTGTCATTGTTTTATTATTTTTTGCCAATTACAAAATAATATACTCACATCTGTGACAGTTTGATCAGAGTTCCACAAAAACAATAGCAAAATATTAAAATAAATTATGTAACTTAAAACCCAGGTACAAGATACGTTCGTCACATAAAATATAGCATAGTGAAATAAATATAAGGGAGTCTTGAAGAAAGACTGTTATCCACAGCACAAGCCTAGTGTCTTAAAGTGGATAATAATCCAAAAGCATTAATACTTTGTAACCAACAAATGTTTTTATTATATGTTTATTTACTGAAGTGGGAATGTATTTGTTTGATTTAATAAAGGAAATTTTTTTATTAAAAAAAATTACCTAGATAAGTTTAAGTCGGAGATCTTGTTCTAAGCGGTGGGATTGGTCATTTGGTAGAATTGTTAACATAATGCCTTGTCGAGACGGAGTTGTCCGACTAGAGTAAAATTAGCAAAAGGTGAACTAAGACCAGTCCAACTTATCTTTTAGCATTGTCAGCCTGATTTTATTATTTTTGTTGATTTCTTATGTTTTTTTTTGTGGTTTTGTTTATAATTCAATAAAATCAAATTAATATCTCTAAATTAATGAAATTAATTTTTTGGGAGAAGCAAATTAGTAAGTTAATCACGACAGCTGAGAATTAACTTAGGTGGGAGTATGTTATGAAATTGTTATTTTTAAATGCAAGTTGAGTCCTGAAATACTAAGGGAACTTCGGTCACGCTCTACGTTTGACCTTAGTAATTATAAATAATTACTGAGGTCAGTTCTGATTAGGTTACTTCTGACTTTCATGAGTCAGAAGTCGTATTACCTTAGACTTATCTTATTTTAATGACCTTAGGATTAATCTTTATTTTAAGGTCAAGCCTAACGAGATCAAAGTAATAATTACTTAAGCTTATGATCATAAGGGAAGTTACCGAGACACCCGGTACCAGATTGTTCTACGAAATAATTAATAGAGGTCTAATACTACACGTTAATAAAGTAAATATGGTAACCATTAAATCAATTTGTGAGTATTTTTAATGGATTGTTCGTTGTTGCTTTGTCGTATCGCACTTCTAGCTACTTTGTAGGCTTTACAATTAATAAATATTCACTCTTTTCTTAAGTTATTTGCCTAAGCATTAATAATTTTAACAATATTAATAAAATAAAAAATAACAAAATAAAATTATTTTGTGGTAAAGTTAAATAATTTTATCATCGTTAAAATTATTAATTAAAACTAATGCATAAATATATAAAACACTTTTAGATTTAATAAATTGATTCCATAATCATGATCAAATTTAATGATCAAATAACCTAAGATAATAAAATATTAAAGATATCAGTTAATAATAATAAACCGTATTCAGACTTTTTAGTGACTTCCAAACGCCTCTCGGTCACAAAAGTTTTACTAACAAATTTTTACTTCTTGTAGGTACATGACTCATTAAAGAGCTTTATTTTGTATTATTAATTTTAACTTAAAAAAAGCGCTCTGCTTTAGTTTTAATAAAATCTATAACTGTGGAGAGACTTTTTATTCTTTCGTTCTATTACGATGGACTCCATTTATGCTCATTCTCAAACAATTTTAACTTATTTACATTTTAACCGAACAAACTTGATATCAAACCATCGTTTTTTGTTTTTTTTTTACACTTAAACCCGTAGGGTCATTTTAGCGTTTCCCTTCACACAAATCTCACCCAGGTAATTCACCCCAGAGTTTGTGCACATTCAATTATCAAGTAAGCCAACTCTTCGTGCATGGCAGCACTTATGACTAGTCCACAGTGTGTCTAGTTCATCTAGCCCAACCAGACTCTGGCAAGCGCCGACTACTAGTTCACTGTGTGCTTGGTTCATCTAGTCTTACTAGCTCCTCTGATCAAATTAGCCTCACTTGGCCTCGTCCTTCAACCAGTTTCACAAATCTCATCAGCTCCTGTAGCATCACCAGACTCTAACTCTGGCCAGTCCACCCAATAGAGAACTCTAGCACCCAAATGTCAGCGTGCACAAATCATTCTTTAGCCCTGACCTGAAAGTCAAAGCTCCGCAGTGCTATTAGGAGACGTCTGTCTTCAAGAACCGAGCACTTCGCTTCCTAGTCACTTACGTTATTCGTGTCACCGCCTTCACTTTCATTGACTAAGTTTTCGGATATACGAAGGCCAGTATATCTTTCCGACCTTCATCTCCCCCAGCCCGCAGTACTTTAACTTATCGTGAGCTGGAGACAACGGAAACGTGGATTCAGAGTTGTCTTATAGTTGTTGTTATTGCGATTCTTTTATGTTTTATGTTATTTATTTATTTATTTATTTATTTATTTATTTATTGTAGAGCTTAATTGAACATCATTAGCTCCACGCAACTCGTATAACAATAACACAGTAAGATAAACAACATAAAGGTTGAGTTATTTGATCTGGCTTGGGGTTAAAAATAAAGTATTACTATGAAACATTGGCCTTGTATTATAAAATTGAATATTAAATGAAAATAGAATTGAACTGGTATTCAAATACTCGGACAACTAACACAATTTAAAAAAGGTTGTCAAAAGATAGGTAGGCCGATTTAGATTTAGATAGGTTAATAGATATTAAAAGTTAGGAAATAGATATTTGAAAATAACAAATTAACAAATAAGAAATAAAATATAAGTTGAAGTTCTCTTTAGATTTCGTTCAAAATATCAGTTTATCGTAAATAGTTGAATAGGTTTTGAATGATGGTTTCGTTGTCACCTAAAAGGTCAGGTAAATTTGAGGGAATATTGTGAGTTAACATGGTTTGTTGTAGTCTACTACAGTCGATAAGAAAGTGTTTTACTGTAAGTATGTCATTGCACAGTCTACATTTTGGCAGTTCTTGGTCTCTTGTAAAAAGGTAGCTGTGTGTCAGTCGAGTGTGTCCAAGTCTTAATCTAAACGTGGATTCAGAGTTGTCTTATAGTTGTTGTTATTGCGATTCTTTTATGTTTTATGTTATTTTTGCTATTGTTAAACTATTGTAATTTTTGAATAGGCATTTGGTATGAGGTTTAGTATGAACATCTTAGTTATAATTTTCTATAATATTTTAAATTATTTTAAAACAACTATCCACAAATCCTTATCAATTTCTACAACAGTTTTAAAATTATCTGGTGCATTCATCCTAGATAAAAAATTAAATTTTAATTTCATACTTGCATTATTCTCTTTAATAATTAATATAATATTATTATATTATTTTTCTATTTTAATTAAATCTATTCTTCACGAAACGCTCATCACTACGAGTGATGTCGTACATTCGATTCACGCAAGAACTGGACCATTATTCATTATTTTTCAAATCGATTTTGTTTACATTAAGTTTAAACATTTAAAAAATATATTAGTAAGTTTTAAAAATATACTAAAGTATAATAAAGTTAAACTTGATAAAAGTGTTCTTAATTTATTATTTAATTTAAAGATTTTAGTTATAATAATAATAATAATATTGATCTGTACGCGAGAATCAAAATATTCTTTTATAAATACTTTCCTATTAAATTTGCACTTATTTTATATTATTTTAATTTTGGGTTTTATCCAACATTTAAATCACTGTTTATCTAGAGTTTTAATAGTTATTAAAAATGAAATTTTATTAATGAAGTTAAGCTTAAATAAATTTTGTTTAATTTACGAGGAATGCTTAAAAATAGGAGGATGTATTCAAGAGTTATCTAAGTGCATAAATTTATATATGTATTTATATGGTTTTATGTATCTAATCCACTTGTTGGATGTGATTTTTAAATCTTTTACGACTATAATGAGTCAAAAAGCAGTATTTTTCATCCAAGTATTTGTAAAGGTGTATAGTCCATGGTCATATTTATATGAGTATTACAGTGCCGATATTTTTATTTATATTATTATAATTGGATCCATTTATTCGTTTTCTGCTAATCTAGATGAGACTGTAAGTTACTTGATTTTTAAGACATTGTTAGAAGGTAATTTTTGTATCTATTCAGTTTGTATATGCCGATAGTGGTTGCTTAATGCGATTAAAAATATCAGGGACAGGGTACCTCGTAAACTTTTCCACATTACATCGGAATAGCTTCACTTATCCTCTCTATTTTGGACTCGCTTCGCTCGCCCTCAGGATATACCAGACGTTACAAAACGTCTTCGGACTCGCTTCGCTTGTCTTCTGATAGTTATTATATCCGTTGTTTCATTCTCAGCGGTCACCCATTCAGGCACTAACTACTTTGAATGCTGCTTGACTTTTATGGTCCAACAAAAATCGAAGATGTAATTTTCGTATTAAAACGAAACTTAGTGTCCTTATTTATTATTTAATAGTATACACTTGTACCAAATTTCAACTCGATTGAATTATTTCCTGATTTTTTACCATTTTTAAATAAATGTGTACGTTTTTTTAAAATTTGTAAAAATCAGGTCATTTGATTAAAATTGAACTAATGCTGATGATAATAAGATAAAACTTGGCACACATGATAGATTTATTCATAACTACATGCGTGCTAAACCTAAATCTGATCTTAACAATGTTCCGCGTTTTATGATTTTTCGAAATTTTTGCGTGTAAATAACGTCTCAAGTATATATTTTGGAGCACAACTAAACATTTACACTGATTTTTGTATGAAGTATTAACTCTCTAGGATAAATACAGTGGAAGCTACGATGATAACAGACTCCACACATACAGACAGACAAATTTGTCTGTCTGTGAAAACTACTTATACACCGAAAACGGATAATTCCGGTAACATCCCCATTTCGGATTGTTTTGCGAACACAATACTTTTCTGTATACCTACGATATAAATAAAGAAAAGTAAAAACCCATAAGAATTAATTTCAAGAGTTATAATATATGCATTTTTATAGAGCCTCTAAGACGACTGCTGTGGGCCCATTGTAGCCACACATATAAAACTTTCACCAAGGATGTCATGAAAAATTCCATATTAGCTAATCACCTGCAACACTGGGACAAGTCATCTGACTTGGGGCATAGAAAATCATATGAAAAGGACCCAATCCCGATCTGACTAAGATTTCCTTAGTCTCAGCATAAACTATATCAAAACAGTTATGAGACTGTTAACTGGCTTCTACTTTCATTACCTTCTATTAAGACTGACTCGGCCCTATAAGAAGGAAGTGTTCAACAACAAATTATTAAATTAGAAATAATATAAAATATTTTTATTAATACTTTTATATTATTTAGGCACAGAAAAGATTAGATTAAATAACACGCAGCATATTCATGTAAGTAGTCAAATATAGATTATTTAATCTAATGAAATTTAGACTCTTCTGTGCCCTAATGCTCATAAAATATTTTAATGATTTCCTTTTTATATTTTGTACTTTCTTTGTTGCGTATATGAAGGTAGATGACGTGAAAGACACATTGTTCACCATCAGTTCTAAAAGGAGGAATAGATGTAATCATGTAAGTTCTGATACTTATTAGGAGGGTTTGTGAAGTAAATAATCTTTATTTCAAGAAGATAAAAATGAACATCCTGAAATGTAAAAGCACTTAGAATAGTTGACACAGTATAAATGTGCAAGAAACACCTAGAAATAATAGCAAATAAAATGTTGGGAACTGTTCCATCATTTTACCTATCATGTTAACTGATTATGTTTTGTATATAGTTGTATCGGTACCATTAAATTATATATGCTCTGCTTGCCATGCATGATGTTGGTAATAGAGCACCGCTCGTCTCATTTAAATACTTCATTTAAAGTGTAGTGGAATTCATACAGTCGGGGTGGGGGCGGGGGAAACAGTGTTTCTACTCCCTGGTTTGAGGTGGTCCTAAAAAAGAGGGGCTAGTTGCATGAACTACCGCACTAAGCGCTAGTTTTAGACTAGTGCCGTTGTTATCAATGTTGCTATCAGTTTTAATTTGAGACGTCTATTTATGTTTATGAAGAATGTAAACAACACATTTTTAACTCGTTTATTAGATTTTCATTCTTTTTTGGCATTACCAAATGATATGCATACCATAGATTGAAACAGATTATACAAATAAATGTGGTGAAGCACTGGTGGAGTGAATGGTGATTATCAGTACAATAACGTCTGTCTACAATGATTTTAATTAAATCAAAAAACAGCTTTCAACTTTCACCCTAAACGGCCATCATCTATGCCAATAACAAAAAATAAAAAAGGACTATTTAGGAAATACTAAAAGAAACAAATTAAAAAACAAAACACACAATAATAGTAAAAATAGATGTAATAAAAAAAAATTAAAGCTTTAATGTTTTGTTTCACTTGTATTCAAACTTTTTCGTATTGATTATTATATTCTAAACATCTTATAAGCGTAAGCTATAAGATGTTTCATTACATCTATTAGATTTTATTACATAATTGTTAAATTATGTAATAAAATATCTTTATGTTAATAAAAATAACAAGCAGTGTGAATACTTTCAAAAAAGCTTATTTTAATTTCTGTGTCTAATGCTTTTGAAACTGTCAACAGGTTAAACTTGAGAAGTTGTTTACACTTCACTCTTCTTAGATTCCATACTTAGAGAATAAAATGTATTATTAGTATTAGTCTCTTTGATTGCACAGAAGAACCCTTGCGATGCGATGATATTACGATGATGTCAAAATTGCAGAGTAACATGGCAGGGTTTGACCAAAAAGAGACCAAAAAGCATTAAAAATAAGTTTTTGTAATGGTATATTGAACATGTGGTTTTTATTTTACAGTTTAAAATATCTATGATTCTTGTCATGGACAGAGATATACAATATACAGCTCTTGATTTTTTTACTTTAAATAAACAAACATTACATGATGTGAGTAGATGATATTTTAGCATAAAATAAAATAACTCTCCCAGTTTTAGTATTATAGCCCAGGAGCCTGACGCAAAACCATGACTGTCGAGCCCCAAAGGTTTAACCACTGAAGTGGCTTATTTTGGTTTCCTAATGAAGGATCAAGTGATCTGCCAATTCGGAAAATTTTGGACCCGGAATCCCTTGAATATGTCGCAAAATTTATTTTTCTTGTGGCGGTGTTTCTATCGGTTTAATCAAAAAAGGCAAAAAACTTTCTTTTCAATTTAATTGAAATAGTGACGAATAAACAAATTTTAACTATCTATATATATTCATGAATCAGAGTCTGTTGAACTGTTCAAATATCACCTAAACTACGAAAGAATCACTAATTTACACTCTTAAGCACACAAAAATCTAAATATTTTAGATTTTTTCCTAAAATGATTAAACATATTTTATCAAACTATAACTATGAGAGTTATTTTAGAAAAAAAATTGTATCACAGCTTTCATAAATTGTGATTTTAACATAAAAATGGGTGAAATAGGTATTTTTATTCATTTGGGGCTATTTTCCGGACTTTAAAGGGGCTCTGAGCCTTTCTGAAATGATGATGAATAAAATGCCTTTCTGAAAATTCACCGATCTGAAATGAAAGAACACCTGCTACTTTATCATCATGGGGTGATAGCACAACTAAACCTATAGACTAAACAAAGTATTTTTGAATAAAGTTTTAACTCTCTAGCATAAATACACTGGGAGGTACAATGATAGCAGACACACACATAGGCAGAAAGGTTTTCGAAACCTACTCAGGAGATCTTAAAAACGCCTTTTGTGGTATTCTGATTTTTTTTTTGCAAACACTTTTTCTATATACCTTAAGTATAAATGAGGAAAAGTGTAAATCAGCCGGGCTATTAGAGGCAGATATCTATAAGAATATACTGAATCTGTTATAAATCGAAACAAGCACAAATGCTTGAGTTTATATTTAAAGAAACTTTGGGTCCTGCCTTTGTTTCACATCAAGAAGCTAAGCCCCCATTGCAATCTGTGTTTTATTGAATTTTCAAAGGACAAATGAGCTTATGAGGTTAGGTTGGCTTATGAGGTTGAGCTTATGAGGTTAGGTTGGCTTATGAGGTTGAGCTTATGAGGTTGGGGCCATTGAATGAGAAGAGAAGGTGGTTTTCCAGAAATAACTCACTAGTGTAGCATTTTCATAAATTTGTTCAAGGTGCCATCACTCGAAGTTTCACTTATAAGAAAAATACATACATACATTTGTTCAAAACTTTATCAAATATAATTTACATAATTTCATAAACTACATAAATTTCATAATTACATAAACTTAATAATTTTTAGATGGTGGCAACTGTGGTTATGTATTTAATCATCCAGATGCAGTTTACGAATGATGAAATTGACAGCAATAATATCAAGGCAATCATTTAAATTCTTTACATGCAGTGTTTCTCATCATTATTAAATATACAATATATTTTTCCGATAAGTCTAATTTCTGTATTTATTCGTATATTTCCCTTACCAAGAACATAATTAAAAAAAAAATTATAAATGTTATTCTTTTTACGTCAGCCGGAAACGAAGTTATTTGAATTATGATGAGCAGTACTATTTTAAAGTCCAAGAGCCAGGCCTAAAAAATGTGACTCATTTTGTACTACTTCAAACCATTTTTTTTGAAAATATACCTTAAATTATGATGGAAAAGCATAGTCTGCCTATCCAGAGTAGAGCCCTTTATATGAATGCACTCGCTCAAAATATTAAGTTCTTGCAATAAGTGGATCCCTGTAAGTCATGTGCAAAACATAAAGAGATTATTTTTTAAAGCTAATAAAATTTCCTATTACACGAGTGTTATTTTGTCAAAATCGGATAACTCCAACTAAAGTTATGACATTTGTTAATTTGTCAAAAAATGGACAAAAAGACAATATATTTTAAAGAAATTCGCTGACTTTGCATAAATTAACCATTTCTTAGGTGTTTTTGGAAGAATCATAACTTTGGTTTTTTTCATCCGATTTTGATGATTAAACTCTTGTTTTACTGAAAATTTTATCAGCTTTAATTTTTTTTTTTCATATTTTGCACCCGATCCTCAGGGAACCAACCAATTCTTTCATAAAAACTGAAATTAGTGCAATTTTATAAAATTTTTAGCATGCGCAATGATATGAAGGGCTCCACTCTGGATAGGCAGATTATGTTTTTTCTTTATACTTTAAGGTATGTTTTTAGAAAAATTTGGTTTGAAGTAGTACAAAATGAGACATTTTTCAGGTCTGGCTCTTGGACTATTATGTTTTCATGTCTCACAAAGCATTAATATCTGCTTAAGAACATCTACTTACAAAGTGCTAATATCTCACTTTGAATTAGTTATATGGATTTTAGTTATTTATCAATAATAACGAATCTCTATTTTATATCACCTTGAACAATAAAATTAATAATAAACCCTCGTTATGGATAAGTTGAATAAATATTTAACTACATATTAATGGGCTCAACCTCATTCAAATTCTAAGACACGAGTTTTCCTTCTCACTTAATTATTACTGACTCATTTATATTATTATTAATCTAAATGTTATTTACTTAGTATCACTATTTGTAATGATTTTGTGGCTAGTAATTCTCTAAAAAAGGCATATTTCTTCTTAATTAATAAATAAACATTAGTTTGTTTATAATGAAAATTTAATAAAAGGCCTCTGGCCTTTTGGCCATGGTGTCAGCGCCAAAAGCCGTTCCAAGGCCTCCGCGCCTTCCTGCGGGCGCAATATATTGTGTCAACTATTCCTGTTTTGCTAAACTCGGTAGTATCAAATGATAGAACTGAAGTTACCTTGCTTTTTTGATTTTAAATTTTTTCAGCTATGTTTCAAATCAAATGTAATGCTTTGGACATATTGAAGAGATTCTTTAATTCTATAATCTTATTAATTTTAAAAACATCAGGCTCATTAATTTTAAACAATAACTTAAATTTAGATTTAAAACTTCTTTTATATTCTTTAATTATTAATATTAGTATTACTTTTGATAGTTTGGCATTATTTAACATTTTTTTTATGGAGTCAAATTTCATAGAAAGTTATGTATTTTTTGTGTATGGGAATATCGGACCATTATTTATTTTATTTAAACTTGATCTAATATATCTTAAGTATAAAAATTTTCAATGTATTCTTCGAAAGTTTAAAACAATATTACATTTTTGTAAAATAAAATATGTAATAAGTTTTCATTCATATTTAGAAATGCTGTTTTTCGTTTGTATTATAATATTATATCATAGTTTTGGTTTTGATTTTACAATAATTGTTTACAAAATTCATGTGTTGTTCATTTTTATTTTTTTAGAAATTATAAAACATCTAAATAATTGTTTAATTACAATTTTAGAAGCTTCAATGAGCAAAAGTATTTTAAATAATATAAATTCATTTATTTATGTTTATGAGTTTTGTTTAGAAATAAGAAATTCACTTCAGGCGTTTATTAATATTTTCAATATATATATTTATTGCTATTGTTTTGTTTATCTGCTCTATTTGCTAAATATTTATTTACTTCTGTTTACGAATATATCAACAGGTGGTAGTAATAGTGTTACTATAGACATGATATTATCTAACATTGAATTTATAGTTGTCTGTCTATGTGATAATTTAATAATTTTTTGTTTCGTTTGTAGTATTTATCGATTATCAATATTAGATGAAAAAGTAAGTATTTCTTGTATTTTTTAAACAATAATGTCATAAGAATGTAACTCGACCAAGAATTATAAATCAACAGATTAAATATATTTTTAGCGAATTTCGAAGAAAAAATGAGAATTTGAGGTTAGGGTCATGAAGGGAGAGAGAGGAGGGAGGGAAATTTTTGTTTTTCATAAATGTTTTGCAAATTATCATATTTTCCCGCGTAATTCCCCCAAGAAGCCTTTAGCGTAACACCAATGTTATATGTACCACCCTTTTTGTAATGACATGGCCTCTAATAGGACTTGATTTTTGTACTAAGTTTTATTTAAGTTTTTTACACCAACGTCGCAAAACGTCGACATTTAATAAAAACAGTGAATGTCTCCTTTTATTGAAAATATTAGAGCAACTATATATATGGGAGGTGAAATTATTAGTCTGAACTAAAGATTTAATCAGCATTAGCTTGTTTAAAAAAGTGATGTTATACATACATGTTAATAATGTGGATTTTGGAAAAAATAACGAGAAAAGTATTCAACATCATTTTTAAGATTAATTTATTGCAAATAAATATTCAATTTTTTAAACATTTAGTCTGTTATATATGTATATTTGTTTTGATTTCTCATTTATGGTTAAACTATTTTACTTACCACAGGAGTAAAGTGGAATAATAACCTCGGCTTCGCCTCAGAAAAAAATTAATATTATTGCATTATGCCTCAGGTGGTAACATTTAAATATCTCGTCTTTGCCTCGAAAAATATTTTATACTTTCAAAATAGTTTTTATTTTATGGATTACGCTTGAGAAACTGATAATTTCTATTCCTTCGGTTTCGCCAGGGGAACCTAATATATACTTGGGGAAATTTGCTTAGTTTATTCCCGTGAGGCACATAATTGCATAGATTCGCCTCAGTTTGTTTCTTTAATAAAAAAATTGGGTGTACAGCTCGGAACTTTTCCTCATTATACGGATTATATGGATTCATTACGTTCATTCTCACCTTTCAAAAATTCATCCAATTTTAAATCCCGTTTTTTTCAAAAACTAAAGATCCCAAACCATTTAATAGCCACTCAAATGTTATTTATAGAATTCCGTGTCGAGACTGCAACAAAACATAATATGTTGTTCGTCGGTATATTATACCGACGAAACATTACAAACTTTCCTTAACAGATTAATACCACACAACTGTAATGTAGATAATAATCAAAAGAATTCAGCAATAGCAGCACATATGACTAATAGAAAACATAGAGTAGATAATGAAAACGTTTCAATCCTCCATTCAGAAAAACACACAAACAAAGAGAAAATTCTAGAAAGACTATATATATAAAAACCGATACTAATACAATGAATAAAAAACAGGACGTTAAAAATCTAAATAGCATCTATGTTAATATTTTAAATTTAAAATAATTACCGCCTTTCACCCCTCCACTTCTTATACCTACCTGTTGAATCCTATCCCTTTTATATCAGCTGTTTCTTGTTTTTAAATAACATTTTTTCTTTTCTCAATTGTTGTTGTTTTACTTATTAACTATATTACTTATTGTAAGTTTGGGCTATGATTATTTTAATATTAACTTGCATTTGTTTTGAATTGTTTTTTGTCTTGTTTGGTATGTATTTTTTATTTCATTTTTTTGTAATTTGTTTATGGTTTTGTTTACTTATTAGATTCACTGAGGATGCCAAGCATCGCTTGTGCGAAAGCTCTGATGTAATAAATTAATCTAACAAAACTAGGACTGCTGTCTTCATTATTTTTTTCCTGTAACGGATAATTAAATTGAAATTTTAATTTTGGATTTATAGTGTGAACGCAATACTTTCTCTTTACCAGCAGTATAATATGATGAAAAGTAACAAGGAAAATAATTTATCGATACTTATTAGTAATTAATTAATGAACTTCCCGTTCCACTAAGCCATTTAAAAATACTTTATTATTTAAATAAATAGTGGATACATTTGTTTAAATAAAAGAATGAATTAAGTTTTTTAATAGTTTTCAAGTATATAAGTCCTTAGTAAAAGTAATTAGTTTTAAAATTTAGTTTTAGACCAAAGTATTTTATTTAGTTAATGAATTATTTATAATTATAATTGCACTTCATATTAGTTTATTCAGGTCAGATTCCAAAGGATTTTGTTATCTGTACTTCATGAAAAATGGTTTTTTCTTTTCCTTATTTTAACTAAAAATTATGAAAATAATCAAAAATTATTTAAAAATTAATATTAACAGTTCTATTTTATTTTTTTTACATTTATTAAAATTGACTGGTTCCTTTATTTTAAATTCCAAATTAAAACTAGACCTGATCCTTCTTATCTATTCGTTGATTATTAACATACCGCTAATAATTTTATTAGCTAAATTATACTATAGTAATTATTTATTAATTAAAAACATTAATGGCGTTTCACTTATTTATTTCATCTCTGCTTACTTAGGACCATTATTTATTCTATATAGAATTGATTTAGTTTATTTTAAGTATAAATTCATTAAAAATATTATTTTAAATATTGAATTATTATTAAAATACGCTCAAATAAAATATGTTCTCTTCAAAGTAAATGTATTATTTTTTCCCAAATTGGTTATAGTTTTTATTGTATTTTTATGGTTTTCAATAATTAATTCTTTAGGTTTTTATTCCGTTCTACATAAAATCCACGTGTTTTATGTTTTTATTTTTGTTGAATTTTTTCAAAATTTTAATAATTGTTTAATTGAAATTTTAGATGTAAGTCTTCAAAATAATTTAAAAGACGTGGATGCAATTATTTTCGTTTATGAACGCACATTGAAAATTTGCGATTTCATTCGACAGTGTACTGACAATTTCAATTTATTTCTGTACGCGTACACTTTTATTTATTTAATATTTTTCATTCATTTGTATCTGTTTTATTTCACAACCATCTCGACGGGCCTTTCTTTTGTTATTATTGAAATAAATGATTTGAGTGATGTTCAAAGGTTTATCAACATATACATATTGGAATTAATATTTGTTCTTTTTATGGTTAGCTCCCTTTATGCATTTTCTTCAAGTATAAGTATAAAAGTATGTACCTTTAATTATTTTTATATTTGCAATATTATTGTTATTTAACGAATTGCTTTTATTAAAGAATGGTTACATGTCAGTAGTACACACCAGATAATTATTTACGCAAGGACCTATTTATAAAATGGCAACAAACGATAAGGACGATCAAAGTAATGCTGGCAAGGCCTCATGCTATTTTTCCGCTAAATAATTTAAAATTAATTTTAATGAAATTCTTGTACTAATAATGATCATTACAATTCCTTAGTAACACCGCAGATATGCTGGAAATTATGCAATATTATGACATGGAATAATATTGCAAGTTATATATTAATATATAACTTGCAGTAATATTGCAAGTTATATATATTTAAACCTTGCATTGCAATATTAGTCAAGTTATAATATTCAAGTTTAACTTTCATAATTAATATGCAATATTATTATTATTTATATATTACTAAAGAGGACTTTAGTCAATCTCAATACATTGAAAGTCCTGAAACATCGTTTGAGGCTCTCAGGAACTCTGTGTAACCTTCTCTGAGAGTCAAACAAAGAAAATAATACTTAAGGGAGGATACAACAGCTCTAATCATTCCCTGGGTAGCATGGTGGCATAACTGTACATTGGTGACGTCATTTTTTTTATTTTTTTTATTGTACTTAAAATTTCTCGTAAATATGACATTATTTTTGACTATTTCGTCTTAAGTTAAAAGAAATTAAAATAAGTTTTTTTGTTTAATAAGTTTTTATTTTCTATTGCATATATTCTTGTGTTGTATAAAGTAATTTAATGTGACGTCACTGGAAAATGTCCACCGTTTGTTGAGTCCATTACAAATATGAGGGGGGTTGTAGAGAAGTAGTAAGTCTCTAGCCTTCCTTTCCGGAAGATTCTAGTCTCCTAAAAATGTCTTGCATGGGAAATGTCTTTCTTTTAGGCCCTTTATCATCGTGTAATTTTATGTAAGTCCTTCCTCTAAGTATTAGTCTCTTTAGGTTTTAATTTATCTATTGGTTTCGGCTTCCTGCACATTTTAGCGAATTTTCATTATGAAAATGACGCTTATGAGGTTGTTCGGATGGCGGAAGTTGAGGGTGGGAGTGAGCGGAATCGGTTCCTATTGGCTTCCTGATAACAAAATATATGTCCCAAAAGTTTATATATATATGTTATATATATATATATATATGTATATATATATATATATGTATGTAAGAGTTTCTACCCTTTCGTATGGCGAACGATAACTCTCGAAGGCGTTCTCAAATTGAAACGAAACTTTGCAAATCGCGAGATGTTGAGGAGGTTACGAGGCCTATTGTTTATAAAAACATTATGACGTCATCAACCAAAGTTATGACGTCATGAAAAAAAATTTTTTTGAAACTTGAAATGGCTTTAAAACAAGGTATTTCGTGTTTAGGTAGACGGCTAGCTGAATCGATTAAAACCAATTTCAGCTCAATCGAACCATCACAAATGGCGCAATGGTATACATATATATATAATCTTGTATGTATACGTCTAGGTCAAAGACTCGTACGATATATCTTGGGTTCAGTAGTGTTAGAGGGTGGGGATATAGTATAAAAGAGGAGCCTCTACCTCTTGCTCCATCCTGGTAAGCCAACTGTCCCAGAGAGACAGGACAAAAATGGCTTCCACTGATCCACGCCTGGCCAAGCAGGCCTGTAAAGAGGAAGAACCTCGAGGTAGTCTTAATATGGTCGGAGTCATTCTAAAACGATTGCGACCGGTTTCAGCTCAATCGGACAATCCTAAGTGACGAAAACGGTATTTTTATTTTAGAAAATCATGAATATATTTTTTTTCAAACTAAAGATTATACTCAAATAAACAATTTGTTTACAAAACAAATTTGACATTTTTCTTTAAATTGCATAAACAATCATAAATTTATGTAAGAGTTAATACCCTTTTGTATGGTGGACGATAACTAAAACTGATGAAAGATGAAACTATAATCTTTTCTTACCCTTTATAAAGGTTACTTCATCAGTTGCAACGTGTGGATTTTTTCTTTATTCTTTATACCTCTATAAAAAACTTATTAGTTATGTATTTAAATATACTTATTATTGTTTTATATTGCTTGTTAACTGTAATATCATTGCTTACTATTAATAATAGAGGATTAATAAAATCAAATTTGCAAGAAAGCCTCTCAGGCCCGCGAAGCGGGCCTGTGAAACGAGGCTGTGAAAATTCGCTAAATACGTGGCAAAATGCCATGTAACAAAAAACGATAATGAAACCATACATAATACAAAACAACAACAATGTGGCCGCGAAGCGGCCCGGCGGGTCGACACCGAGGAGCGGACGAGGTGCGAAGCGCCGAGACCGCGTAGCGGCTACGGGCCGAAGGCCCGTATTTTGTGTTTTAATTAGTATGTTGAACGTTCTTATATATAAGTTATTGTATTATTGTTCTGTCTTTTTAATTATAAGGATATTTGAAGGTGTCGATAGAGTAGCCGTCAGGCTACTCTATCGACACCTTCACAAAGACGTTAGACAACTAAGCGTTAGACAATAGACGTTTCACAACTAAGCTGAGCTTAAGCATTAAACATTAATAATTTATTTACTTTTGTAATTGAATACTTCTGTTACTAATATATATTTGCTTATTTCATTTCATTTGTTTTATTAGAAAATCATTACATCAATATAAATTTTCTTAATAAATAATAATATAACACAAATGTATTTAATTTTAAGTGTATGCTTATCATTAACTACCAGTTTTTATTTTGTCATTATTATTCTGATAAATTACTGAAAAATAATATTTATTATTTGAGATGAATTATTTAAAAAAAGGTTTTAATTATTTTAAAGTCAGTATAAGGGATGCCGTTTTCACTTTTTTGATATTTTTGAAACCAACCGGATCATTTATTTTTAATAATAAATTAAATTTCGATATTAAACTTTTTGTTTATTCTTTAGTCATAAACATCCCGTTATTTATGATGTTTGTTAGTTTAAATTTTACCAATTATATTTCGCTTTTGAGGTATCGGACTTCACTTCTAATTTTTCGCGTGTATCACCAGATGGGCTCCCTTATACATCTGTATCGACTTGATTTGGTTTACTTCAAGTACAAATACATCAAAACGTTTCTTAAAAAGTTCGAATCGTTAAAATATAATAGAATAAAATCCATCTCAAATGTATCATTCTACATAAAATTTCTATTTATTTTATTTCATTGTGTTAGATATGCCTATGAAAATACATTTATGTATTTTGTTCATCAAATTCACTTATTTTACATTTTTATTTATGTTGAATTTTTTCAAACTTGTAATGCGTGTTTGAGTAAAATTTTGGGTAAATGCATAAATTCACTTTTCAACAACAATATAGACATAAATTCATTTGTTCGTGTTTATGAATCCATTTTAGACATGTGTGAATGGATTAATGAATGCACAAACTTTTTAAATTTATTTATTAGTTCGTACATATTTATTTGCTTTCTTTATTTTTTAAACTTAATTTTGTATTTTTTTACGACTGTTACGATTGGTGACTTTACGCGACCAAAAATAGAAAGTACTTTGTTTAGTATTAAGTACATACATAATAGCATGTCATTTGAAATAGTTTATATCATAATTATATTCATTTCAATTTATTCATTTTCTTCTAAAATGTTAGTCAAAGTAAGTGCTAGAATATTTGTTTCCGTTTAAGATTAGTTTGGGTCTCTATTATTCTCTAAATAAGTGATAAGGGCACAAGTCAGAAAAAGATCGTTACGAACGATTAATTTTTAAGAGGTCTAAAAATATAGAGATTGGAAAATAATCGTTCCTAACAATCGTGTTAGCACTTCTTAGAATGACTGATGATAGACGGATGAGACAGAAATTAACTCTTGAGTCAATGCTAACTATTTAGTGGAAAGACAATTTATCTAACTACTAAATTTTTTGTCAGTGTTATGACTTAGCTGTTTAAAGATCTTCGTACTATAATAAACTGTTTCCGCGGTAAATATCATTCAGGTGACCGTCCGTCAAGATAGGTGATAAATCCGACTTTTAACTTTCTTTGTGGGAGACATCTTGTTAGATGAAGAACAAAATCAAAAGTCTGGAGTGTGTATTAAGTTTGACCAAACCTGTTTTACCTTGAAAAGAGATTTCTGAAATGGATTTTGGGTACACTCCGAAGTTGTGATTTAAGAGATTTAAATGCTGTGATTTTAAGAAATAAATCATTTCCAAAAATTAACAACAACAAAAAATATCGAAAGAGAACATGATAAAAAAGTAATTCTTCTAAATTCTACGATTTTTCTAATATAAATAACTCGCTAGGATAACTTTACGTCCCTCCAAAATTTAAATTTATTTGCACGGTTTAATTGTTGATTTTTTTCAGATAAACGAAGTAAAAGAATCTCTATTTATTATTAGCTCCAACGAAGTTTGTAAATCTACAAGAGTAAGTTAATATTTATAGGCATACATAATTACAATAATCTTATAAAATTATTCTTTAGTAAAAATCGCAATTAATAAAATTAAAAGCAATAATTAATCACCTTTAAACAATTCATTGTTTATTTTTTCTACTTTTATTCAGTAATATTAGTGCAACCAGTCCGGCAATCTGTTAAATCCGGCTGCCTGGCTTGTCCTCGGCATCCTGTGATATTAGGCTAGGTCATGTAGTTTATCCAACAACAAAATTAAACTTACAATAAAAAATGTAATAAAAAATCCATATCACTTTGATAGTAAATGGTTGTTGTTCGGCTCTTTAGCTGGTTTTCATAACATAAGCCTGTCATAACAACCATTTGGAAGGTTTTACATAAAATTAAAGATTATAATTTAACAAAAATTGTCAGAAAAATGTAAAAGAAAGGTAAAAAAGATCAAATTTCCTCAGAGATCAAAAAGAGATGATAGATATCTATGAAGGGTTCTAAGAAGGCGATGCGACGTAAAGGCGCGTTCCAAGGGGGCGTATATAAGATTAGGAGAAAATATATATATATTGTTTTTAGATTAAAAGAGTAGAGGCAGATTTGACAAAACGTTTTGTCAAATTTGCTAAGCTCGCATGGTAAACATAGTATAGGCTATAATACACATTTATAGGCTATAATTACACTAAAAATTTTCATAGTAAGGTAATAAGAAAATAGCCTCTCAACAAAAGAAATCGATGCTTCACTATGAGGAAAATTTAGTATTTTAGCATATTTAGCATTTAATAATTAAAGGCGAGTTTTGCTACACGCTAAACATCTAAATTAAGTATATAATGTAAAAATTAAAAAAAAAATCTCTCTTCAGTATTGTAGTATCTATTTTTCACAAGTGGTTCCTTGCTATACAAGAATGTATAGCATAACCGTAAACAATGTCCCTTACAAATTTTTATAAAATGCTGATGACCAGCAATGACATACAGCAGTAACTTACAGCAGGCGTAAAATATGTTATAATTACAGTATCAATGAAATCGTTAATTTATTGTCACTTTAGAGGGAGTAAAGTAGATACTTTTCAGCCGCCGTAATAAAGTTATCATACATACTGTATTAAATAATAATTTATAAACATTTTATTTATTTTTCAGTTCAAAATATTTCTGATTCTTATCATGGATAGAGAAATACAGTACACAGCTTTTGGCTTCTTCTTTCTTAGTAAAGAATCATTACTTGTAGTGAGTATTAGAAGCATCTGTTCAAGTGTGTGAATTGTGCCGATGAGGTATCAGATAGCTGAATTAACGGATAAAGTGAAAGGGAATTGATCCCCTCATATATATATATATATATATATATATATATATATATATATATATATATATATATATATATATATATATAATATAAAAAAAACTTGACCACCGACCAGACAAAGAAAACTGTCGTATACTTCATACAGAACCTCATACAGACAAAAGGAAAATTTTAGAAATGCTCTTTATAATAGCTGACTAAGACAGTATGAACAAAATACAAGACATTAACAAATCTTAGCAGTATTTATTATAATATTATTTTAAAATTTTATTTTTCTTTACCCTACAGTTTTTGTAATTTCATTTTAAATTTATTTATTTATTTAGTTAGGCACGTGCCATAAAAAACATTTAACATTTATTTGTTTTTCAAATTTCATTTTTTCAATTTTGAAGAACTGAAGAAGCTTAGGATCCCTGGGCGAAAGCACTTTGTAAATTTCTTTTCAACAAATTAAAAAAATAGACTGAAGTCTTCATTAATTTAATTGTTATTAAAATAATTTATTCATAATAATTAGCATTGAAAAGCTGAAATGGCTGCAGGTAGTAGTGCTTACATTATCTCATCTGTTGGCACGTGATATTTTACTTTAGAAGCTAATAGTCAAAGAGGGTAGTGCTTAGAAATTACCTTCTAGGCCGTAAAGGTTTAACCTTTACGGAGGCCAAATTAACTTATTTAGTTCCATGGTGAATAAGTTCCTAAATTTCGTAAAACAAGCACTATCACTGGTTTTGTATAGAATACTCTTGATTTTAGGAATGCGTGTGTTTTAAACGATAACATGGAAAACATGAGTTTTAGGTATTACATGAGTTATTTGTGGTATTATTCAGTAACGATTTTTTTAAATTTTCTGAAATTGTTAACTTTTTACTGGTCATTATGAGGCCTCATTAAGAGGAGATGTACTCTTCAGTTTTCCCCTAGCCTTAAAATCTTGAATTAGTCTTTACTTGTTCCCTACCTTATCTATTTAAGTAAAATGTATTAAATTTAATTTGTTATAATTTCTTTTAGCTTATTTAGTTGTTTTTTATGTTTAGATGTTTTCAACTATAATCACCTACTTGATAATCATTGTTCAGTTTTCAAGAGAAGAGTATAAACAGTATAAAGGGTTAACAGATTAAACCCTAATTTTTGATTTATTTATAAATTTTGGCATGTAAGAATGAAACTCAATTTAGTTTTTTTCAGCTACTTACCAAAAAAAATTAGCCCATGTTTAAATTTTAAACAGGATCAATAATTGTACAATAAATAATTTGGCATGCTATGTTATGTTGTCTTTTAACGTTCGCCCTAACACTCGTTCATTTTATTGAAGAGATTTTTCGCAAAAGGAATAACTAGATTAAAGGAATTCTCAAGATTTCCGTCTCAATACTTAAAAATAACAGGTCTAGAAATATCGGACAGGAGTTCGAGTACAGTTTAGAACAGCATATTTTTACAAGAATTATGTCTACGTTGGCACTAATATCAACGACGGCATATGGTGTCTTATTTATTTTCAAATATCTTGAGGGAGTAATTAAAAAGTATGATGACTGTACAGTCCCATTGACCGACTTAAAGTACTGACTGACAAAATGAAGAATACGCTGATGTCACTTACTTCAGCCAGTATTTAATAAAATAGAAACTCATCAGTAACAATAATGAGATAATCACATTCGTAAACAAACAAGAAAAATGTCTGGGGGCTCCTAATGTTCCGGCCTTAATGTGACCTACACATATTTATTTGATGTGCCTTTAATGCCCCACCTTTTATTATACTCCCCTGTTTGGGTTAATTATGTTTTTTAATAATTACGCCTTAGACTAATATTTTAGTTTAAAAATCCGCGCTACATTTAGGTATTAATTGTTTAGTATCTCGATTTACTACGCTCAACCTCCTGTCTTCAAGCCGAATGCTGCATCTTTTTAATTACTTCAAAGTCGAAGCTATGATGTCTCACAAGACATCATCTTGAAGCATAAACCTCGCCTCAAGCATCTGTATAAATAATTTACCCTTTTATAGGACCCTGAGAGCTCTATGTTTAGACTCACTCTGAAGTTGGTAACACTGTCAAAAAAGCAGTTAAAGTTCCAAATCTGCGAGATCTGCGTGTGTGATAAGCCAAGTATCGAGTGTGGACGTCCTAAATTTTTATTAAGTCTTTTAAATTTTTATTTTGCAAAAACAAACTATCCGTACTATGAATAATGCTAATCATGACGCTAAGTGCAAACAATATTTTAATGAAAATAAAATTTTAACTTTTCATTAGCCTATATTTTTTCATTGTTGTTGTTCGTTAAAGCAAAGTATGATGAGAGGGAGTTCAATTCAATATTCCCACTTGTAGGCTCAACAAATCACATCAGTCCCCAAATTTTAATGGAATAAGGTGGTTTAATAAATTACCCGCATCAATAGTTAAACTTCCAACCAATCCTTTCAAAAAAGCATTAAAACATTGTTGCTTGAAAAATCCTGCTATAATTTTAACGAGTTTTTAGCTAATAACTTAGTATTCTCACCCTAAATGTTTAGTGTTTGTCATGTAATGTTATGGTATTTTTATTTATTTTTAATCAAGTTTGTTATTCAAGTTATGCTGTCTATGTTTATATGCAGTCTATGTAATAATTCACAATCAATTTGTTTTTCCTTTTTTTTAAATTTTATTGTAAAATTTTGACAATTGAGAAACTTTGTAATAAAGTAACCTCAAGTATGTAAATAATTAAATAAAATGGTCTGCAAGCCAATCGAATTTTCTTTAAAATGATTCCTTCCTAATTCAATATTTATATTTTTAAACATAATATATTTTCGGATAAGTTTATATCGAAAATTAAATTGCCCTCACAATGAATCTATATCTGACGAAATTTATTATTCAGGCATTCATTTTTTGATTAAAAATGTATTGAGAAAATTTTGTTTTAATGTCTCTTATAGCATTTGTTAATGTCATACTTAGATTTACTTACGAAAATTCCATTATAGTTTTACTTCTCTTTTTATTTATAATGTCTCTAAGTTCATAAATAATACTCCAACTTTCTTTTTGAATTACTTAAACAAATATTTAAACTTCACTTAATGGAGTTTTATTTCTCTTAAATATTTTCCTGACGCATTTATAATATTATTCTAAAATTTATTTACAAAGTATTAACTACTACAGTTGTATCTCAAATCTAGCAACAAAAACCCAATAATTTTTTACAGTTAACTTATTAATAATTTAATGTGTATTTTTTATGTAAGCATTAAACACACACAATAAGTTTATGTTTGATGTGCTTGTGAAATTCAATTCAGGATTCTATAATTATTTTTAATTTATACATTTATTGCTATTGTTTTGTTTATTTGCTCCACCTGTTGAATCTTCTTTTACTTTTCTTTACTGCTATTTTAACGGGAAAACTGATAATGATGATAAACTACCACTTAAAGCTAATTCTTAATTTATGTGTTAATTTTCTTATGATTACTTGCTCGATTAATTTTATAATTGTTGCCTTTTTAAAAAGACAATGAGCTCTTTTATTTATATGTTCTTCATTAGCGTTTAAAATTTACGTCTTAATCAATACGTTTTTAACATTTTTTTTAACCGACTGAATGTAATGCCACTGAAAGATTCTGCCCTAAATTATTGGCGAGAAAACTCTGTCTAAAGCAACTAATAATTAAATTTTATTTGTTTTTTATCACACATTTTTACAGCATGTATCACAACAAATCTACAAAAGATTATTCAAGAACATTTTTTTATTCAATAATCTTATTATTTTTAAAAATTTCAGGCACTTTTATTCTAAATAATAAATTAAATTTAGATCTCAAACTTCTTTTATATTCTCTTATTATTAACATTGGTATAACTTCTATAAACTTATGGAAAATATTTTCTTTTCCATTCGCGGATCTAGTTACAATGTCTAACTTTATACAATACGGTTATGGCGTTTGTGGACCATTATTTTATTTATTTCAGTGTGATTTAATTTATCATAAATATCAATACTTTCAAAGTACTATTCGAAAGTTTAAAACAATATTACATTTTTGTAAAATAAAATATAGAATTACTTTTCTCTCATGTTTGGAAATATTGTTAATTTTTTGTATTATACTATTATATATTAGTAGAGGTTTGTGTTTTTTCCAACTATCATGTTCAAAATTCATTTATTATACATTTTTATTTTTTTAGAAATCATAAAAAATTTAAATAACTGCTTGATTACTATTTTAGAAATTTCAATCAACAAAATTATTTGTAATAAAATGTATTCTTTGATTTATGTTTATGAATTTTGTTTAGAAATAAGAAACTCAATTGAGGATTTTATAAATATTTTTAATTTATACATTTGTTGCTATTGTGTTTTGTTTATTTGCTCCACCTGTTGAATCTTGTTTTACTCTTCTTTACAACCATTTTAACGAGAGAAACTGATAATGTCATGAGAAATATAATGTTACGTAGCTACGCCATGATTTTTTTGTATTTGTGTGATATTGTAATGGCGTCATGTTTGGTTGGTAGTATTTATTTATCATCATCAGTAAGTGAAAAAGTAAGTATTTTATAATTACTGTGCTTTTCTTAGGTTTTATTGTCTATATCAGCCATAGAGATATATACTAGAGATGGCAAAGCATATCTCAATACATTAAGAGACCTAAAACATCTTTTTGAGGCTCTCAGGGGCTCTGTGTAACCTCATTAAACCTCCTCCATGAGCAAGTTAAGGTTACTTAAATTAATTGCTTTCGTCTTCCCGCAAATTGTGTTTTGATTTGAATTTTAAAAGTTCTACTAGATACGAAACAGTATTTTTTCTCTGTTTATTTGATTATTTTGATAATCGAATGTGGTCAGGTTACTTTTCCGGTGTTTCAAAATTCAATCGATGGGGCCTCTCTAGTAATATATCTCTATGATATCAGCGAATTTTAATCATAGAGGTACGAATGGCAGTTGTTTTAGTAATAAAGTGGTTGAATAATTCAGCTCTTTGTTTATCTCGACACTGACTCTTAACATTTTTTTAATGTTAGCAGCAAAGTATACTATTTTTTAACTGAGACTGACCTAGAAGTAGAAAACATGGTCTTTAGATTAATAAAATAAAACTAGTGTTTTTCAAATAAAAATATATTTATGTTTTGAAAAAATATTGCATACTCACATATTTATTTTATATTTGCCTTCTTGTAACAATTTGTTTTGCTTATTTTGAAGATTCAGGATGCAAAGGAAACGCTTTTCGAACGTGGTTTTTTACAAACTTGTGAATCCACTAAAGTAAGTCGTTTATATTAAATGGGTTTAATATTTAATGAGTTTACTATTATAAAACGATACGATCATTTGCATTGATATTCTTTGTAGGTTCTTTATGTTTATTACCCTAACCAGTACTTCTAGGAATGGGAAGTTTCCTCTCTGGTATAATTTACCTTGACTTTGATTGGGTGATATTTCCTATCTGGTATGACTTATTTTATTTGTGATTGGGAAGAGGTTGCGTGGGCAACGCAACCTCTTCCTTCTTATTTTTAAGACGGGCAGTCTTAAAAATAAACTTAGAATAAAGGTAATTCGCTGGTCAAACTCAAGATCATTATCACAACTGCAGATTTTTCCAATAATACTGAATTACTCAAAAATATCTAATTAATGTTATACTTATAATCAACGTATAAAGAAAATGATTTTTGTTTTAGTTTAAAATATCATTAATTCTTATAATGGACCGAGATGTGGAATATACTGCTTTTGGCTTGTTCTCTCTCAGTAAGCCTACTTTGTATGCTGTGAGTAAGCATTTTTTTAAGTTATGCTAATTTATAAAGATCAACATAAAAACTTCTATTGCTTGTTTGCTGTAACAGTTTGCTATAAATGCTTAATAATTTCTAAACATTTGATTTCAGATGTTTTCGACAATCGTAACGTATTTAATTGTTTCTGTACAATTTATAAGAGAGGAGATAAATAGCACTAGAATCAAGTTTTCATAGTCTGCTAGTAAAGCTCTTGATTTGAAAAAGAAGAAAATTCTACAGATTAGATATAAGATAATAATGGTAAAATATTAAAACAAGAAGTCATAAGCCTCTTTTGTGCATGACCTACCAATGAACTTACTTTTTAAGCTTAACCCGAGGGCCAAGCTTGTAAGAGGTCTAGGGTTCACAATCTGGGTCAAGCTCTCAGTTCAAATGAATAGTATTTGTAATAAAAAAAAGTTATGCCAACTTAAAATTAATTAGAGTATTGAGCATGGGGGATATGACCCACCTAAGGTGGTTCCCAATAGGTGAATACCATGATGAGCCAAAAGGACCTAAAACAAGCATTTATTGAGTATTTTCATTTTTCCAAAAAAAAAAAAATGTTTTGCACATAAAATGATTAAATGTGTTTAAAAAATATATTAAGCTGTTAATAAAATATTTAATTTAATTTTAAATAGTCGAAATAAGCATTTAAAGAAGAGGAGAGGAGGAATGGGTGAGAGAGTGGGGTGAAAACGGAACGTTCTAAAAGTTGGGTCGTTTAACCCACAAAGGGGAGTTTTAGTTAGAAATATCGTAAGGTCAACTGTTGCTTACAGTTCAATAGAATGTAAAGAAGACTGAAACAAAACAATTCCGTGTTCCATGTAATACAACGCCTAAGGAAGTCTTATCTGTCTGTGAGTCTTATATTGTTGACAGTATAGAATTAACTCGTATGAGTGTTGCTCTAGTGAATATTGTACTACGCGGCGGTATTCTAACGTCTGACGTCACACAAGCAGTCGAGGCCTTTTTACCGCCAAAAGAACATGTTTAAATATATTTTTCGTTTTTTGCTGTATCATCAAAAGTATAAGTTTTTCAATATAATATTTTACAGGGTGTTCTTTTATACGACGTACTTAAAGATAATGCAATAAAAAAATGTGCAAATACTTTATTAGTAAATACCATGATGAGCCAAATGGCCCTAAAACAAGCATTAATTAATATATTTGAATAATACTTGTGTGTTCCTCCATAATACTAGATTATGTGTTCTAAAGTGATTCTCATCTAAAGTATGTTAGTAAGAGATTGGTGATAGTGTTTGCCTAGGAATAACGTCTCTACTTTATCCGATTATATTTTTAAACTTTAAATTTATTTAAACCATGGGGCACCTATTGGTTATGACTGTTGCATTTATTGTAATACTAAAATTATTTATCATTTCGTAACCTATTTGCTATTAGAAGGGATCTGTGGAAGTTTAAAGACGACGAAGACCGCGCAAAGAGCTTCAGCTAGTTAGAGGTATGACTGGAAAGTTAATTTCAAATGGAATATAGACAAAAAGCGGAAAATCAAGCCACGCCTACTCAGCTGAAAAATAGGTCTGCCGCGGCGCTAGCGTCGATTGGAATGCAAATTTTCCCACCTTTGAGTCGATAGTCTTACTGTTTAAGTATCTTTAGTCTCTGCTCATAACACTACTACATCCATCCTATTGTTAGGTTATAAACATGTCTAACCGAATTTTACTTCTTTATTTTATAAAGATTATAAAAGATTTTATAAAGATATTATTTTATTCGTACCTTAGGTAAAATTATTAAGTTATGAATCCTACTGTGTAACACATAGCTAAAATCAGTTGACAGCGTGGGAAAATAATGCTTAGGAGACAATTAGGTTATTCCTGGATGTTAAACTATGCCCACCGTTTCAAATCAGACCAACCTCATTTGCTCTTTAACACTATTTTTCCTCGCTGTCAACTGATTTTAGCTATGTGTCAAACTATAACAAAAATAAAGGATTACTAAAATGCTGGCATTGAGCGTGTTGGAAACTAAAAGTGTAACACATATATTCTGTAGGCTCCTCCAATGATTTTAAACTTACTTTAGGTTAACGTTGTCCTACCACCTCTATTGTCCTTGTAAAACACATTACAAGAAATATAGAGGAGGTAGAACAACGTTACCACCCCAGGTAACACAATTTTCTCTTTCATACTCCTTCTGTGGTAGGTTCCTTACTTGAGTTTAAATAAGTGGTTTCCCCCTCTTGGTTTAAAGTGGTGGCCGTATAGACCAAGGAGAGGTCCACTTGTATTTAATGTAAATGCTTTTAATGTAATTTTATTTACCATTTCTTAAAAACCTAACCAATGAGTTTAAAACGTTATTCTATTACAAACATAGAGATATAATACTAGAGGGGGCATAGCCTATCTCAATACATTGCGACACCTAAAACATCTTTTTGGGGCTCTCAGGGGCTCTGTGTAACCTGATTAAAACCTCCTTCATGAGCGACTTAAGTTTATAAGTTGTTTGTTAACTAATCAATTGTTTTCGGCTTCCTGCAAATAGTTTGAGTTTTTATTTGTATTTTTTAACGTTCTACTATATAAGTTAATTTAAGTTTATACTGATTATTTGATTTTATTTATAAGCGAAAGTGGTCAGGTTACTTTTTTGCTGTTTCACCAATTTAACCTTTAGGGCTCTTCTAGTAATATATCTCTATGATTAAAAATGTTTATTTGCCCCGATCATTTAAAATACTTCAATTTTATTATCTTTTAAATTTATTCATCATAGATTACTTAATCAATAAATTTTAAAAATGCAGATTTGAAAAATCCCAATTAATTAAACTTTACGATACAAAAGTTAATCTAAATTTAGCTGTTTCGAATTGAGTTGAAATTGATAAATTGGTATAAATTTTGGTTTAGCATAAAAACAGAAAGTGTAAATTTATTGATAAAAATCAGTGTTGGTTTTTACATAAAACAATTAAAACCTCTTAAAGTTAAATAAGTTAAAATGAACTAAATAAGTTAAATAAGTTGAAATAAGTTAAAAAAAGTTAAATTAGTTAAAACCTTTTGGACTTCTTACATTCTTATTCTGTACATGTATAATATACTATGACGCCATACTGTTTTTAATGTATAATTAATGTAACTCCCAAATTTAAAAAAAAAAATGAATTCGACCAACCATTACTTTTGTCATATTTTAATAATCCTAACTGTGATTGGTTCTCTCTCTTATAATGTTAAATATAAATTTTCATTAAATATTTTAGTTTATTCATTTATCATAAATTTATTTGAGTTACATTGGGTCCTTTATTTATCTAAAGATATATTTACACATTTAATAACATTTACTAATCTACGTGTTATTTTAGAATGTCTATACATGATCTTAGAACCATTTATAATTGTAATTAAATTTCATTTCTTATTATTTAATCAACAGAAATTAATCAATTTAGTCAAATCACTTAATAAAAAAATAAACATTTATGAAAGTAACAAATTGATAAAAAATATTAATGTTAAGAAAAATAATGTTAGGTTTGGTTTAGTATTGTTCTTTTGTTTCTTATCGATATTTTTTGACGGTTCCTCGTATTTTTTGAGCGAAATATTTTCTTTATGTGTTATTCATTTATTAATAATAATTTTACTTGAGACATATTGTCAATTTTTTATCATCATACTCATCATTTTTGACAATTTATTGTTAAACTTAAATAAGTTAAAAGCTAAGAAGGAGAACAAGACTTTTGATTATGAATTAAGTGCGATGTTGTCTTTCTATGAATTGTTTCTATCTTATAGTTATAAAATAAACGATATATTTGGTCATATTATATTTTTTTATCGAGTTTATTGCGTTTCTCTTATTTTATACTGGTGTTTTACACTATTGAACCATTTACAGTACAGTTACCATCATGATACGAATGTGTTTCTGATTAATGCAGTTACTTATAGTAAATACGAAATCATTTACAAATTGTTGTTAATTGGATTTATTAATTATTATAATTATTTATTTCCACCCTTGATTAATAGTAAGGTATGACTGATTCTATTTTTTTTACTTTTCCTCATACATAACGTAGGTGTATGGAAGAAGTATTGTGTTGGCAAAAATCCGAAACCGGGATGTCACCGGAATGATCCGTTTCAGGTGTTTTTAAGGCCTCCTGAGTAGTTTTCATAAAGTTGTCTGTCTGAATTTGTGTGTGTGTGTTTGAGATTGCTATCATCGTAGTTCCAAGATATGCTAGGAGTTAAAACAAAAATCAGTTTACCGCTGTAGTTGTGCCGTGTGACGTTAATTACTCGCAATAATGACTATGAAAAAATTTCGAAAAATCATAAAACGCGAAAAAATGATGCGATAAAATTTGGCATGCATGACTAATTTATATGCCAAGTTTCATCTCATTATCAGCATTAGTTCAATTTTTATCGAATGATTTTTATACGTTTTTTTTTAAATTGTAGAAAAACGGAAAATAATGCAATTGAGTTAAAGTTTGGTACAAGTGTACCCCTTGACGTAATAAATAAGTGTACTAAGTTTCGTTATAATGCAACAATATAATCCTTGATAAATAACCTTGACAAACCCTAACCCCAACCCCCCCTAACCCTATAACCTTGACAATATTGACCTTGATTTATTAAATCATAAATATTATTAAATTAAAATTTAGTACAAGTCTATACCTTTACTTATTAAATAAGTACACTAAGTTTTGTTTAAATTCCTTAACTATATCCATTTTGGTTTGAACATAAAAGTTGAGAAGCATTGAGCGAGGTCATTGCTGTATGGGTGACCGCTGAGAATGTAACGGATGCATTTATTATCTGAGGACGAGCTAAGCAAATCAAACACATACTGCAGTATAAATTTTGTACCACCCAGTATAACGAGCCAGTATTTACATTTCTTGTGAACCTTGCTTTTCATATTTTCCACTTTTAAATTGTTTAAGGTGGATGAAATCAAGGAAACCTTATTTCATTTTGGCAGGAGTAACGTCAGTCCGTCAACCAAAGTAAGCCACTTAATTTTAAATATCATTCTATCCTTTTCCCCTAGGTCACACATTTCATTCAAATTCTTATGTCTTAGCACCTTTTTATTTGAAATTAAAGTTTAAAGATGGGTCAATTTTAGTGAATTTTGAAAGAAGAGTTTATGATGTTTGGTCATGATAGAGAGGGTAAGGGAGAGGATGGATTTATTGGAAGATTAGAACACGTTCTTAGATCGAAATAAACCTTGTTTCATAAATCAACCCTGTTAATGTCCCGAAATAACCCACAATGACTCGCTAAACACTTTAAAAAATCACAAAATTTCAACAAATTTTTAGATCCTGCTGACATCTTTTACGCAACTAATTGTATAAATAGTTAAAAAAATACAAGTTACATTTTCTTATCAGCATTTTCTGGTTTTTTGACATATTTGAAAATTCGCTTGAATCCTGGCATGATGCTATTTATATAAACTAGTGATATGGCAAACTGACATAGAACAACAACCATATGGCCGCAGAGCGGCTCCCAGCTCCGAGAACGCGGAGTAATTTTTTTTTTCATATTTCTGTAGTTTGTTTATTACTACAGAAATCAATAACTATAAAAAATAGATAATTTTATATTTAAAATTTATCCAAATTATTAATGATCGTTGTTTGTATTTATTTCATGTTAAAGTTATTTTTACTGTTTCCCATATGTTCCATATGGGAAACATAAAATGTATTTATTTATGTTTTTATGTATTTATTATGTATTTATTTATGTGTATTTATTCATATAATAAATACATTATATATGGAAAAGCACTGTTTCCCATATATTCCATATGGTAAACAGTGCTTTTCCATATATAATGTATTTATTATAATATAAATAAGTATGCAAAATATATATATATAATATAAATAAATACAGTAAATTATTATATTCTACTGTAGTTATTATAGAAAAGTATTGCTTCCACTATGGTATTGTAAACGAGATTTTACCTCAATTATGCCTTTTAAATATTTGATGATATCGTAAGTAGTTTTTACTTAATGTCAATGCTTTGTGTGTGATAGTGTATATGTTTTGTATTCTTGTGTCTGTTATAATCATATATATTAGTGTGTTTACACTAGAAAGTTGTGTGTGTACAGTGTATGTGTGTGTGTATTCATGTTTCTGTTATATTCATATATATTAGTGTGTTGACACTAGAAAGTCGTGTGTGTGCATTCTTGTTTGTGAGACTGTCTGTTATCATCGTGGGTGACAATGTGTTTATGCTAGATTCTAATTAAGTTGAAATTTGGTACAAGAGAATTTTGTATTTTTGTGTAACACATAAGTATACTAAGTTTTACTTTAACATAGGGCTTGTTCATTAACGGTGTTTTTTGGATCACTAATGTGAAGCAGGACCGAGCGAGATGAGAGACTAGATGAGTGACCACTGGGACACAAACAGTTTTTTTTATTTGAGCACGAGCGAAGCATCTGCAAAGACGCACGCATATAAACATTTTGCGACTTGCACATGCTCAGGACGAGCGAAGTCCGAAATATTTAGGGATGAGCATAGCGATTCCGATAAGGCGAGGAATAGTCTGGAGATTCCCCAAACTAGATTTGTGCTTGTTTTACAGTTTAAAATTGCTATGGTGCTAATAATGAACAGAGGGATCAAGTTTACAGCTCTTGGATTTTTTACTCTTGACAAGCACACTTTGCACTCAGTAGGTAAAAATATTTTATAGACTATTGCTAAGTAATATTTCTTGTGTCGTCTTCAGATGCATTACTCTACTGATGCACACTTTCTTTACTCATTTTACACTTTTTTATTCATTCCAAATTTTGAATAAAAAAATTATATATTTTATCATTAAAAATTTGGTTTTATATATTTATTTGTTATCTTCTTTTTAATTTTATACAACTTTTCGTACTTTTTAATTTCATTAAAAATATACTATTTTGTTTATTGTAATTTTTTTTCTTTGTTAATTTTATACATCTATTTTATTCTTTTATCACATTCTTTTTTATAATTATAAACATCTATATTATTCTTTTATCATTTTATTATTTTTATAATTTTATAAAAAAATTTTCGTTTTCCTTTTTTATAATTGTATGGATCTATTTTATTCATTCATTACTTTTTCTTATTTTGATAATTTTATACATCTATTTTATTCTATTATAATTTTTTTCTATCATTTTCTTTTTTTTTTATTAATTATTTACATCTATTTTGTTTTTAGCGAATTTTCGTGAGAAAATTACGCTTTGGGATGTCGGAAAAGGAGAAAGTGAGGGGGGGGGGGTTAATCTGTTTAGCTTCCTGTTTATCATTATCTTCTTTTGTAATGTTTTATCTATTTTATTCTTTTACCAATATCATTTTTTCAGGCCTCCTTTAATGTCTTTTATTAATGCTCTATTATATGCATGTATTATTTCACATTTATTTTCGTAGAAGCTCAATAAAAATTAATTCAACTGATGCTAAAACAAAACAAAAAAAAAAAACGACGGCATAATTTAGGATTTATACCAAGGTCCAAAAAAAATTATTTAAAAAATTGCTTCTTGTATTTGTCATTTGTAACAATCTTGTAATAAATCAACAAATGTAACAATTCTGTAAATTGTTTCAGATATTTTCTACTTTAATTACGCATTTGGTTGTATTAGCACAATTCAGGAAAGATGAATTTACAGATTATTTATAAATAATTGTTATCAATAAACTATATTTACCCAAAGGTTTGTTTTATTATATAAATAAATAAATAAATAATAAAAGGAATGAAAAAGAGAATATAATTTTTTCTTACACAAGTGTAAGAAAAAAATGAAAACCCAACCACAGGGTTGTTATTAATAACCCTTCAAATTGTAACTTCTCCTTGGCATCATCATCAACAAATTTTAAAAATGAATAGAAATATATTTCACTTATTATCTAAGTTGTAGCTAAAATTTAATACACGACAGGGATCGAAGAATTTCAGCTCTCGTATTGTCTTCCTCGACTTGGCCTTGGGAGTTTCTTTTAGTTATCTACCTCGGTAAAGCCTCGGGAGTTAATTTGTTTACTTCTATCGGCCTTACGACCTCGGGTGATAATGTAGTTTTCACCTGTGGTTTTGCCTTATGTGAAAACTTGGCCTTGAGCTGTAAAACTTTCTTCCCCCCTTACCGTGTAAATAACTATTAATTGATATCACTAACTCTCCTTTTTTATTGTTTTTAATTCAATCATATAAAATTATTAATTGTTAACGATTTTGCTATTACGGAGCCAAACAAACTAATATATTTTTTATTTGTTTTCAGTCTTTTCTCTCTCTGGTCATTCTCTGCCATGTTTCGTTTCCACACACTAGCTTAAACTCATGGTTCTATCTGCCTCTTGGTCTGCCTATATGTCTTTTACTACGGTATCCAATCACTAGGATACTATTGTATTTTTTTTAAATCTTTCATGTTTGGTCCTTCAGACGTGTCCTGGCTATATCCATTTTCTTAGACTATACTTGTCGCATCAATATCTCCAATTTTTGTTTTTTGACTTCTTGCTTTAGTGGTCTTTTCAGGATGTTCTTAGCATAACCCATAACATTCTTCTTGTGCAACTCTAGTATTATTATTATTATCATATTATTTTACATAATTTAAGTCAGGTAGGTTGTTGTAAAAGTTAACTGTCAATAAAATGTTCTTTTGCGAAACTATAGTCTCACAACAAATGAGTTATTAAGTCACACAAAAACTTTTTTGTTTAACTTACTCATTTATAACTCCTAAATTACTTAATTTGTGGATTTGACTTATAAAGTTAACTTCAGTCGAGTTAATTATAGCTATTTACTTAAGTACGGTGTAAACTACTTACACATTTTAACTCTCTCGTTAGTGAAACACTGAAGTTTCAATAATTTATAGATAAATACTTAAATGTAAAAGACTAAAGCTTTAATGGTATTTGAATCAAATTTAGTCCTCACTAAGTTTAGAAAATACTTAAAAACTGATTGTTTACTTAAAACGAATTAATCAAAGTATATTCTATTAAAAGAAGACACAGGGACAGAATCGGTGCGACAAGTAAACATCGCTTGATTGATGGACCTCCCTAAATTTTTCATTAAATAGATTATTATTAAACTCTTGATTGATGAGTTTTTGCATATTCTTGGGGGAAAAAGATATTGAAAAAAATTATTATTATTTTATTACTAACAGTACAGTAGTAAAAGTATTGGGGTGAACCACAAAAAAGAAAAAATATTGCATTAAAATATCTTAGTCGTCGTTTATTATAATTAAGAGTGTTTTTAGGTTGAATGAATTGCTTCAGAATCTCATGATTACAAAAAGTAGTATTGCTTCAGTTTACTACGCTCGACCTCTGTATAGTGTTGTAGTTACAAGCTCTATTATTTTTTAATTTCCCAATAACAGTAAATAATCTTTATTGTAATCATGCACCGCTTTCGCATAACATGGATCTTCTTTTTTCTTTTTTGCATTTTCATTTTATTTTTTAGTAGTATCATTTGGTTCAAGAATAATTATGATTCTTTTTTTTTTCTTTTCTTTAATTGTAATCTTCTTTTTCTTTTTCGTAGCAATCTTCTGTTTATCATTATTTATCATTTAAGTTTTGATGAATTTAATATCTAGTTATAATTAAATATAAGTTTAAGTAACTAATTAACGGTTACCTTAAGTAACCTTAACTTAAGGTTAATATATGCTTCGGATAAGTAGATCATCTCTTAAGCTTGTTCTTTAGTTATCAAGTCTCTTGCGAGAACACAGCGGCAGTTGTGTTTCACACTGCCGCTGTGAGAACATAATGTGTGTCACGCCTAGAATGCGTGACACAGATTCTATCCTGTTCTTAACTAGTAATATTTGCCATTAGAAGCTCGATATTAACTCTTAGTTAATTATTACTTTTCATCATTTATACCGTAAATATATAGAAAATATAAAAGTTATAAATAAATATATAAAATTTTTTTGTTTGTAAAAAAATCCGAAACCGGAATGTCACAGGAACTTATTTTGTCTGTATTTTCCAAAGGAAATGCGCTAAAACTTTTAAAGATAACTGACTTAGCTTAAAGATAGATAACTAAGCTTTAAAGTAGTGCTAATTTTAGAGGCATAGTTTTGTACAACCAACTGGATAATTATGCGCATTTCCTTTGGAAAATACAGACAAAATGAGTTACGAGCAGTGCTTGACAATTGAGTAACTGCTTAGGTTCTAAAGCATGAACCGGAACCACGCAATGGGCATGGTTCTTGCATAAGCAAGAAATTAGTTGTTTAGCACGGAAACACGCATTTTAAATGAAATTCGCCCGACAGCGGACCACCGCGCCGGAATTATTTATTTAGTAGTTTTAAACTTATATAATGTAAAAAACTATAAAAATTATCATTCCAACCAGGATTGTTGTTAAGCACGGAAACACGCATCCAAAGGAAATTCGCCCAACATGCGGACCACTGCGCCAGAATTATTTTAAATTGTAAACAATTTGAAAACAAACTGAGTTGAAATTTAGTATGTTTGCATTTTTACGTTATTAATAAGTACACTACGTTTCGTTCAATACAACAAGTATACCTATGATGATAAGCAGCATTTAGCGTGGTCAGTGCTGGATGGGTGACTGCTAAGAATAAAACGAATGAATTTACTAACTAATGAAGTGCGAAGCGAGTACGAGGAGATGCTACAGTATAAATGTGGCGTATTGTAAATTTTGAGGATGAGCGAAGCGAGTCCGAAGCAGGGAGGATGAGCGTAGAGAATACGATGTAATGAGGAAAAGTTTCGAGGTATCCCGTACCCGATTTGGGATTTTTTTTGTTGTAGAATTTTCTTAACAGAAATGAAATATTGAATCCATATAGTCCTTCTTACATCATCCGTATAATTTAGCCCAGTTTTTTATCTTCGCTTTTTATTCTCTAAATTGTTATTCTCTAAGGATTTTCTATATATAAGCATTGATATGATAATATGCAAGCTGTATATTGACAAGTCTATCCTTTCCCATTCAATAATATCCAGGATTTGACAGGATTTTCCTCTCAGCTATATGATCTTAATATAGATTTAGTCAAGGATATAGGCTTAACCGCCAGATATACTTTGGTGAATCCTTCATCTTTTATTGATATTGATGTATTTTTGGTAATACATTGTTACTGCTTCCATCTTCAATGTTTAAAGATGTTACTGGAAGCTTTGTTATCTATTTACAACGTTTTATCACGGTTTGATGTGATATTAGTTAATTACATCGCACCCACGCACTGATTGGGTTTCACACAAAAATCTGATATAGTGTAAATTGAATTTATATTTCGGAGTATCAGATTCGCTTCGCTCGTTCTCAGAATATAGAGATCACCTACTTTATATTGTATTTTGTCTTTACACTCATTTCCCTTGTCCTCAGACAGTAACCTTGTGGTCACCCATCTAGTAGTTGACTATACTCGTTGTAGCTCAACATTAGTGATTAAAAAAAAACGTAGATTTTCGCATTATTCCTTGTTTTATTTAGATAATTTTGCTAAGTCATTTTTGACGGTTAATAAAGTTATAAGAATTTTATTTTCGGATAGCACAAATAAACTTAAAGATTGAATTTTGTACCGAGTTTCAACTCTGCAACATAAACACAATGGGGGCTGAAGCAAACACGTAGTATTGAAAAAAAATAATAATTTTTTTTTTTGTGTAACTGTGATTTTTTTTGCAATTGCATTTTGTAAAAAAATGGTAATTATTCATAGTTGATAGGTCTTAAGCCTAAAAAGTAAAAGAAGGTAAAAGAAGTATAATAGCCTCGCTAAAAACTTTAGCGAATTTTCAAAGAAAAAATAAGGTTATGATGTTGGGGCCAAGGGGGGTAAAGAGGCGGTTTTTTAGAAGGAAACACACACACTATATATATATATATATATATATATATATATATTATATATATATATATATATATATATATATATATATATATATATCAGTATTTTACTCAGTTATACAGTATTACTCAGTATTTTTACTGAGTTACATTTTATGTAACTCATGTAAACAAATCACGTCTTTTGACTAATAAATTTGATAATTCACTCATATCTTGGCAGAATGCCACTTATATAAACTAGTAATCTGATGAACTGATATAGGGAAACAACTATGTGACTGAAAAGTGGTCCCCAGAACCGGAGCCGGTAAGCGGCCAAGAGACCGATAGCATAACATATTTCATGACATTTTTAAGAAACTTTTAACAAACTTTCGCATTGACAAAGTTTTTTATCTTTTAATTTCTAATACACTTTAGCATAGTGTAGAGCATAGTTATATCAGCCAATGTGGCACGAGTGAAGCAAGATTGAAGTGGCAAGGATGAGCGAAGCGAATCCAATAAGATCTTATAATGCAAATTTATAATATATAAGCCATGCTTGGCAGAGTATTTATTACGTGACGCCGAACTCTTTTACATTAATTTCATTTAATACCTTTGTATTTTTTATTTTCGTGTGTCGTAAAATGTAAATGGTACACCAGCATGGAAGCGTTGTGTCTGGCAGTGGATTTTAAAATATCATTGTGAAGACTTATCAAATCTTCTTTATATTCTTTTCTTTTATTTTTCCTCTTTTTCAAGTGTAAGAAGAGTTAAAAACACGAAGCCGAGATTTGTTTGGATTATCCATGTTAGCGTTTGTCAATGTACTGAGTACTTGTTAGAGATCTTCTGCTTACGTATTAACATCACAGATGTAATCCATGAGTTAATATTTTAAAGACTTTCAGTCTTTACTCAGGAGCTTTTTGTTGGTTAAGGAGACGCTAGGCGAGCAAACCAACATGTATAAACCCACAGGCGAAACCTAGGGGGTTTTTAGAGTCGGTTTCAGAGGCGATAGACGAAGGAACTAACATGTTTAAACCCACAGGCGAAACCTAGGGGTTTATAAAGTCGGTTTCAGAGGCGATAGACGAGGGAACTAACATGTTTAAGCCCAACGGCGAAGCCTAGGCGCTTAAATAGTTGGTTCCTGAGGCGATGCCAAGGAAACCAAAAATGACAGTTTGCACCGATTTTTCTTGAGAGAAAAGGAAAAGTACAAAATACAAGCCTTTTTAAAACTTCTTTACATTGTAGTTGATAAATCTTATATTCGGCACTAGTGAGGAAAATAAAAGGAATTATTTTTCTTTTCTACACTAGTGCCGAAAGTGAAAAGAATTCTTTTCCGTGACTCTTTATCAGTGAGTTTGTTAGTTCTTATCAGTACGTGTTACCAGTTTGAGTTCACATATTTGTTGTGATTTTAGTAGATAACTTTTTGAAGGAAGAGGCCTTCGATCTTTCTTTTCGGCAAAGATGGGTTTCAGTTTGCCAAAAGTCAAACAAAGGCCTGTCACAAGAGCAGAATCCTATAATCCCGTTACTAATGTAATCCTATTTCTAAATTCTATTTATTTACTCCATAAATCCTTTAAACTTTGGATTTATATTATACTTATCTTTAACGTTATGTATAACTTCTTTTAAATGCCAGTATTACAGTTTTTAATATTAATTCTTTCAATAAAATAATAGTTATTTATGCACCAAGGGAGTAAAGAATGTCATTATTCCCCTGAGCATTATGTTGGTTCCTGAGGCAAAAGCCGAGGGAACCAAAGGATTTAAATCCTGAGGCGAAGCCGAGGTATTTATTGGTTTAACTCCTGAGGCGAAGCCGAGGGAGGAAATTATTGCGAGGGAATAATGGCATTTTACTCCCAAGGTGCATACAAGATTTTATCTCCAGACGTCGACATTGAAAATAAAGTAAGAATGACTTTTTTAATTTCTTTTTTCAAGATTTTTCAACTGAAAATTATCTTACCTTTATCATAAGAAACTTGTCGTTTGGTGAATTATGCAAAAGTCTTCAACTTGATTCTTAGTAAAAACATTCGCTTTCTTTGCAACATAACCTTCGTTTTTTCTTTTTAATAATGCTATTAGTGATGTATAGCTTTTGATATTAACAAGCAAAGATGATTTGATCGTTGAATACAGTGACCGCAGACTTGACGCTTATATTGTTTTTCATTCATTATTAAAATAAACAAGCAATGCATTTTCACTTACTTGTTGTAAATTATGATCATGACACCAACTTTTAAAATTGTTTCTTGCTTTGTCATATAACTTTTTCGATTTCATTGGTAACAAGTTTTCTTTTACCAAGTTCGCCTCAATAGCAATGTCAGGAGATGTATTGTTAAAAAGTTTGTCAATATCGCACACAATATTATCTGACATAATTGAAATATTAGAGTAGAATATTAGAGCAGTTATAAGTAATATTTTAATCTAATTATAAAAGTTTAAGACAGGTTAAACAGTTAAAGCTAAGGTTTTAAACTAAAAAAACTTTGATTTAATGATATTTTGTCAAAAAAAAAAAACAATGAGTATGCAAATCTTAAAATGATTTTAAAAAAATCAGGATAGCCAACTTAATTTTTTTTACTTTTAAATAAAGAACTAGTTTTTATTTTTAAAATTATTTATTCTTATATTATTATTAGCATTACACTAGTTCTACTTAAAATGATTGTTAATGTTATATTCTTTTTTTTATACATCTTATTATTGTATATCTTCTTATTTATAGGTATCTTAGTTTTCAAATAAAAATAATTATATACTATTCAGTTTGTCGATTATTAAGTTAAGTTGGCAACTGTTACTTTTTACTCCCAAGGGAGTAAAAAGTACTTTTCACTCCCTTGGGAGTGAAAAGTGATTCTTTACTCTCTTAAATCTAGTCATTAAATTTCGTATTATATACCGTCTGGAGATAAAACAGTTTTTTTACATCGAGTTTTAACTCCCAAGAGTCGTCGAGTTCTTGGAATTAATATAAATTTGTCCCAAATATAAATTTCCTTTGTCCAATATATAAATTTTGGACAAGGTAACTAATGACCTCTTAATAATCCTTAGTCGAATAAATTTTGGATAAAGATGTATCATATTATATTGATGTTGTTGTTTTAAACTGTAGTGTTAACGTATAGGAAAAGCACATCTTTTGGTAACGTGAACATCATCAAAACATTTTACAATAACTAACACACAATTACCATAAACACAGTAACTATAATGTGATAAACAACTCACCATAAAACCAATTAACATCCAAAACACGAATGAACAGCCAACTCACCTGAAAACAAGCAAAATAAATTTATATTATTCATAGCAGATACAAATACACATCAGATACAGTCAAACTGCATTTTCATCAATCAAGGCATATATAAAAACACATTGGGCAATCAAGGCATTCTAAGGTCGAGCGAAGCGAGTCCGAAGTCATAACTCCCCTGATTATGGTTTATTATTCTATTCTAAAGGTAATTTACCGGAGCGTGATGAGACTAAAGTTGTGCTACTTAATTCTTTAATTAATCACTACATTCAGAGAAGGAGCGAAGCGAAACTTACTTATGGTGTACGTAAGAGTAACGAGGTACCCCGTACTTGATTTTTTACTTCTCCTCAATTATACCGTAGATATATAGTGAAAGGAGCAAAGAAAAGAGTCTCTCCACAAAACAATAATTTATTCAAAGCGCTTTCAACCTAACATGAGGCCATCATCAGTGCCTGTACAAAGAAATAGAAACCATAAAAAATTAATCATAAATAGTCAATACTAAAACAATAAATAAAAACAAATAAATAACAAAGTTAAGACAGTAAAACAAATATAAATTAAAAATGAATAAAAATTACCATATATTTATTTATTCATATTTAATTTATATTTGTTTTACTGTTTTAACTTTGTTATTTATTTGTTTTTATTTATTGTTTTAGTATTGACTATTTATGATTAATTTTTTATGGTTTCTATTTCTTTGTACAGGCACTGATGATGGCCTCATGCTAGGTTAAAAGCGCTTTGAATAAATTAATAGTTTTGTGGAGAGACTCTTTTCTTCGTTCCTTTCATTATGAACAACTCCATTAGTGCTCATTCAAATTCATATCGTAGATATATAGGTAAAGTATTGCGTTACAAAAATCCGAAACCGGGATGAAACCGGTATTATCCGTTTCAGGATTTTTATTGGCCTTCTGAATGGTTTTTGTAAAGTTGTCTATCTGTATGGGTGTGTGTGTTATCATTGTAGCACCCAGTGAATTTATGCTAGAGAGATGAAATTTTGTACAATGTATGTGCAACGTTTCATCTCATTATCAGCATTAGTTCAATTTTTATTGAATGACTTGTGTACGTTTTTTAAAAAATAGGAAATAGTCTAATTGAGTTTAAATTTGGTTGAAGTATATATATTATTACCTAATAAATAAGTAAACTAAGTTTCGTTTCAATGCCAAAAGTTTATCCATAGTTTTTGATGGATCATAAAAATCAAGGAACATTGAACATGGTCAGTGGTCAGTGCTGTATGGGTGACCGCTGAGGATGATACGGTTGCATTTACTCTCTAAATATAAGCAAAGCGAGTCCAAAGGTATATAAATCTGGCAAAATGTATTTCTGAGGACGAGCACAGCGAGTCCGAAGTAGGAGGATGAGCGTAGCGAATCTGATGTAATAAGGAAAAGTTTCGATGTACCTCGTACCCCGTTTTTTTCAATTATAAATTTAACCTTTACTTAGGTAATTATTCATGATTATGAAATGTAATTATAAAATCATTTATTTTTCATATGAATGTGTAAAAACTGTTCTATAAGGTGAACATATAGTCTTTACAACCCTTTTCATTTTAAATGTAAGTAGGTAGGTCGTTTTTTGTTTGGATGTGTTGAGTATAACACCTTACGTGACGTTGGATTATACCGGCTTAGATAGAAAAAGGTTTATTCTTCAAAATATCTAAACCCTTATAACACTAGATATAACCATTTTACTCTTTGCTTTCCCTATTGTTATCTATGTATCTTTAATATTTATTTTGTGTTAATAATAAAATTACTTTTTCTCAAACATGAAAATTAAAAAATCAAGGTACTGGATAGCTCGGTACTTTTCCTTAAAAGTGTGGACTTTGAATCATCATAAGCTTCGGTCGTGTATGAAGTACACAAATGTTTAAGGTGTTTTAATTTAGGGCTTGCGACTTTAAAATTACAAAGTATAAAAATGTCCAGGGTGTTATATCTTTAATTTGCTACGATTTACCTGAGAATATCAAATTATTTATCGTCGAAGGTTTACAAATCAAGGTTAAACGTAAAAGTAAAAGCTTGTAAATGTGTTATTAAATTTCCCAATAAGTTTCAGCTGAATAAAAATACTCATAGTTTCAACACTAGAAACAAACTTAACCTCCGAATTGCCCCTTGTAGAACTTCTTTGTTCAAAAAATCGCCCGAGAACCTCGCTATATCTTTTATATATCAGTTTCAACAAACTGCCCGATTCAATAAAAAAGAAAACAATAGATTATTCGTAAACAAATATAAAGCATTTGCTCCAGTCCAAAACATATTATAGTCTAAGAGACTACCTCAATGGCTGAGAGTAGAATTTTAATTTATATTTATTTGAATTTTGTTTTGTTAGTTGTTAAGTCCATTATTTTGTTTCATACTGTATTTGACGTGTTATATCTTATGGCTTATTTAACCAATAAAGAATATTTATTTATTTATTCAAACAAAGCTTCAAAAAGTATTACAGTAGATAGCGTTCAATCGTGTAAAACGGTAACTAAATTTCTATGTTTAATACATTCTACGAGAGAGCATTAAAAATATTTCACTATATAATAGTGCGAGAGAGACCAAGGAAATGTAACACGCAAAATGCAATACTACATTTAGGAACCATTCCATCATTTGACATTCGTCATCATTGATGATTAATGGCTCGACATAAAGGCCCGTAATCCAAATCCTAGGCTGTTCCTAGCTTTTTTCTAGCCTTTTCCAAGAATTTAAGGTGTAAAGTTAGGAAAAGGCTAGGAACAACCTAGGAGAGATCTCTTCCTAGCCCTAGGGACGGTTAAAATGTTCTTCTCCCTAGCTTTAGTGTCCATTTTAGACACTAAAGCTAGGGAGAAGCTAGGAACAACCTAGAAACATCATAGGAACCTAGGAGGGATTTTTTTTAATTTCTGAATACGGATCAATTCATACCCCATTGAGTTTTTAATTATATGAAATATAATTAACAATTTACTGTGTTGAATTCCAAGAAATACTACGATATATTGAAATTGTGTTTGTGAGATAATTATTTATCTTAAGTTAACTATTTATGTAGAAACAATATGTAATCGAGACAATATAGTAACTTAAAAGAATAATATTTCACTTTGTCATGACACCTTAAAAAGATGTGAGACCTTTCCCTCTCAGGAGTGTCCAAGCCGGGGTCTTCTTTGATCCTTTTCATTTATAAATATCTTATAGTTCTGATAGAATTAGCTGTGTGTAATTCATTAATACTACATTTGCATTTTCCTTCGATCTACTACAAGTTGTTGTCTCTTCCAGTAGCGCCACCTGTTGATACTCATTGGTTTTGGGGAAAATCATACCATTTAGCAAATTATACTCGTTTAGCAAAGATTAGGTTCAAGGTTCAAGGGGGGTTTCAGGCTATTCACATCGACGGTGTTTAAGCCCTGTCTTGAAATTTTGAGACTGCTAAAGGATTAAAAAAACTGTTGGCTGACTAAGAAAACGTCGAAGAAGATATGTGTATGAGCTTTCAGGATTTATAGAAATGAATATGCTATGTGAATAATAGCAAAATAAAGTCATTTAAAGTAGTTGAAATTGTATAGATAAACGATCCATCAAGTGTCTTTATCAAAATTACTCAAGTTTCATTTCGTCTAACTCATCAGGGCACCGACAGTGCCTGAACTCACTCTGATCTTTAATTGAAATTCCGAAGAATTTAATGTGAAGATTTTATATTTACCAGAGACGAGCGGTGCTCTCTTACTGCCATCATGCGTGGCAATCATTTGTAACTACTGAGTTTTGCACAACATAAAAAGTTGATACAGTATAATTGTGCGAGAGACATTATGTCGAGCCATCAATGATGCCGAATGATGGAACAGTTCCCTGGCCTTTTGCTTGTTATATTTCCTAAGTATCTCTCCCAAAAATTTATTGTATTTACTATTAATGTTTTGCAAAACTCGGTAGTATCAAACGATTCATTAAAAATATACCTGTGTCATACATGGCAGCTTATATTTATATATTTCGATCCTTTAAAAGAATATAAGCAATATAATGAATAATTATACAACACTATAACTTAATTTTGTTTTTTGCTGTAGGGAGTCAACTTTTGACAAATGTACATTGTCATACTTTAGGATATCATTTGAGGACAACACTAATATTTATTGGTGCTATTTTTATAGTCACTTATTACCCCAAAACCCAATTTTTAATTGCCATTAAATTTTGTCAACTTGCTTTTTGTCTATATTTTGCGGTGGTGCGGATGCCAAGCGAATTTCTCTAGGAATGCTTGTTTCCGTGTTTAACAATCCATTTCTGGCTAACGTTTTTGCTTTTTGCTCTATAACTTGAGTAGATACTCAATTATAAAGTACTACTCGTACATATTTTTTTTTTTTAATTAATGCGCTAAAAATTAGCATCAGCTGAGCTTGCTTTTGCAATTAATCGTGCTTTAACAATATAATAAATATGCGCATTTCCTTTAAAAAATAAACAAAATATCTCCTATTATTCCAGAGAATGCAGTCCAGTTAATTGTTTTAATTTATCATTTCGTTAGTTTAATTCCCAATAACACTAACGGTGAAACTAATAGATCAAGAAAAAATGGTGAAAAAGGTAGCATTATTCAATTGCTCCAAATTTGACTAATTTTCAACCTGAAGTATAAAAGCGCTTAGAACTTTTTATTTTTTAATTAATTCTTTTTTAGAATTTCTTGGCTCTAAAGAATGACTTTATTTCAAGCTTGGCTTGAGTTTATAAACTTTATTATGGCTTTATTAAGAAGAGGAAAAATAACTTTGTTTTTATTTTCCCCCGTCCAATAATTAATATGATTACTTAAGACTTTTTATTTTTGTCTCTTGAATTTATTAAATTAAAATTTTTATTTCACAAAATTTTATTATTTATTTATTCATTTTAGTGTACCACATTTATATTTATAAAATTGATTTTCGTTAATTTTTTGCTGTTGTTTATTTTTTGTACTCATTAGAGGTAAGATATTTTCCTATTTATTTTTTATATTTTTTATTGATTTTATGTAACAAATCTATGAGCTAGAAGTTAGGATGTTGTTTTATATTAATTTGTGGTAATAAAAGTGAAAGTTCAGCGAAAAAGGTAATAAAAATATCATGAAACACTTTCATAGGTTACAACATTCACAGGTTACATTAGATTAGAACATTTCACATTCCGTAAAATCAAAATTGTTGACTCAATTCTGACAAGCTCATTTTTTTGTTAATTCGCTAAAATAAATATTTTTTGCCGCTTCCTGTAGTAAAAGATGTCTATCTACGATTAAAAACCAGGATTTGTGTCAGTTTTAACCTGGTTTGTTGAGTCAGAAACATTTTCAAAAAGTTGGCAAAATGCAAGGTTATTTTTTTGCCGCAAAAAAATGACTTTATTTGTATTTTTGGGACTACGCTAAATAAAATGAAACCAATCCAAAATCTATCCACTTTGAGTGACTATAATGTGAAAACCCCATAATAAATTACCGGAAACCAAAATGAAAAATTGCGGTCGATGAAAATTAAATTTCGAGTAAGGTGACGTTTTCTCAGAGTTTTGGGGTGCTGAATCGAATAAAACCGGTCCGAGTCAATAGGACCGCTAGAAGTAATCAAAAAGTCTCTAGAGTTAACGGCGGGAATCGTGCCTCATAACTCCGCTTGTGTGATAACTCATAACCCACACAAATTGGCATCATGATAAAAACCCAGTGTCGTTTGGACGATTTACCGGTTTTGTATTATTAAGGGGAACACAATACTTTTCCTGTATACTTAAGGCGTATATATAGTAATAAAATGAACTACAATTCTGAAAAGTGGTTATTTTTAGCTGAGATAATGTTTAACCTGTTTTATAAAACTTTTAGTGCAAATTAAATTTTTTTAAATCAAGAATGAAGTAAAAACAAATCTTTTCCCATTTATCCTTGTAATGGATGTAGCGAGCAAAAAAGGAAAATCAAAAAACTAAAGTGGTTACAGTGGATGTTTGGTAATTACTCTACTCGGTCCAGATTAATAAGTACGTATTTTTCCTGAGTGGTATTTCTCCTTTCTCTTGGCTATATTTTTAAAGAGATACAATGACAATTGTTTTTTCCGCTAATAGATTTTTTAGCGAATTTCCTTTGTTTTGCTTCCCTGTCTAAAAGAAGAGAAAAACATTACATATGCGAAAATAACTTTACACCAATTATTTCATTAAAGTCTACTAGTCCAGGAATCGGACCTGCAAAATATGACTAATTGTTTACTACTTCAAACCAAATATTTCTGAAAATATACCTTAAATTATAGAGAAAAAATAGTCTGTCAATCAAGAGAGGAGCCCTTCATATAATTGCACATGCTTAAAAATTTTATAAAATCGCACAAATTTTCGTGTGCATGAAGAAAACACTTTTTAAAGATGATGAAATGTTCTATAAAACGAGAGTTTAATATTTAAATTTGGATGACTAAAACCAAAGTTACAGCTCTTTTAAAAACACAAAAAAATAGTTAATATTATTTAAAGTCAGGTAAAACATACCTTCATGATTTAAGGTATATTTTTAGAAAAATTTGGTTCGAAGTAGTACAAATTGAGCGAAAACAGCGCAGGTCTTAAATTTTAGGGGCAAACTTACCTCTCAATGGATTCCCATTGATTATTGCTTGAGAAGGTTATAACAAAACGCGCTTAAATTATCACTCACTGAAGTGGCAAAGAATAGTCCAAAATTTAAAATTAAATAGGCACAGATGACTTAACAAGCATCACAAATGTAACAATCACGAGAAACGCAGAAGAAAGTTGAGAAGCAAACTCGACAACCTTGCTACATAACCTGCGTCTGGCGCTTTTTTTCATTATAACCAAGGAAAAGGTAAGTTTGCTTCTATTTCTCTATCTCATACAACTTCCATGGGTCAGAAATGTTCCTTAATGCGTCATCCCCTTTATTTAAGATCCTTGGGTCCCGCACATGTGAAGTGGCTCCCACCGCCTACACCAAGTAGTGGATAAGACGCGTCCGCCGTTTTCTGGTGTCCAAAGCCATAAAACGGCCGAGAGCCCGTTTACTTTAAGTTATTTATTGGTGTTTGTGCGATTATAATGTATATATGTTACGTTGTATTCTTGTTTGACTTACATATTGAGTAAATACTATTATTATTATTGTATTGAATAAAGAGGTTTATGTAAATTATTCTCTTCTAAAGTACAAAACGTCTACTTAGCAAGTATTGTGTGATGATGATGTTATTTATTAGAATGTAGGTAGGAAATGTAATTTTGGGAGAAGTAAGAGGAAAGCAAAATATTCTCAAGCAAAGCAATGTCTTACACACAGGGTTGTGTATGTATGTGTCTATATTTCTTTTTTCTTAGTTTAGTTTCAACAAGCACGTAGGATTTAATATTATTAAAAAATATATTTAAGAAATTTTCTGTCTACGAAAGTTTTGTTTATAAAAAGAAAGAAAATATTATCAGTTGAAACTACAATGAACATAGTAGAATTCTTTTATGTTTTAAATGTCGAACATAAATATTATTTTGTAGGAAGATTACTGGAAAACGTTTGGGAAATATTTACGTTTAGGATTTAGTGGGAGGGTATGAATTATGATCTGTTTACTAGTGAACTTAAATATTTTTTTTCATGAAATTGTTTATAAAGGAAATTTACTAAATGAAGAAAAGGCTTTGAACAGAAATAATTTATTCATACTGATTATGATAACATTATTTATAATATTGCAATGCTAACATGAATGGTGTCAATAAAAAATATTAATGTGTTGTGCTGAGTGATGTTGCTGTTATCACTTTATTATGAAAAAACATTTGTGCGATATTTTTCCTTGAATATGTACTTCGTGTGAAAATTCGTTCCCTTTGGACACTGAATGTATGTAATTGCTCAAGAATTGGTGTATACAATCAATCCAAAAATTTATTTCAAGAATTGTGTAAGCTCCATGGTTATTGTCATAATAATTTAGGTCTACCGATGGTGACAGCGACTATGTAGATGATGAATCAATGTTTCACTTCCACTTCCAATGTGAAAGGCATTTTCAGAGATGTAGGATATTTCTGAAGATGCCTCCCACAATGGAATCGAAACGTCAGATTATTATCTACATTGACACGGTCACCAACGCGGAAGACCTACAGCTTCATCGTATTTTAAAAATTTAAAATGGAGATATTTTTTTTTGGAAAAATGAGGGAGATATGTAGATAGACATAAAATAAGAGTTTCATTGTTCCCATTTCTAATATTTCAGATAATATTTAGTCAAAAATTAAAATATTCTATTCTCTATAGTCTATTCAATTATAAATATATTTATAACAGTATTAGATTTTTTTTTTATTTTTTTTTTTTTATTTTTTAAAGCGCATGTTTCACCGAGTATTCCATGCGCTCAGGTGGCTATGATATTAGTATTAGCTTTTATTAATGATTAAATTACAATTAAAATGTATATGATTTTTATATACAATAACCATGGAGCTTGTTATGAGGTTTTATGTATTATGTATATATGTATTATGAGGTTTTCCAGCCTTTATTTTTTCCCTCTATTGTTGCTTAATGTATTAAAGAGAATTGTTTAAACTGTACTATTCTTATTAACATTTCTATGATTTATTATTATATTCTTCCTTAGGTTTAGGGCATAAGAGTTAAAATTTCAGGATTAAACAAGGTAACTTACATTTTAATGACTGGAAAACCTCTTACAGCACAAGCAAAAATATGGTTAAAATTTTATCAATCATTTTAGTCCTGATTCAATCTAATTACAGCATTCCATTATTTATCTCATTTTCCATTTAAATAAACATATTGTACAACGTTTAATTGATATACTATTATTATTATTATTATTATTACTGCTTTATTTTCCATTTTTTACATTTCAAGAAACAAGTTATTTTATTTATATTTACAAAAGAAAAGAAGAAAATATAAAAACTTAAGAAAATAATCAAATACAAAAACAATAATAATAATAACAAATGGACATAAATAAATAATTACAATATATTAATTTGTTTAAATTTGTTATTAAATTTTTTTTATATTTGTTTTTACAGTACAGTATTAGATTGATATAACAGTATTTATATTTTAAATTGATTTTCTTGCCAGTCTTGATAAGCCGCAACAAGTGTAGGTACATTACATAAAAAAATAAATAAATCAAATAGAATCGTTTATCTTTGATTTTAACTCTATAAATTCTCCATTTCAAACCCTACTAAACTTCCTTTAGAATTGTTAAAGATTTCCTTCCAAGAAAATTTATTGGTGTATATGAGATCAATTGTAGCTATGATTTAGTTTACGTCAGAGAGGCAGGTAGAGTTGAATCCACGGGTTTAGCCGAGCAAACACACCGATTGCCCAGTCCTAGGTCGCTGAGCATTTACGAGACACTTGTCATCTTATAAATTTTGAGAAAACCGTGGTATTAGGTAATATTGCTTATTTTATTATAGACTAGTCAGGGAAGGAATACAGATTGCTAAGAATCTCCATCACATGGACACCGCTTTGATAAGCGGTGCACTTATCCGAATCACGTAGTGAAGAAATCTTCACTACGTAATTCATACGAATCACTTATTCGGATAGGTCCATTAGCTAATCTCAGTACCACATTTATATAAAATTGAATTTATAAAATTGATTTTCGTTAATTTATTGCTGTTGTTTATTTTTTGTACTCATTAGAGGTAAGATATTTTCCTATTTATTTTTTATATTTTTTATTGATTTTATGTAACAAATCTATGAGCTAGAAGTTAGGATGTTGTTTTATATTAATTTGTGGTAATAAAAGTGAAAGTTCCACGAAAAAGGTAATAAAAATATCATGAAACACTTTCATAGGTTACAACATTCACAGGTTACATTAGGTTGGAACATATCACATTCCGTAAAATCAAAATTGTTGACTCAATTCTGACAAGCTCATTTTTTGGTTAATTCGCTAAAAGAAATATTTTTTGCCGCTTCCTGTAGTAAAAGATGTCTATCTACGATTAAAAACCAGGATGTTGTGTCAGTTTTAACCTGGTTTGTTGAGTCAGCAACATTTTCAAAAAGTTGGCAAAATGCAAGGTAATTTTTTTGGCGCAAAAAATGTCTTTATTTGTATTTTTGGGACGCTAAATAGAATGAAACCAATCCGAAATCTATTCACTCTGAGTGACTATAATATGAAAACCCCATAATAAATTACCGGAAACCAAAATGAAAAATTACGGTCGATAAAAACTAAATTTCGAGTAGGGTGACGTTTTCTCAGAATTTTGGGGGGCTGAATCGAATAAAACCGGTCCGAAGTCAATAGGACCGCTCGAAGTAATCAAACAGTCGAAACGCACAAACACTGAAGTTAGATTTTTGTGCAATTTTAACTCTCTAGAGTTAACGGCGGGAATCGTGCCTCATAACTCCGCTTGTGTGATAACTCATCAACCCACACAAATTGGCATCATGATAAAAACCCAGTGTCGTTTGGACGATTTACCGGTTTTGTATTATTAAGGTGAACGCAATACTTTTCCTGTATACTTAAGGCGTATATATAGTAATAAAATGAACTACAATTCTGAAAAGTGGTTATTTTTAGCTGAGATAATGTTTAACCTGTTCTATAAAACTTTTAGTGCAAATTAATTTTTTTTAAATCAAGAATGAAGTAAAAACAAATCTTTTTCCATTTATCCTTGTAATGGATGTAGCGAGCAAAAAAGGAAAATCAAAAAACTAAAGTGGTTACAGTGGATGTTTGGTAATTACTCTACTCGGTCCAGATTAATAAGTACGTATTTTTCCTGAGTGGTATTTCTCCTTTCTCTTGGCTATATTTTTAAAGAGATACAATGACAATTGTTTTTTCCGCTAATAGATTTTTTAGCGAATTTCCTTTGTTTTGCTTCCCTGTCTAAAAGAAGAGAAAAACATTACATTTGCGAAAATAACTTTACACCAATTATTTCATTAAAGTCTACTAGTCCAGGAATCGGATCTGCAAAATATGACTAATTGTTTACTACTTCAAACCATATATTTCTGAAATATACCTTAATTATAGAGAAAAAATAGTCTGTCAATCAAGAGAGGAGCCCTTCATATAATTGCACATGCTTAAAATTTTATAAAATCGCACAAATTTTCGTGTGCATGAAGAAAACACTTTTTAAAGATGATGAAATGTTCTATAAAACGAGAGTTTAATATTTAAATTTGGATGACTAAAACCAAAGTTACAGCTCTTTTAAAAACACTTTATTATGAAAAACATTTGTGCGATATTTTTCCTTGAATATGTACTTCGTGTGAAAATTCGTTCCCTTTGGACACTGAATGTATGTAATTTCTCAAGAAATGGTGTATACAATCAATCCAAAAAATTTATTTCAAGAATTGTGTAAGCTCTGTGGTTATTGTCATAATAATTTAGGTCTACCGATGGTGACTGCGACTATGTAGATGATGAATCAATGTTTCACTTCCAATGTGACAGGCATTTTCAGAGATGTAGGGCATTTCTTAAGATCCCTCCCACAATGGAAGCGAAACGTCAGATTTATTATCTAAATTGACACGGTCACCAACGCGGAAGACCTACATCTTCATCGTATTTTAAAAATTTAAAATGGAGATATTTTGTTTGGAAAAATGAGGGAGATATGTAGATAGACATAAAATAAGAGTTTCATTGTTTCCATTTCTAATACTTCAGATAATATTTAGTCAAAAATTAAAATATTCTATTCTCTGTAGTCTATTCAATTATAAATATATTTATAACAGTATTAGATTGATATAACAGTATTTATAATTTAAATTTGATTTTCTTGCCAGTCTTGATAAGCCGCAACAATTGTAGGTACATTACTTAAAATAATAAATAAATCAAATAGAATCGTTTATCATTGACTTTAACTCTATAAATTCTTTTGTTCAAACCCTACTAAACTTCCTTTAGAATTGTTAAAGATTTCCTTCCAAGAAAAATTATTGGTGTATATGAGATTTAGTTTACGTCAGAGAGGCAGGTAGAGTTGAATCCACGGGTTTAGACGAGCAAACACACCGATTGCTATGTCCTAGGTCGCTGAGCATTTACGAGACACTTGTCATCTTATAAATTTTGAGAAAACCGGGGTATTAGGTAATCTTTCTTATTTGCTTATAGACTAGTAAATAAAGGGAAGGAATACAGATTGCTAAGAATCTCCATCACATGGACACCGTTTTGATAAGCGGTGCACTTATCCAAATTACGTAGTGAAGAAATCTTCACTACGTAAGTCATACGAATCACTTATTCGGATAGGTCCATTAGCTAATCCCAGGCTCCATTTCGTTACGCAATTCCCAGCCATCTAATGGGTCAGCAAATTACCTAACTAAGACGCCTCCTTAATCATACTGGACCCTCGAACCCACTATCCCTTGTTATGAGTACAATCTCTGTCCTCGAAGGGAATGACAGAGACTGGTGTTAATAGGGGAACCCTCGTAACGAAACCCTTAGTTCCCTATAGCATTGTGAACACATTCGTAATGTCCAACATCCCTGATGATGTCTCCTATAGTGAAAGCTCACCATCTTAATGATCTTAAATTCAACATCTACAATGTCGCGGTCACCTTCAGAAGACCTAAAACTTCATGTCAATAACCATGGAAGCTTACGCAGACCATTATCACAAATATTTCATATTTCATTTCTTTATTTAAAATTTTTATCAAATTTCTTATTAAAGAAATCGATGGTCGTTTAAAAAATTAAAAAGAATAAATTTAGAATAAAATACCCTTTATCTCTTTATCTACAATATTGAGTAAAATGAGTTTCCTCGATTTTCTGTGTTTTCCTTTTATCAATTAAGATTGTCAGGAGCTGTTTAATATTCTGATTAGACAGCGGATGAGGATAATACCAAAGGGTTAGGGTTCGTTAGAAAGTTTAGTCGTCCTATGAAGTTAGTAAATTCGATAATTCTTAAAGGAATCAAAGTAGTCATATTAATCCCTTTGTATTGATTAACAATGTTTAATATTAATACAACGTAGTATATTAGATGAGATCGTAACATAATGTAATGGATAAGGGAGTTTGGGAAATTCACATTAGATTTCATAGATGTATGGATTCCTTGAAGATTCTTATCTTGTTTTTACGTATATCTTTATAGTTAATACTCCGCACAACATATCTTTCAATAATTAACAAAGCTATTCTACCTAGGGTTTTTACATGATGACGTCAATGACCGTAATTAAGTTCTTTTGTGAACAAAGTTATAAAAAATTGACAGATCGATTAGAAATTGGGCGCTCATATAGTGCTTCCATCAGATATTTGATGGAAGTTTACACCCTACCTAGCTTGTCGAGGCTACAAATCATTCGGCGTATATCTCAACCTATTGCTTGATACGAACCAGACTATAACTCGTAAAACCTTTAACTCTTAAAGTAGTTTTTATGTCGTAGTAACAACACTTTACCATTATTAATGTGTTGATATGAAGTTTATCTCTCAAAATGTATAGTAACCTTCATGCCATTTGGAATTACTTAGGTATTGGATTCGGGGTTACTTGGTTTGGGATTATTAGAATTGGCTCTATTTAAACCGCAGTGTTAGTTAGATGACAGTCATTTTTGACTGTAGTCTTAGAGATATCAGACATTTTCGACTGCAGTGTTAGTTAGATGGCAGCCATTTTCAACTGCAGTGTTAGTTATGCGACAGCCATTTGTTGATCGTAATATTAAATAATTTTTAGTTAGTAATAATTGTTCATATTAATACTAACTAATAGTTAATATTAATATTAGTTAGTCAACAACCATTTATTTTAGACAACTATTTTTCGGTCAAGTTGTTCCTTGGTCGGCAGTAATTTTTTTGTTGCTCTGTTAGTTAAACCACCATTTTTGACATGGTGTTTGTTCGACTACAACCATTTATTTTAACAACATAGCTTTAGTTGGACTATGAACAAAAATTAAATTGTAACTTAGACTAAAGTATCATAAAATAGATGTTGTCTATAAAGATCTAAATCATAGTTTGGTTACACGTAAAAGGTCTTAAAGATAGCTAATGTAGCTATTATGTTAGTAGCATCAATTGGTTTGAAACTAAATATAAGCTTCTTAACTCTACTTAAAGACAAAGATCCTGAAGACCACTTCTCTAAGAGGCTCTTTAGTGAGCTGTGTGAAATTCATACCAGGTAGAGTTTAAACCTTTCAGGTTTAGAACTCTCCCATCTTTTCAACTAGAAAATAACATAACTCGAGCTTTTATAAAAAAATACACAATAACCCTTGGCACAGAGTTCCGTCAGCTGGACGAATTTTCTTCAAAATGGGTGCTTCGTTGCTTAACAATTTATTCGAAGTATTCGTTATTTAAAACATTATAAAAGTTACTTAATTAAGTTGAAATTTAGCACGAGTACGACTCTTTGCGTAATAAATAAGTATACTGTGTTTCATTTCAATCCTATTTATATATCTGTTGTTTTTTAATGGATCTCTAAAGTATGACACACGGCTAAAATCAGTTGACAACGCGGGAAAATGGTGTTGATTAGCCAATAAGATTGGCCTAATTTGAAATTGAGGGCGTGGTTTAACATCCAGGACTAACCTCATTGGCTCCCTCGCATTATTTCCCCACGTTGTCATCTGATTTTAGTCGTCGTATTATAATGTTAAGCGACATCTGGATGGGTGACCGTATGTAATAAATATATGTATAATGTCATAGGACGAGCAATGCAAGTCAGATAGCATATTGTATTATAACTAGGTCCGATATTCTTATTCTTAAGACGAGTCGTGCAAATCCGAATCGGTGAGGAAGCGAGTTAAGCGAATGCGCGGAGCGAGAAAACGTTCCGAGGTTCCCTGTACTTAATTTTTTGTCCTGTGGAAATTCGCTTGAATGGCATATTCCTTAACTTTTCCCCCTATAATTAGTAATTTAAGAGCTGAATTAAATCTGCATAGTTATTACAAGAAAATTTAAATCAGATTTCTATCCCTCCATTTTCTCTTAATTTTAAATTAATCTTCCTACGCCATGAATAATTTATAAAATTAAGAAAATCTGTGAAAATTAATTATTTACTTAAGTCTTTTTTCCTTTTAAAGTAGAATTCAAATTTTTATTTTTTATTGTTATAGTCTTTGTGAAGACGGAACAAAATGTAAATAAAACAAGCTTGCAAAAACTTATGAAAGTAAGATTCTATGTCAAATTTCATTAAAACATCTTACGTAGCACAGCGTTTATTCCTTTTTAGGAACATCAAATATATTGAAAAATATAATTCCTCTAAATAATCATTAGTATTATTAATTATTATTAATGATTGGATTTGGAGTCGAGGTTTGACCCCATTTGCGCTACTAGTGGAAGTCTATTGTACAATCCCCTCAATTGGTCCGGTCAGAATAATCGTTCAGCCCAGACTAGGTCTGGGATCTCTTTGACCAGTGATTCATTGGTAGAATCAAACTTAGTGATAGTTCTACTACCAAAGTATGAGAACCTTTGAAAGGCTAGGGTTTCACATCTCAGAAGTATGTGAGAGGCAGTTCAGTATCTGATTTACAAAGCCTACACACTGGGTTATCTTTAAAGATGCCAATGGTATGGAAGTGTTTTCGGAGGTGACAGTGACCAGTCAGTAGTCCAGTTACTGTTTTAAGGTCCCTTATGCTGAGACTGAGGAGGTCCTCAGTTACCTTGGGTCTGGGCCCTTTTAAGATAAGTTTTCTGTGCCTTATGCCAGAAGATTTGTTCCAGTGGTGAAGGTAAATGGTTAAGAGCCAATCTTTAATTACACCTTAAGCTGTAGTTTTGGGTACATGGTATGGCTACTATGGGTTCAAGGCCCACAGGAGTGGTCTCAGACTCCTTTTTTTGCAAGGATTTTTGCTTGCTCATTACCATCAATTCCCTTGTGGGCATATGCACCCATCTGGTTGCTACATCATTGTTGAGTGACAAGGTCAGAAGGTTTTGTAAGCACTCCCAGAAAAGCTTAGAGTTAACTTTGTATGAACCAAGAGCTTTAATGGCAGCTTGGCGGTCAGTAAAAATATTATTAGTAGCCTGATTTTTGTTCTTTTTAATATTTTTTGTTAGTCAGGCATTAATAGCAAATATTTCTACCTGAAAGACTATGGCATACTTTCCTATAAGAAGCGCGGTTTTGAGATTGGTATGAACCTCATATATGCCACTCCCAGAACCAAGGTCCATCTTAGATCCATCTGTATACCATACAGTGTCACCAGTAATTGAGATTGTTCACCATTGAAACTATCATAACTGAGTGTAAAAGGTTTTCATAAGAGTAATTAGTGGTCATGTAGTCAGAGTTCATGGGACTCTGAATTACATTCACTATTTTGGAGTGACCTCTAGTAGTAGAGATCTTCCAGATTCCCTCTGTTCTGTAGTCTGTAGGCCGCCAACATAGCCTCATTAATTATGTCATTATCAAGGGGCGGAAGGCTCAGCATGACTTCTAGAGCAGTAGTAGGTGCTGAATTCATGGATCCTGTAATGGACAAACAGACTAAACGCAGAACTGAGTTCAGTTTGATAATTGCGGTGGTTTGATTTGCTTTAGGCCACCACACAAGGACACAGAAGGTAATAATAGGTCTGACCACCATTAAGTAAAGCTATCGCAACACGTGAGGTTTAAGTCCCCAGATTTTACCTACAGCTCTACGGACTGTCATTAAAGTCTGTTTGGCTTTATTAATTATTTTATTTAGCTGTTGATTCCAACTTAGCCTCTTGTCAATGATTACTCCAAGATATTTGATCTGGTCAGAAAAATGTAGTTGTTCACCGAACAGTACAGGGGGCCTCACAGTGTGAGGCTTTGTTTGTTTGGTGAAAATTACTAGTGCAGTTTTGGCAGGATTGACTGAAAGTTTAACCTGTTTACACCAGTTCTCAATCAGCCTTATCGAGGTTATGATTACCTCTAGGGCTGTAGTAATGAATTTGCCAGAAATGAGGATAACTATGTCATTAGCGTACCCTATGTCAAAGAAGCCTTCAGTGTTGAGACAGTAGAGTATACCGTCCACCACAAGGCTCACAGTAGCCTACCACAGTAGAGGAGATAAAACTTCACCCTGACGACATCCTCTGGTGACTCGGGCTTCAGCCGTCTCTCCAGCCACAGAAGCTATAACGCTTCTACCGAGAAGCATAGTGGCTATCCATCTACAGACAGATTCTTCAACACCACGCTATCTCAGAGAGGAAAGTATAGTTTGGAAAGATGTGTTGTCAAATGCTCCTTCAATATCGAGAAAGGCACCAACAACACAACCTTTACTTTCAAAAGCAGCTTCAATCTTATTACCTACAAGATGTAAAGCGCTTTTGCTGGATTTACCAGCTTAATCATATAAATATAATCATACCGTCATAATACTTTATGTTCCCTTCTATATGTCTCTACATCCTATCTGACCCAATATAAACATTTATATCATATATGATCCTCTATATCCTTTGGTTTTTTATATCCTATATGATCCTCTATATCCTTTGGTTTTTTATATCCTATATGATCCTCTATATCCTTTGGTTCTTCTATATTCTATTTATCCTCTATATCCTATATGATCCTTTATATCCTTTGGTTCTTCTATATTCTTTTTGATCCTCTATATCCTTTGGATTTATTATATCCTGTATGATCCTCTATAACCTTTGGTTGTTCTATATTCTATTTTTTTTCTATATGCTATAAGTTTTTTCTTTATACTATATAATTCTCTACATCCTATGTGATCCTGTATAAGCATTTATATACTATAAGATTATCTTTGTCCTATATGTTCAACTATATCCTATATGATTATGTATATCATATATATATTCTCTTTCATATGTTTGAAATTTTTTGAGGATACATGATCCTCTATACCCTACTTGATTAAATATATTCTAGAGGATCTTAGTTTTAGCCTAACTTAATTGCTAAAATATATAAAACCCTCCTCTCTTGTAACCTTAGAATAATACTAATATAGAAGGAGCATAGGACCGTAAACACGATGTATTAAGTAGGGGTACCACCCTAACAACAAAACATTCTTTTATTAATGGGTTATAAATATCTACCAATGAAAAAAGATTTTAAGTGACAAATAAAATAACTTAAAAACCCTGCTAAGTACTTATTAAAATCGGTCTTAGATGGCAAAAGGGTAGGGGAATACGAGAATCTACATCTAGTTGACGAGGACTACTTTTAACATAATTTTAATTAAAACGTAAAATACAATTTAAAATGCTTAAAACATTGTAATGCACTGATATTTGTATTATTTTTATAATGATTAATGAATCAATAATTAATAATAGAACGCAATAATTCAGCAACCGTAAATATTGTTAACTTCGTTAAAAAAAAACATTTTATTTTGTCAGGTTGGCAGCATTACTTAAGACCACCAGTGAACCGGCTTTCGTGATATCACTAGTGCTCCTTCTATATATAGTATTATTCTAAGCTTGCAGCGACTGACATCTGTCATCCTGGCGGCCACAATATAAAATCAATAAATTCATGAACTGCTCTAATTTACTTATTTTCTATTTTCCCTGTTAAATTATTTTCATTAGTGTTTACAGGTTTTATCGTAAAATAACATCAAAGGAATCGTTTCAAAACATACAAATTATTTCCTCTAATATTTATTAAAGCGTGATAATTTAAGTAAAGCTCAAAGCTTTCCACGCGTTAGCATTATTTTATGCTGTATTAGTTTCCATCTTTATACGCATAAATATCTTTGTGATTTTTATCTCAACTAGAGAGAGGAATAAAATTGAAAAACAATCATTTCAAACTGGCCTAATAAAGTATGGAGTTGTAAAGAGTCGGTTAGTATTTTTAAGTTTAGCATCCAAATCAGTAATGGTATTCACTGCTTGACTCAAACCTGCAATGATTTTCACTACTTGACTCAGTAAGAGTGGGGAGGTCAAGTCTGGTGAGTAGACCACACCATTCCTTTTCACCAACTCTGCTTGACTCGAACCTGCAATGATTTTCACTGCTTGACTCAACCTGCAATGATTTTCACTGCTTGACTCAAACCTGCAATGATTTTTACTGCTTGACTCAAACTTGCAATGACTTTCACTGCTTGACTCAAACCTGCAATGACTTTCACTGCTTGACTCAACCTGCAATGATTTTCACTGCTTGACTCAAACCTGCAATGACTTGACTCACCTACTTGACTCAAATCTAAAGAAATATTTACTCCTCGACACACAACTGGTTTATTCCATGACCCAAATTCGCAATTATATTCATTCCTTGCCCCAAATATGCAATAATATTCACTCCTTAACCCAAATCTGCAATAATATTTACTCCTTGTCACAAATCTGCAATAATATTTACTCCTTGACACAAATCTGCAATTATATTTTCCCCTTTGCCCAAATCTGCAATGATATAAATAAATAAATACATTGTTCACATAACCTTTTTGCAAGGAATATGAAATTTGTTATTACAAATTTAATATACATGAAACTTTGAACGTACATAATTAAATACTCAAAATAACCCAATTTACAACTAAACTATAAATTCAAAAAATAGTTATTTATGCCATAAGGCTGAGAAGTGTGTCTTTATGTCACGGCAATTAGATTTACCGACGAGCGAAGCGAGTTGGGAAAAATTGCCAAGACATAAAGACATTCTCAGCCGGATGGCATACACTATTTTTTTTGAGGTAGCACTCATTGAATAAACTGCGCTATATACTTAATTGAAAAAAAACAAACGTCCAATTAACTCCATATTATCGTCGTCATTGAATTCATCCATAGCTTCACACTTTTACTTAAAAATGTTAAAGCTTTACAAATAAACACACAAAAATTGACATTTAGAACAACTTTTAAAAACGAAAAATAAATTAGTCTACGAACAAAAACAGAAACAAAATAAACGTTTTTAAATAAAGCTCATGAAGGTTTAACACAGATTGTTTTTTGAACACGCTACATTACAGTAATGGCGGCAACATATAAATTACTTTTACGTCCTAGGAGTTTTTTTACATTCATTATTGTCCTCGGAGGTGAAAAGTACTAAATAACCTCCTATAACAATAATGATTGGCTTCTCATCCTAAAAACGGTCCAATAAAGTGCTCAATTACGTACTACCTCAAAAAAACAATATTTATTTATTTATTGTCATCGGATATAGACCAAGATATAAAATTTGCAATAACAAAAACAAACAATTATACTGCTGTATATATTTGAATAATAATGTTAAATCACTCTTCTTTGGACAAAAATACTTAGTTAGGCAAGCTAACTGTAATAAACAATAATATTACTTTGATTTATTGTTTAGAATACACGTCGTCTCGACAATGCCATGTAATTGGATTGTAAAGTTTATCATGTTTTCTCCTATAATAACTTAGTTTTGAAAGCTCGACATTCAAAAGGCTGTCGTAGCGAAGTTTGTCTAAAGTTAGAAATGATAGGTTGTTTAAACTTTCAATACTAAAGGTTGTGTTTTTACTTAAAGTATAGAATTAGGAAAAACTTTGGTGAAAGTACAGTCGGAATGTTGGTATTATTCCGACGAATAAATAGCAAACAATTTAAAAAATGTGTGGGCTCGATCTGTAAGATTTATCTTTGTGTAAAAAAGTCTAATAACTCTTCGATATAACTTGTCTAAGAGACTGCTCCATAGACTATACTTCTGACTTTTTAAAAAATATGATTTCACTCCAATCAAGTCGGAACACTTGATCGGATACGATGAAAATCCAACCGATTCATCATATCGGTCAGTCTGATAGACAATATATTGTATGTACTCAGATCAAATAACCTACGAAAACATAGTGAAGTTAACACCAACGGCTGGTAAACAAGGGAAACGATATGAGCGAATTTGGGATGACAAAATGAGCTTATGAGGTTGGAGTTAAAAAAGGAATTAGGGGTGAGAGGGGTAGATAGATTTTTGGAAGGGAGCCTCACTAATCAGTATATATGTGTATATATATATATATATATATATATATATATATATATATATATATATATATATATATATATATATATATATATATATTATAATATATATATATATATATATATATATATATATATATATATATATATATATAATATATATAATAATGTATAAATATATGTATATATATACATGTGTGTGTGTGAACATATCGTTGCCGCGAGACGGAAAAGAGGCCTAAAGTTTCTAGTTCATGCACCATTAGCAGACAAAGCAATTAGTATTTTCCTTACCGTTAAAACTTTTGTTGTATGTCAATGAACAAGGAATTTAATTGTCTTATTTCTGGCGAAAACAATACGTTACGTGCTTGAGTGAAATAGTTTTTGTAAGGAGTTCGGGTTATTTGAGATTACAAGTGTACATCTCGTGTATTTAAATAACATGGTAAAATATACAAGGAGAAAAAAAGCTCTTGTTTACAGTTCAAAAAAACATTCTAGGTTTTCCTCTTGTTCTTAATTTTTTATTGCAAACATTTTGCCTTTTTTCTCAAGTGCCCTAGAGATAGAAAGCTTTCCCAACATTTATGTGCTCAAGACATCTCTATTCTGACATTAGACTTTTTGAATATTTTAAAACCTTTAATCCTCCACACGCGTCCATATAGACAAGTAAATATTATTTCTATTCTATGAAAATGCTCTAGTGTTTTATTTCTATTTATATATATTTTTACTTTCCATCAATTATGCCATAAGTATATATAGGCAAAGTATTGTGTAACAGTTATGCGAAACTAAGATTTCCTCTGTGTTGCAGAGTATATTTCATACTAATAAAGTTTTTAAATGACCTTTTTAAAGTTGGCAGATCTGTTCTTGGTATTTACGCGTTCATTCGTGCGTTCAGAACTGCTAATGATACCTCAAAAAGAAAACTCCCTTATGGTAAGAAACTATTTTTTAGAAACATTAATTCCTAGAGTCTTATTTGCTTTAAAACCTTGTTTCAATTTACTTCGCAAAAGTTATTTAGGTATCTTACCATAAATACCATTGGACCTCCTTTAGGTGTATACCTACTTCTAGGTTTATACCTACGTTTAGGTTTATACCTACTTTTAGGTTTATACCTACGTTTAGGTTTATACCTACTTTTGGGTTTTTTGGGACTTAAAAAGCAGACTAAATTTCGTTTTTAAGGTGATCATTTTTGCTCAATTGAAAACAAATTGCATTTTAATAGATATTTTATTATTGTAATTAAACATGATATCAAAGTCATATCCTGTCTCATTTTTCTCTTTTCAGAATTTCTCGTTTCATGAGACATGAATAATGTAAGAAATTGGAAGAATATGAGTGTATTGTTAAGTATACATCAATAGTAAATATAAAATTATAATTTTTGATGGTTTAAAATAAGCCTACAGCGAGCACTGAGATGTGGCTCATACTATTTATTTATCCTTTTTAATTATTTAAATGAATGCATTGTTACTACTGATCCTATTACTAACACTATTCTTAAAGTTATTCCTTGAATTCCTATTGAGTTCTTAAAGTTCCGTGGTACCCCACAATTTTTTTAAACAAATATTCTTTTTTAAAAAATGATTCAAACCTGTAATTAACTCATTATACCTTAGAAAAGGGCAGAGTAATGTTTTACCTATATACTAACTTGTATTATTTTGACTTAAAAGAAAAAGGGTAAGGTTATTAAATAAATAATGATTTGAAAATAGAATCTGTAAGTAGTTGGGTTATGTTTCCTTTTTCATGTCTGGAAAGCTTTTATGATTTTCTTGAGCCTTTTTTTTATGCTTCAGCTGGTATGAAGCACATTTTAGTGGAATGTTGTAAGGATTATATACAGGTTTCTCAGTTTCTTAACCTGATGAGCAAGTTTAATGTATTGCTTCCCTGCCTCCTGAAAGATGGAAAGAAGCATTGAATTAGCAAAAAACCTACAAGTTTTTTTTTTTTCATCAAATTCGACGTTTTAGCGCAAACAGATCTCAAAAATCTTAAAATTGGTGTCTACATGTTTGTATGTATGTAAAAAAATGCTTGCATGCATATATGTATGTATATATGCGTGTATGAATGTAAACATATCTTGTAAACACACTACAGCTCAAACCACTAATCAAATTAAATGAATCAAGTAAATCAATAAGTCCCATGACAGGAATTATTGATAAATCTTACAGCTAATCAAACAGGGCGTATCAAATTTCGCTATTTTGAACATTATAAATTATGAAAAGTGTTTGAGTAACTTACAGAGTAGGTCAAATGACCTACTCATTTACCTATTAAGGCCTCATGTATAAACAAGAGGCCTTCGGCCACTTTGTCGCTCCGCGGCCACATGGTTGTTGTATTTTATCAGTTCGTCATATTGCTGGTTTATATAAGTGGCATACTGCCTCGATATAAGCGAATTTTCAAATGTATTAGTAAAGAAACGAGATTTGTTTACATTACGTCAATCAATGACGTCATGTTTTGTTTGACATACATATGACCAGAGACTATAGATACTTAAACAGTAAGACTGTCGACTCAATGGTGGGAAAATGGCACTCTTTACTTGGGCACAAATAAGGTAACTTAAGGAAAAAGGAAGCATTAAACTTGTAGTTTGTTACCCACCAATAAATAAAAAAAAATATAAAAGTACTAATTTACATCTCAATATGGGACCGTCGAAAAGCACTAGGGCTTTTGTATGGGAGAGAAAATGGGGAAAAGAGCAAATAGAAAAAAAAGTTACGCACCAAATAAACATTTAAATGATTGAAAATTCCTAAAAACTGAAAAGTATAAAGTAATAATTTACAATCTCAATAGGGGACGTCGAAAAGCAATGGGGCTTTTGTATGGGGTTAAGAATGGGGAAGAGAGAAAATAGGAAGAATAAAGAGGTAACTATGTAAAAGAGGCGCTATTGGGCAATATTGTAGTATGTTACCACCAACACACTGTCTGGGTAATAACCAGTAGGTAAAAAAAAGAGCGCTATTGGGCAATATTGTAGTCTGTTACCCACCAACACTGAAGGTGGGTATCTATGTAAAAGAGGCGCATTGGCAATATTGTAGTTACCCACCAACCACTGAAGGTGGGTATAACTATGTAAAAGAGGTGCTATTAGGCAATATTATTGTCTATCCAACCCCTCCACCCCCCTCCCCCCACCAAATTTATTTTCAAATGACAGGGAAAAATACAAACAGGTACTGTCAAACAAATAATAAAAAATGTCAAAGAATTTACATTCTGTTTTTAAAACCAAACTGGAGTGTCAGGTGTATTAAAAACGCTATGAATAATTAAGAATATGAATATGAGAGATGTGATTTTGCTTACGGAACGGCACAGCGAGTGGGAGTTTTACGAAATGTTGCAAGGTAAGATAAATTTTACCTAATATTTTCAATAAATTGGTTTATTTCTTTTATGTTTAAAAAACGTAATGTCAAAGATGGAAAGATTGTTTAAAAAGTGTATTGCAGGCTTGGAATTTTAAAAACTGAAAGACTGTGCAGTGAGTGTGGAAAGATATGATATTAAGAGGACGAAGCAAAATTATAGCATTTGGAGGAGCAAAAGAAAAATTGCAGGAAATCGGCAGGTGCTTTAAACTGGTAAATTTTTCTAAATATAAAGAAGCATTTATGCTGAGTTATTTCTGGTGACGTGATGGAATGAGATATGAGGACATCCAACATAAAAAAAGGAGACCAACGGTAACAAATTTCTGCACCTCCAAATCCCATAATTTCTGCCTTCTTGGGTCCCCCTTAACATCATATTTTTCCCACACTCACTGCCCATCTTTCAGTTTTTAAATCCAAGCCCTGCAATACATACGTTTAAACAATCTTCCCATCTTACCATTACGTTTTTAAACATCAAAGAATAATCATTTATTGAATTATATAGGTCAGATTTTATTGTTTTTTCCATAACAATAAAACAATTAGGCTGCAAATACAAAATGTTTTATTTAACATCATTTTCCCCTAACCAACACTCCAAAACTTATTTTTTTAAGTGATTTTAGGTGGGAACTATGTAAAAAGATACCTGGAAAATTTGATTTCCGACGACGCTAAGCTGCGGCGGACCTACTTTCATGAGTGGGCGGTCTGATTTCCCGCTTTATCCCACAGTCATTTGAAATTTAATTTTTATACTTTGTATAATTAATACTTCTAACTAACGCTCTACCATAAACTTACTCAGAACACTTGTGATATTTTTTAAGTTTTTCATTTCAAGTAAATTTATTAATTTAATTGATTCATCAGCAATAATGAAATATGGCTAAATTCTAACACGTACTAATAAAGATAGATTTTTGGCAATTTTACTGTAGACCTGTATTTAATTACATCGCCGAGATGCCTCATGATTAAAGTAATTACTGATAAATCGACAAATCCCTAATTATAATAAATGAATAACTTCCCTCTGCCACTCATTAGCGTTCTCTGGAAGTTTTACAAAGAAGGTTTCCTATTTACTTTAGTTTTAATTTGGAAATATCATGATGCATACCGCGAACCGTTTTGTGAAAAATACATAACAGAAAACCAATCAATTTTATAATATGTAATTAGCCTGTCATAACCAAGAATGTCATGGTTCATAAATTTAAATATAAACATATAATCAAGTCATACTTGGAAAGCTATTTTGGTTAGTCATAGTTTCCGCAACCGGTCCCCGAGCGCTATTTTTAGCTACTTGCGATAATGAACCAAACTTTTCCCTCATTAAGTCTAACTCTCCCCCTGCAATGAAATCAAAAAACCGGAGCTAATACTGTAAAATTGAACTCTCGTATTTTTGTGAAACACATAGTTAATCATTGGTTGTTTTACGAGATTTTGGTATACGACTTACATATGTACTAATAAAAAACACAACATCTAATATAGTTGTTAACCACAATAGTATTAAAAAATATTATAACTGACCGGTTTAACTTTAGGTCATCATCAGAGCTGTTTACAGACTATAAACAGCTGTCTGTAAACATCACTGATGATGACGTAACCTTGTGATAATTATTATTAGCAATAATAATTAATGGGATTTATAACAAGATTAGTTTTATTGTAATTTTATTCCTAGAGATATGATTATTGAAATTTTCTTTCAGTATAAGAGCGATGCAAGTAAGGAGAAATAAAAGACATTTTAACAATAATATATTTCTCAAATAATAAGGTTCTTCAAATTGTAATATATGTACAGGCTTAACAATTATAATTACATAGCGAGCTGAAATAAAGCCAAGCGATTCAAAAGAATTACAATTTCCAATTAGTGAAATGCACTACATTTCAGACCTGTAGTGCCGAACTTAATTTCCTTTTTATTTAATATTTTTATCCCCCTCTTTTTCTTTCCTCTTTTTTTTTCTTGAATCCTGGAGGGCGAATCATCCATCCCCCCGTAATACCGCCAATGGTTCTCACGTAACATATATATGAGGGATATCCCAGGTACTCGTCAGTAACTTTTTGATGCGCGCCAGGTAAAGGGTCGAGATTTGAAATTTCTTTTTACTTTTATACACCACTTTCTTGTTTGTTTAACATTTTACGATATAATGGTTTGTTATTTCAGTAAGTGAGCGTAGAAACTACGCAGATGTCTTTTTTTATCTCATGTAGTGTAAACATTTTAATAAATTACCTACTAGAGGTGGAAATTATTTAATTCTAAACCAAGGATTTCTATTTTCTTTGTGGCCTAACCGGGGAACGCAAAAATAAACCTTAATAGTTAAAATATTTGTTTTTGTAAGTCGTGCTAATTTGTTTTATAACTTAGGACTTCTGTTTTAAATTATTTGAGAACTTTTTGTTAACAAACTTTAACGCTTACTTTAAAAAATATTATCGTTTAAGTTATTTGACTCCTAGTGGAATAACATATTAATTGAAAGTAGTAAACGTATTTTAATTTCTTTAAATCTTACGTTTTATGAGTTCTTATTCGCTTTTATCATGCCCGGAATATCATGATTACCATACAAGAGACCTTCGGCCTGTAACCCGCTCTACGGCCTCGGCGGAGAGCGGGTTTTTCTGAATATTTGTGTATGAACGGGTGTGTGTGTGTCCTGATGATTGTCTGTAGCATTGTCTGTAATACGAACCATATTGGATCCCCCAAACCATATTGGGCCCGCAGGAGGGTATTTTATTTGCTGCTTTTTCAGGTCAATCATTATAGACATGTCCTTCAAGAGAACAGAACCCACTAACTTTTTGCTTTGACGGACATTCTAAAATTGAATGTCCTATCCGAAGACACTGAAGGAAGCGAGATACCCTGTTATAATTCTTAACTTCTAGTTTAGACCATTTTCTATGTTTATCGCCCTTTTTTCAAGTAATATTTGTTTCACCTCATTGGAAGCAATCATAACCCATTTTTCACATTTTTTACCGCGGACCCACCCACAAGGAAGAGTAAATTGGGGAAATATTCATGTCTGCTCTATTTTTAAACTAATCAATTTTCTCGATATTTTGCTTATTTTATAAAACAATAAAATAATAGGTAAATTGTTAAAGTGTTTTGACATTATGACTTAATAATGTCATAACACTGTTAAAGACAACAACTTAATTGTTTTAAGTATTTTATAAACTGATATATTTTTGACTTAATAATGTCATAATGTCAAAACACTTTAACGTAAATAATAAAATAGATATCAACTGAGAGATATATCTAGAGAGAGTAAACCCTGTCTCTGTACAATTGGAGGCTTAAAACAACTTTTGGACTCTCAGGGGCTCTGAGAACCTCATTGTAACCTTCTCGGAAAGTCAATTAAGGTTATACTAAATCACAGTTTTAGTGTTTTGATTTATAATATAAAAGTTCTGTTACATAAGTAATAATGTGTTGTTTATTTGATGATAATAATAATAGGCGGAGGGCGAATTTCTTTTTAAGTTATTTTTTATCAAAGGTTTTTATTTCACCTTGAATTAAAAATTGTTAAAAACGAATCATACAAAAGTTAAATAAAGAAATAATGTAATACAACACTACAGTACTAATAACAATAAAATAATACAAGGTTTTAAATTAATAAATAATTTTAAGACGCTATGTCAATAAAGTTGATTTTTTTTTTAAAAATTTATTTTTTTAATGGTGAAATACCACCGAGTAGCACCAAGTGTGGCAAGTCATATAAAATAATAATTTTGAAATATAACCGATGGGATCACTCTAGTAAAAATATCTCCATGGATAACAAAGTTTAAAATAAAATAAGTATCTTGTTAGTGGAAGGAAAGGACAAGAGACGTTTTACTTTGACTCCATTAAACTCTTTATATTTAGGGTTAAAAGAAAATTAGGGAAAGATACTCCTCTTGAACTTTTTCTTATTTTCTACTTTCTACAGTGTATATAAGATAAGGCACTTTATGATTAAAATGTTCTTGAAAACAAATTACTTTTTTTAAAAGCTAATACCCCTTTATTTTAACGTCATTCAAAAAACAATTGTTTTTCTTTCGTCACATCTAACGAACTAGGGCTGGTTTCTCAACTCACTTTTAGACACGGAATGAAAACACGAAAGAAAAATATATTTACAAAATTCATTTGCAATGTCTACGTTAAAAAATTTAGTCAAGGCTTAAGCGTTGACTTAATTTTTAAGTTTCGGCAGCAGCACTAATAAGTTACCACGATGTCATTATTAGAAATCGTGATCATTACCACGATTTCTGATGTCATAATTAATTGTTATCGTAATTTACGCTTAATTTAAACTTAAGTCCTGTGTGTGGACTCCACTCAACCCTTTCATTGTTAACTTCGGACTTGTTTTGCGCGGCCTCCAATATTAAATTCAAATATATTTGTTTTATTTCTAGCGGTCACCTATCCAGGCACTGGCCTCATTCGATGCTGCTTATTTTTTTTAATCTTGTAAAAATCCTAGTTTTCGGTGTGTGTGTTTGTCTGACATGTCAAAATATAACACAAAATATTGACGTCTAATAGTAGTTATGTATGTACCAAGTTAAATTAAAAATAAATCGTTGAGTGAATGTAAATACTCTTTGAGATTAACCAAAAAAGCGTGCAGATTACGGAAATAGGCTTCATTTATCACAAATTTGGCTAATTACTCAAAATTTTGAAAAAAAGTTTGTTGGTGATCTAACGTTCTAGAAGGCCGTGGATATTCGACCGCGCCTTATAATGAATCGCAAACATTTTGGAAAATCATAAAACAAGGAAAAATAATGTGACCGGATTGAGATTTGGCAGGCATAAAGCCATGTATATGTAGCGAATTTCATCTCGTTATAAATACATCTGCCGTCACCTTAGTTAGTTTTTATTCAGTTAATATACCATACTGTACTTAATTGCATTTTGGATATTATTATTTATTAATAACCAATTTAAATTTATGTCATCTGCAAGGTTTTTTTTTTTTTTTAAATTGTTGTTCATATTTTTAAAGCATGGAGCGGTTTTTTGTTTTCGACAGCTTTCATTTCTTTAATCAACATTTTCTCTTATTTTTTCCTCTTTATTTTAATGTCAAGATTGTCAAATGCAGCAACCATGGTGGTTTTGAATTCATCACACAATACTTCTTTGTAAATTTAAAAAAAAAAATGTTTTCATGTAATATTTTTATCTACGATTGATTGATACGTAATGTTAAAATTACATGTCTGTTAATATGTACCGAAAATAGTTCTTTCTAAACTAGTCCGTACGTGGTGTCAGTTTAAGTTCTTGTAGTTTATCGATTTTGTTTACTTGGTTAACATTTTAGTAGTTATTAAAGTAAATAACTGTTTAACAAATGAGTGATAGTGATGAGTGAAATTTGGGAGGTGGGGTGGATATAAGGGATTTATGGGAGGGGTTGGTGACATATTGGCCAACAATATATAAAATATTTTCTGGTATATATATATAATATATATATATATATATATATATATATATATATATATATATATATATATATAATATATATCGAAGGCTTTTTCGGATCCAATAAATCTTTGTACAAAAATCGACCTCAGTAATGTCCCAAACCCTATTGTCTTTGAAATATGTGCGTCATTAACACAAAATAATGACTCAGCGAAAATCACTTTACTTCAATACATTGTGTGATAAGTCTGATATTTTATAGACAAATTCTGCTATGTATGGTTAACACATGTACGAAGATAAACATTTAGGGTCAGGATTAGTACTGGTTAAAATAATATATAAACTAAGTAGAGAAACTCCTATACTTAAAATAATCACAATAATAATGCCTGTTTAATGGCCTTTCGGCCCTTCCGGGTATTCACCCTGCGGGAGCCACCTCGGGTGGGTCACATCTACTATGCTCAAAGTAAAGCTACAGTTGGCGAAATCATTTTACATCAAATTCTATTCATAAAAACTGAGAGCATAGCCCGGGCTGTAGAACCTGGACCTCCGGTGCCCAAGTCCAGTACTATACAATCGCAGCTACGGAGGCAAATACTCCTATACAAACTGTGTAAAAAATATTGCCTTAAATATAACATAAAATTGGGATTCCTTTAATTATATTAAACATTTTTAAAGTTGTTAAATTACTGAATAGAATGAAATTTGAAGGGAAAGAAACAAATATCGCTTGCAAAAATGAACTAAGTTAAGTAGTGCACACAAAAAAAGTGTAACTAGCCGCTTGGTTTAGTAATTTATTTAAACCAACCTAGTATTTAAAGATTTGCACTTAAACCACTATTGGATGTAACAAACGTATTTCTTATAAAAATATTAACATTTTACGCTACAATGTACAAATAATGCAATAAAAACATAAGTGTTGAGTACCGTAAATAGTTTGTTTACATTTGCTAGGGTAAGACAAAATTGCCGTGCCCATAGGAAAATTTGAGCCAACAAAATGTGAACTACATTCCAGGTCTGATAGAAATTGCACTTGTTTCCTTACTTGGTTTATGTATTACTTTAGTTCTGGTTTTATCGATTAACTTATGCTGAAAAAATACGTTTTTTTAACTAATACATTTTAAAATTTGGTTATATCGTGGCAGTATGCCACTTATATAAACGAGTACTAAGTTATATAGTTATTGGTATTGTTTCGCTGAGTCATTATTGTGGGTTAATGACACATATTTCAGACGATAGGGTTCGGGGCATTATTGAGGTCCATTTTCGTACCAAGATTTATTGGATGAGAGAGCCGAGAAATGTACCGAGAAAGCCTTCGAAAATTATCGTGTCCCATAGAGTTCTCTAATAACAGAACAATATTTCGTGTATAGTAAACAGTGTTCCGCTTACTTCACTAGTTGCATAATGTACCATTTTATTCTAATAACGAGATTTAAACTGTGCAAGAAAGATTATCTGTTACATAATTGATCATACTTAAAATATCACGTCGGTAATAATTTTTTATTTTATGTATTTTTCTGACGCGAGAGCTTGATGCAACCCATTACTTATTTTAGTTTAAAAATAAAAAAGTTTAGTTTACTGTATTTGAAAAAAAATCTTTAGTGTATTGAACTTAACGTGTATAGAAATAAGCTGAGCATTGCTTCAAGATACCATTGTTTGAGAAAAACTGATATTTCCCTTATCAGAGTAGCTTTACTGACATTTTAACTCTCAAGGCATAACAAAACTAAACTTAAGTTAACTTTACTACAAACACCAATGAGGAAATTTGAAAACATCACTTGAGATTAACTTATACTTATTTCTATGTTACGTGAATTAAAACAAGTCTTACGTGATTGTCCAATGTTATGTTGTTACAATAAATACTAAAATTCTATAAGAAATAAAAGAATAACAAAGTATAAGGTATAGGTATAAGGTGTATTGGAGTATAAGGTCTAAAGGTTTATCGGAGTATAAGATATAGAGGTTTATCTTTATAAAGGGTATAAGATGTAAAATAGTATCGAAGTATAAGGTGTAAAGGTGTATGAGAGTATAAGGTGTAAAGGTGTATCGGAGAATAAGGTATAATGGTGTAACGGAGTATGAGGCGTAAAAGTGTATCGAAATATAAGGTGTAACGGAGTATAAAGTATAAAGATGAATTGGAGTATAAGTTGTGAAGATGTATGTGTATAAGGTGTATCGGAGTATAAGATGTAAAGGTGTATCGGGGTAAAATATGTATCGGTGTATAGGGTGTAGAGGTGTATCGGTAAGTAAGGTGTAAAGGCTTGTCGGGGTATAAGATGTAAAAGTTTATCGGAGTGTAAGCTGTAAAGGTGTATCGGACTATAGGTGTAAATGTGTATCGGTGTATAAGTTGGAAAGGTGTATCGGAGTATAAGGTGTAAAGGTGTATCGGAGTATAAGGTGTAAAGGTGTATCGGAGTATAAGGTGTATCGGAGTTTAAGGTGTATCGGAGTAAAAGATGTATCGGTGTATAGGGTGTAAAGGTATATCGGTGTATAAGGTTTAAAGGTTTATCGGAGTATAAGAAATAAAAGTGCATCGGAGTATGTCAGGTGTAAAGTTGTATCGGAGTGTGTCAGGTGTAAAGGTGTATCGGATTTTAAGGTGTATCGGATTATAAGGCGTAAATGTGTATTGGATTATAAGGTGTATCGGAGTAAAAGATGTATCGGAGTATAAGGTGTAAAGGTTTATCGGAGTATAAGATGTAAAGGTGTATCTTTTTTAGTGAAACAAAAGTTTACCTTCACTATTTCTTGCCAGCTAAAAAACTGAAAACTCAAGTCAACCTTCCTAAACACAGAACGAAGTAAGTAATGTAGAAACATAATAAAACAGAAGATTACGGAATGGTAAGGGAAATACAGGAAGAACGTAATCCCTACTTTCCTGACCCCAATCAGCAGAATTACTTTGTGGAATTCCTCATTGTAAAGTAACAGGTAAGGATTCTCTAAGAGCAAAACCTTTTTACTTCTTAATGGCAAATGGATTCCTTACTCCGAGAGGTTCTTTAAATGAAATTCTCAAATGCAATTAGATTTTCAAGGAAGAAAGGAAATGAAAATTAATTTTTTAATAGTAATTAAAGCTTAATTTTAAAAAGAAAATAGAGCACGGGGTAAAACACAAGCTTACGAAGGAAGTTAGAACAATTTTTTGGTTACCTTGGAAATATTTACTGCTTTTTCAGACACACTTCGATCGACCTCAAAATTTGCATGATTAACCAAAGCTTAAATTAATATTATTCAGTATCGCTTTGCTTGTCTTTAGAATGTCATGAGTAACCAAAGCTTAAATTAATATTATTCAGTATCGCTTTCCTTGTCCTTAGAATGTCATGGTTAACCAAAGCTTAAATTAATATTATTCAGTATCGCTTTGCTTGTCCTCAGAATTTTTATGATTAACCAAAGCTTAAATTAATATTATTCAGTATCGCTTTGCTTGTTCTCAGAATTTTCATGATTAACCAAAGCTTAAATTAATATTATTCAGTATCACTTTGCTTGTCCTCAGAATTTTCATGATTAACCAAAGCTTAAATTAATATTATTCAGTATCGCTTTGCTTGTCCTCAGAATGTCATGAGTAACCAAAGCTTAAATTTAACGGTTCTAAATTTCAGATGGTGGGGGACTTTTGGTGTGCTCTGTTTTACTATCTCTAAAACTTTTTTTCATTTTATTAAAATTTAGAATTTCATGAAAACTTTGATTTCATTTTTTCTTTGATATGTTTTTATTTACTATTCTATTCGATGACGTATTGTTTTAAATAATGATACCTTTTATGTGATACCTAAAGAAGTCTAGACATCCTTTGTACACGACCTTGGATTTTCTCCTTCCTTATTTCCCAATGTAATTTCGAACTAAAAGAAATTTTATTCTTTAATTTATTCTACAACACAGTGTCTTTCTTTCTCTTAACGTCCTTCGATTACGTTTTTAAACTAATCAGTAGAAAAAGGTTTTAATTTGATTAAATAAAAGGTCAGAGACGAACAAAAAGTGTTGGTTTTTTCTATTGTCTAAATAGAGAGGTTGAAGAACTCAATTTTCGAAACACAATATACTTAAAGTTAAAAAAAAGCATCTAATCAGGAAACGAAGTTTCCTTACACATAAGTATAACAGAACAATATAATATTGCCGTTTAAACAGCGTGTTTACAGAAATCCCATATCATGCTGGCCATTTCGACCTTAAAATAAAGTGATTATTCAAAGTCCAGGGTGATAGTAATAGTGATAGTAATTAGGGAGAGGTGATAGACCATCCAGCAAATAGGCCGTGTTGTTGGGCCCTTTTTGGTGACTCCTAGTCCTATGAGTCCTATATATATAATATTATATTATAATTATGTAATACAATATGCTAATTACTAAACTCAGGTTCATTTAAGTTTAGGTATCTTTTACATTTTTTTTTTCATTTTTATTTATTATTTATTACATTATTAAATTATACATACATACTATAAATAATACATAAAGTTGACAAAAATTTAGACACTTTACAATTTTGATTATTAACTTCAGAGCCTCAAAAAAGGTAATCCTTGAAACAGGAGCTCTTAGTCTCTTATATTATACAATTTTCCTAATTGATTCACATATTATATTATGTAGTTAAAATATATAAAATTTAATAAAAGAAAAAAGAAGAAGAAAAAAAAGTAAAAATACTAATTCTAATAATAATAATAATACTACTAATATGTAAAGTAATGCATAAAAAAAATACATTACTAAAAAAGAAAAAAAAGAAAACAATTTTTGCATAAAAAATAATACATTTTTTGCATAAATAATAAACATGTACCTGACATCGCAGAATCATCAAAAGTATAAGTTTTTCATTCTAGTATTACAGGATGTTCTTTTATATCACGTAATAAAGCTAATGCAAGAAAAAAAATTACAAATACTCTATTCATTCAAAATCCCGGTTTTAGTTTGTGCAACCCCAATACTTAGTAATAACGAGGCACTTCATCAGCAAATTGTTTCCAACGAAATTCGCCAAAATAATAAAGTAAATGCTTCTTCAGTAAATAAACTTAATTCCGACTAATATTTAAAATTATACGGTTTACTTTAATTTATTTCAATTTTGGCTAATTTTTTTCTTTTAAAACGTTCTTTTATTTAAAAATTATTTATTTCTTAACCTTTTATATAAAACTTTAGGATATTATAAATTCTATTTCAAGTGTTTAAAGTTATCTTAAAAGTTTTTATTCATAACTTTTAGCTACTATTAAAAAAGTTTAGTCGTTCAATATATGGTATCGAACTATATATAGCATGAAATATTAAAATTAGATATTAAAGTTTATGTTTTTAGATCTAAACCGCGTTGCCTCTACAAAAGTGAATGATGCGGCTATGATTGTTTCTTCAACAAAAGCCGCACTTCACCCATCTAAAGTGTTTTTTTGTTTAATAATAAGACTTTGTTTAAAACTTTTCTTGTACATTTTCATTTTTTTTTGAAGAATCGTTAATGCTTACGGAGTATAATCCCATCAGGGAAAGCTGTTACCTTAGGAAAACTTTTTCTTACTTTAATGTTTCAATATTTCAATCTTTACTCATAAATTTACTTTTTTAACTATACTTCGATGGTTTTACAGAATCTTTATGTTTTAGCTTTTTATTAATAAATTTTAATTACATTTTACGTGATGTAAAATCGTAATATACCTAACATCGGGCATGGGGTACCTCTAAACTTTCTTTATCTAATCGGATTCGCTAAGCTCATCATCATTTCTACTGATGATCATTCCTACGAATGGCTTGTCCTCATTCATCTCATGCCAATTTTGGTACTCATTAAATCTGCTAGATGCTGTTATACTCGGTAATTTGACAAAAACCTATCCCCATGAAAATAAATTTGTGTACTTTTTATGTGTAAAAATGCAAACTCATGCTAAATTTTAACTGATTTGGATGACTTTTTCAATCGATTATACTTTTATGTCTAAGACACAAGTGGCTCTGAAAGTCTAACTATTTTAAAAAAGTACGAGCGGTGAAAATGTATAAAACTATAAATATACTTATGTTTACCCTATAACTGGTTGATTTATTAAACTTCTTTGAATGTGTTAAGATGAATTGTTTTTTTTAATATTATACTAAATCACACAAAAATTCCAAGCATCTTTGTAATCTATTAAATCAAAATTGAATTCTTTATACCGCTGTTTGTTTCAGTAATAAAACTTATTTGATTGACACGAATGGAGAGAAATAATTGGTATGCACCAAGGAATTATAGAATGCTATTATTTTCCGTGTGAGCGATAAGTTGGTTCCTGAGGCGAAAAGCCGAGAGACTTATGACAATACCTCTAAGGCGAAACCGAGAGTCGTAAGTATTGCGAGGAAAAAATGCATCTTACTCCCGAATTGTATACTAGATGTTATCTCCTAACGTTAATTTAATTTAATTTTTGTTGTAATCGCATTTTTATACGTTTTATTGTATTTTTCAAAATTTGTATTGAGCGGGTTCCTCCCATATTAATTTAAAGAAGCCCCCCCCCCAAAAAAAAACAATTCCTCAAAAAAAATTTTTTAGCCTGAAACAGGTTTTGAGCCAATAAGCATTTTTTGTCGATCCCCCATTTATTTTAAAGGTACTGCCTCCAACCTTATTTTATTGCTCCAAACAACATTTTGTGGCCAGAAACTGATTTTGAGCCTATACAAAATTTTTTGGTTGGTCACCTCGTTAATTTTAGGGGTGACTTACCCCTTTTTTATTGCTTTAATCAACTATTATTGGACCGAATTGGATTTTGGGCCATTAAGTTTTTTTAATTGAAAAAAATAACTTAAACTTATTTGAAGCAGATAAGATAACCTTTGGTTAAGTTAGGTTTTACCCCTTTTTAGAAAAATTGCGACTAGGAAGGAATTTTTGTCAGAGTTTTATAAATTGTTGCTTGCCTCCCCCCCCCCTTCCGAAAAAATGCTAAAAATATTTGGTCGCTCCTCTTTATGAATTTAAGGGACGTTGCCGAAAAATGGAAAGATACAACCTGTTATAATGTTTGGGAGCTCATATACTGGAATTATAGAAATCACTTTTCTAAAAATCACCGCACTAGAAAAATCTACTTTTTAGTCCTTTTTAGGGGATTAAAGTTACTTTTTTGCACAGTTATTTTTTGCTCCGAAGGGAGTAAACAGTAACTTTTTTCCCTTGGTAGTAATTTTTCTTCACTAATTAAAACCTAGCTATTACACCGTATAAACGATATAAATCGTCAAAAGAAAAAATGTTTGTAAAAACCCCATTTTATTCTTAACATCTAAAATCAATTAAGAGGAAGTTGTATTCAAAGAATGTATACAGGACCTATACGCTGCCTAACCTAGTCACACAATCTGTTTTAGCTTACTCCAGGCTTTAGCCCGATTCTGTTTGTATAGGATAGGGAGTGAAAATAGAATAAATACGGGTCCATAACACCGTTATTCCATTTAATCTTGTATTTTTTCTTGAGGCTACTATATTTTAAATCAATATTGCTTGTTAGTTTTAACCTTTAAAATTATCTTTAATTTCCCAAGTTATGAAATTTAAAATGAAAATGATATTGTTAATAAATACATTTTTCGACAATTGTGTGTTTTCTGAATTTGCTAAGCATTTATATAAAAGACTAGTCCCTACTAATGTTAACCAAAAATTTAGGAATACAAAAACGTGGAGCTGCTTTGAGTTAGTTAGTTAAGAAATAAACATTTTAGGTGCTATATTCTTTATTTGAGTAGACTATGGTTTAACCCATGTTACTAACTTTTCCTTATTGATACCGCAGGTTAAAGTAATCTATAAACCAAGTAGGGAAACAAATGCGATTTCTGTCAGGCCTGGAGTATAGTTCACATTTTGTCCTCCAGGGAGTTGGCTCAAATTTTCTTATGGGCGCAGCCATTTTGTTTTACACTTGTAAAAGTAAACATACTATTAAGGGTAATCAAAATTTTTGATTTTATTGTATTTATTTGTTCATTTAGTATAAAATGTTAATAATTAGTGTAATAAATACGTTAGATTTCACATATAATAGTAATTTATGTGCAAATCTTTAAATACTAGGTTTTTTTTAAATTACTTAAAACGAGCGGCTAATTAAACTTTTTTTATCGTGTGCACTTCTTAACTAAGTGCATTTTTGCGAGTGATATTTGTTTCTCCCCCTTTAAATATTAATGGTAATTAGTAATTTAACATCTTTAACCTAAAATTTTTGAATATAATAAGAGCAATCGTAATTTTAAGTTATATTTAAGGCAATATACTACTTGTTTGTATGTTCCTCAAAAGCTTAATAAAAACATGTGATTTACCTTTACTATAGCTTTTTTAACTAAATTATTGTAACAATTATTTCACAGAATTTAATATAAAATCATTAAATTATCACGCACATATTAATGTACGAAAACATGATAAAATGTAAAACTCACCTGATGTTATCAGTGTTGCAAATAAAATTAAATAAAAAAACCTCAATCCTATAAGGCTCATGCGCAGTTATTCTAATTTTAGCTATTTTTTTAATTTTTTAGCCAGTTATCAGCTGATCACGCATGATTTTTTAGTATAGGAGTTTTCCTACTTGGTTTATATATTACTTCATTGATATCGTTAGTTTAAACCAATAGTTTTGTGTTTCCGAAAAAACCAAGCGGGGATTTTGGGATTTTTTTGCTCCGAGAGGTTATCACAAAGTTGTCTGTCAGTGTTTGTTTGTGTATATGTATAAGTGTGTGCGTGTGTTATCATCGTAGCTCTAAGTGTGTTCGGGCTAAAGAGTTGAAACTTTGGTATAAAAATCTATCTTTAAATATATTTATGTCATACATTTTTTTACAAAATAGTAAGAAACAGAAAAATGATACAATTGGGTTGAAATGATCACGGGTTAGTTTATTCTTCTTTGTGATAAACAAGTATACTACGTTTCCCTTCAATACAGTAAGTATGACAACGGTTTTTGTAAGATTATAAAAGCAATAAGGTGAGCTCAGCTCAGTGCCTGGGTGGGTAACCGCGGGTATTAAAGCGAGTCCAAATTTGTGTGAAAAAAATTTAGGTACCACGTACACAATCCTTACAAAAAAAAAGAAAATACTTATTGCTTTGTCTGCTAATGGTACATTAACTAGAAACTTAAGGCCCCTTTTCCGTCTCGCGGCAACGCGCTGAGAGACGCTTCGTGACTCCCTCGCCCTCATGTGATCACACATTTATTGTTCTGAAGGCGAGCCATACTATATATATATACACTTATATATATATATATATATATATATATATATATATATATATATATATATATATATATATATATATATATATATATATATTATATATATATATATATATATATATATATATATATATATATATATATATATATATATATATATATATATATATATATATATATATATATGTTCTAGATTTTTGTCCGTACAGGTTTTTATGGGGTACGATAACCTTGTCAATGTCTCGAACTCTATTATTTATGAAATATGTGTGACGTCATTAACCCTCTTTAATGACCCTAATGACCCCATAAACATTTTTAATAAATCCGAGATTAAAAAAAAGAGGCCGAAGATCTCAGGTTTTTGTTAAAAATCAACGCATTATTGTAAGCATAACCATGCGTTAAATTTGAACTATATTAATATTGTTGGTTTTTAATAGCTAATCAGAAGTCAATAAAATACAATTTTAAAATTAATTTACAGGATATATGCATTGACGACGAAATTATACGTTGCATTTTGTGTATATTTTAAAATGTTTAAAGAAATTGTTTGGTTGATTAATTTATACTTGGCTGGAAATGTTTTAATGCAGGTAAATGAACAAAAAGAAACAAAAATGCATTAATATATGTAGATCAATAAAAACAAATAAATTAAAAGTACAATAATAAATTTATATCGACAAAAACAAGCAAGACATTTCAACCTCTTCGAGAAACAAATTAATAAACTTAATGCTCGCTTAGTTAACCTTTATAGAATGATCTCTGAGGAATGCTTTCGCCCCCAGGTTTTCGATGATACAAAATAAAATAAAATATTGACATTTAATTTGTTGATTTTTATGTTCATATTTACTCAAATATGAACATAAAAATTAACAAATTAAATGTCAATATTTTATTTTATTTTGTATCATCGAAAACCTGGGGGCGAAGAATGATATAAATAACTCAGTGAACTTTTGACCTCATTGAGTGTACACACTCTGTAAAGACTTTCTTCTGTTTCTATACAAACTGGAAGTACCAAATCCTCGCTTCTAATAATTGCTAATAACAACACTTGATGGGACGTTCGTAAATACAATATCAACAAATGTAAATAACTATATTTCTCTATTATACAAATAGCATATTCATGTTTTTCCTCTAAAAGGGAGAAAAAATAATTTTCAGGGAGGAAAAAACCGTATTGCGGCTTGTTTGTGAAAATAAGGGTAGGAACAAAAATCAGGAAGGGAACAAAACCAATTGCGCCTTCTGTTTGGCGCAATCGGTTAGATATTTGCTCGGAAATCTAAAGATTCGATTCCAGTCCGAGAAATATTGTTTTTATCGTTTTACTATGAACCGGGGCATTAGTTAATATTTTTATCAACACATGCATGCATTATTATGATATTTGCTTCTGTTTTAGTGTGTTTTGATAATGTAGTAATGTCTAAACTAGAAAAAAGGTATAATTTTATTTTTATAAATACGGCAGAAATATAAAAATGGCGTCAGTACTTTTCTTACCTTATCTGTAGCGTGTTTTAGGTAAACAAAGTAGTAACTAGATCAGCTATTACAATTATTACGACAAAGTAAAGACAAATCACACATTTAAACTGTATTTAACTTTTCTTAATTCAAAAGAAAACAAAAAAAAAACTAGTAAACAATCAAATAGTTTTTTCATATTATTTGTTTTGGTCAAAAATAATTATATTTGACAGTGTTGCAGTTATTCTTTGACTTAAAACTTTTGTTTTTTTTTAACAACATAAAAAGTTATACGTAAAAGATCAAATGAAGATAATGTTTAAATTAATACTTGACATATTTGTTTATTGCTCGGGAAGTATTCTGGATAAAAATCAGTGTTGTTTTTAAATTAAAAGTAAAATTTAAGTTGGCATTCCTGTTGATTTGAATTGAATGACTAAGCAAGCCAACCTTTGTATCCTTTTATTTATCTATGATTCTTTATTAATTTTTACTCATTTGTTGTCGGGTAAATAACAATTTTGTGCATTTTATGAGTATTTAGTGTTGTGAGTATCTGATTGATGATTTTAAATAATACAAAGGCTTGTATGTTTAAATAAAATAAAACTTTTATTTGTTAAAATCTTGTACGTACCAGTGGAGGAAATGTTTTTGACGTGCTAGGTTATAGTCCGGAATTGACGTCATTGCAGGAATAAATAGTAAATTTTTAATGTAAACCGCCTATACCGATCCTGTAATGACGTCACACGTCATTTATAAAAATGTCAGGTTATAACCTCCGACTGCGTTTGGTTTGTTTACATCTAAATGAATCACCTTATAAATTTCTATCATCTTGCCTTGATACTCCATACCTCAGATAATACAAACTATATGGCAAGATTGCCAACTTCCCTCTTCTTCTACCTTTGAAAGACTTCTAGCGCTGGTCCCCCAAAATAGAGGTAAAAAATGGAAAGACACGACAATCCTTCTTTTTTACAAATCTTCAATCGATCAATTAGAAATTGGCACATATTATTAGCTCTTTGAGCTGTATTGGGACACGACAAAACGGCACGGCGTACCATTATTTATGTTTAATTTCTATTACTTAAAATGTACCAAAGATAAAAATGGCACACATTAGAGTTAACTCTGCGGCAATTAAAATTGTATGGTATACAATTTTATTTAATAAAAATTTCAAGCTAGCAATTAATTTAATTAGCTAAATTAAAAGGAATTTAAAAGAATATATCAGCACTAAATTTAAAAGATTTTTTTGTGTACTCGAGTTTTTACTTCAGACCGGAAATATAAGAGTCTAACTGATTATTAGCGACCAGCTTAGTACTTCCTCCGTTACCTTAGGGAACAACCACATCGCTGAAAGTGGACCCCCCGCCTCTTTACAATATTAATTTTTGCTCTTGCAAAAAGCTATATTGCAAAGAACACTTGCTTTTTATTATAGCTATAAAATTTGTCGAAAAAAATTAAAAATTTAAATATAAAGGTTGTCAAAGATTTAAAATTCAAAAAGCAATATTTTCAAATGGTGGCAGATATTAAAATTTAGAGAGATAACTGACTAATTTCGACCAACAAGACAACAAGCACAACAAGACATTAAGTCTGATTTGTGTGCCTAGTTTCAACTCTGTTGCATAAATACGTCGGGAATTATAAGTGGCAGCATGATGAAAACCAGGCAGAACGTATGATGAAATTTCGATTTGAGATTTTTAGGTTGAAGTCATTACTTCAACAACATACTTATCATAGTAACTGAGACCTTTCCCATGTTTCCCCATTACTTGATTAAATAGCTATCTACTGTAATACTTACTCTAAGCTTTCATTAACCTTATGTTGTAACCCTCTACTCATAGATTTAAGGTCATTTAAGGTCAAGCATATAATTGTAAGGTCCGCGTATAATTGTAAGGTCCGCGTATGAATGCAGAAGAGCATTGGATAAGCATGCCATTCGGACGAGGAGCGAAGCGGTTCCTTAGGACTTAAGTACCAAGTACCCGAATGTTTATTTTATTTTTGTTCATAGAAACGAAAATAGCAAAATACATTAGAAAAACCCCCTAAAAGCATAAAAAGATTAGTTACCGTGGTGACTTGTTGAGTCTTTCAGTTCATGGAATCTGACTGAAGGGGTTTTAATAGAACTCGCTAGAGTTTGTATAATAACAGAATCCCCATCATTTAAACAGCGTCCTTCTAATCTCAAAATTTTCTAAGGGATTCAATTTCATCCCTTTATTTTCAAAATGAAGAAAACCGACCTTATGACCTTCTTTTCTGAGAGCATCTTGTTCGATGTGGGCGTAAAAGTTATGGGAACACCCTTTAAGTGTTCTTTAAAGCGGGTGGAAAATTTGCGCCCCGTTTGCCCTAGATAGTATTGTCCACAATCTTGAACTCAACATTTAATAATGTACACTCCACTCTTCTCCATCGGTTCAATAGCGTCCTTAGGCTTGGATAATGCTTGCCTTAATGTGAAGACAGGACGAAGGAAAACCCTCACTCCGGCAAAAAAAACCGCACGCAGACCGGCCGCCGGGCCGGTCTGCGTGCTCAAAAGCCGGCACGCAGACCAGCTTTCTTTAAAAAGTTAGATACTTTGTTATAGACGGGGCCGATGTATGGGACGGAGCACCATTTACCGAAAGCTGGCTCGGCTTAATAAAGTTTAAAATTAGTGGAAAGACGTTGTTAGTTGATATTATTGTAGAAAATTCCACTGCGCTTACTGAAGTTATGAAAATAGCTATTTTATATTTTTGTCTTCAGTGAAAAAGTCTCAGGTTATGAATTCAGGATTGCAATCCCTAGAGGCCTGAAAAAGATGTTATTCCAAAATTGGAATGACTTTATAATTATTTTATTTTTGAAACTTAAATGTTTATCCTTTCTTGTGACTCTCAAGAGATTGTACCTCTTTATAAAGTATTAATGCTGAGTCCATCTTGCTACTTTTATATTAATTAGTTTAAAAGAGTTTTTTTTGCGTTTAGTTAAAAGGAAACGAACAGGCATCAAATGTCGGCGAAATGTCCGACTGGCTGATAAAAAATATCTATATATGTAACTAAATATTGTATTTTTGTAGAATGATGTTTTTTTTAATAAATTTCCAAATGAGCAATGTGAGCAGTTGTTTCGGCACCAGACGTCTAGGCTTTGAAGCCCGGTCTATGCATTCAGTTTATATGAGTAGTACTTGTTATAATTTTATCAACATGTTACCCACATAAGGTAGGACACGCGTATACTCTGGTAGGCTCAATGGCCCTCAAACGGGCATTTATTTATTTGCTTTTGTAGCCACTGTACATCAAACTAACCTTATACATATTCTATTTTATTTTGTTAGAAGCACAAAGGCCAAGAAACGAAATCCTGGGGAGACTAAAACCTCCTGGAAGTAGTTCTATTAACTCGTACTCAAGGCATAAATTATGTTTAAAAATACCACTATAAAATTAAAGCTAATTCTCCATTGGTTTGTTTTGAACAATTCATCTGTGAAAAGACAAACATTATTTATTTATAAGCTTCTTCCACATCTCAGTATTTATCGGATTAATTTAAAACATTAACAAGGTTGATTTTTTCACCACACACCACACACACACACACACACATATATATATATATATATATATATATATATATATATATATATATATATATATATATATATATAAATATATATATATATATATATATATATATATATATATATATATATATATATATATATATATATATATATATATATATAATATATATATATATATATATATATATATATATATATATATATATGCATGTATGTATGTATGTATATATTATCCACCTCCCCCCCTCGAAAATTCGCTAACAATCGAGTTCAGAGTATTTATTCGACCTTGGAACTTTTTCTCGCCATTGTATTATATTGTTCCTGGATGTTAAACCATGCCCAACCTCATTGGGTTTTCAACACTGTTTCCCATACATTTGTAAATTCGCTTATATCCGTGGTAGTATGCCACTTATATAAACCACTAATATGACGAACAGATAATGTACAAAAACCATGTGGCCGCAAAGCGGCTACAGGAAGGCGCCGGAACTCGGGTCGCCGACGTCGCGTAACGGCCAAGGCCCGAAACGCCTAGACCTCTTGTTTTGTCATTCACACGTATGGGCAACCCAACCCGCGCACATACTGCATATTATAGTCACTAGCGTGTTTGTTTTCTTTTTATTGACAACGAATTATTTTTCTTATTTATACTAATATCATTAAATATAAATTATGTATTTTGTACTCAGCATACCTTAACGTATTTCCAATAAATAAGATATAAGTTTTGAAATCCACTCTTATATTTATAAACTTTATTTTTCAATATTTTTTCTTTAATATCAAGCCTTGTTACGTATGAATGTCTAGCAAACGTAATCGTCATATAAATTTTTATATCTATAATACATTTTGTACATTACTCCTTACTTCCAACACAATATGTGGGTGATTGCAATTTTAAAAAATTTATACTAATGAAAGAAATTTTTCTTGTCTTTATTTATACCGTAGGTATACAGGAAAAGTATTGTGTTTGCAAAAAAATCCGAAACCGGGATGAATCCGGAATTATCTGTTTTAGGCGTTTTTAAGGCCTCCTGAGGGGTTTTTGCACATTTGTCTGTCTGTATGTGTGTGTATGTGTGCTTGTAAGTGTATCTGTTGCATCATTGTAGCGCCCAGTGTATTTACGCTAGAAAGTTGAAATTGTGTACAAAAATCATTCTACCGCTGCAGTTGTGCTATTGAGAAAAATATTTTTTTATGACGTTAATAACCGGCAATAATGACTCACAAAGTCCGACGAGCGATGCGAGTCCGAAGAGATGTTGAGCATACATTTGAAAAATTGTATAATCTGAGGGCGAGCGAAGCGAGTCCTAAGTAGAGAGATTGAGTGTAGCGAATCCGATGTGATGAGAAAAAGTTCCGAGGTACCCCGTACCCGATTATTTAAGACTATAAATACGTAGTATGGCCATATTAGTCCAAAAGGCGGACCTGAAAAAATGTGACTCATTTTGCACTACTTCAAACCAAATATTTCTGAAAATATACCTTAAATTATGAAGAAAAAAACAAAGTCTTTCTAAAGAGTGGAGCCTGTTATATGATTGCGCATACTCAAAACTTTATATATCGCTCTAATTGTTTTCTTATAACAAGTGGTTCCCTGTGGGTCGTGCAAAACTTAAAGAGGACATTTTTTAAAGGTAAAATTTTCTATAAAACGATTTTTAACAAAAAATCAAAATCGGATTAAAACAACCAAAGTTATGGTTCTTTTAAAAACACTAATAAATGGTTAATTTATGCTAAATCAACAATTTTTTTAAAATATTTTATCCTATAAACACTCGTTTTATAGAAAATTTTATCATCTTTAAAAAATATATCTATCTTCATGTTTTGCGCACGACTTACATGGAGCCACTTATTGCAAGAAAATTGGAATTGGTGCAATTTTATAAAATTTTGAGAATGCGCAATCATATGAAGGCACCACTCTGGATAGGCAGTCTATGCTTTTCCTTCATAATTTAAGGTGTATTTTCAGAATAGTTTGGTTTGAAGTAGTACAAAATGAGTCACATATTTTAGGCCTGGCTTTTGGACTATATGTCTTGACACGCTCCATTCATAATATTTTGGAAAAAATAAAAACTGTAACATTTTGATAATCGATTTCAAAAATTTATAAAACACTCAAGTCCCGCTACATGAAAAATGTATTGACTGAGTCATACTTTTATCTTTCGGTCATCAGCAGTGTCAAACATTGAAAAATAAATCATAAGACAACACCAATAAGAAAAACAAACAAATGAAAATGTAAAACAATGTTACATTTTTGTAGAAGTACAAAAAGAATATACCAATATATTTTCCATTATGATTCTTTATAATTTATAGTTAGTTACTTAATTAGTTTACAAAAACCACTCCCACTTCTCATGAGAAAGCGTCACGCATATATATAAAAAAGGAGGGGATCATTTTCTTCATTAACCCCACCTCTTGCTCATAGAATGCGCATCATGTTCTCCTCTACCGTCCTTAAGATCACCCTACTTTTGTTATTACATATAACATTTTTGATTTGTAACTTCATTAATACGAAACATAAATTTAAATCAAATAAACTATTTGACGAAACAAACGATAAAAATTAGACTATTCATAACCGGCTGGTAAAAAAATAAAATAAGCCACAAAAAGCAGTGTTCCCAATATTTTATTTAAAGTCACAAGCAATAGGTATTTTATAAAATAGTTAAATGCATAATATTATTGCCTAATATATATTAAATAAATAAATGCCCGTTATAGGGCCTTTCGGCCCAGCAGGGTATTCACCCTGCGCGAACCACCTCAGGTGGGTTGCATCTACTACACTCCAAGAGTTAATTAAAGTTGGCGAAATCTTTTTAATACAAATACTATTCATAAAATCTTAGAGCATAGCCCGGGCTGCGAACCCCGGACCTCCGGTGCCGAAATCGAACGTCTTTACGATCACAGCCACGGAGGCAGACGATATATTAGTTAGAAGAATATATATTAGTTATTTTTATTAATAATAATAAAATAATATTATAAAAAAGCTAACAATATAATTGTAAACCAGGTAAAAAACACTAACATGACAGTCACTTAATAACCTGCAAAATTATAACCTCAACTTATTCATTTATCTATCAAGAGAATTTTAACTTCTTACCATTATATTTGAATGTACCATTAATACCTAGGAGGAGAGTATTACCAACCTCGAAAGCAAGCTAACTTAGTAGCAGCATGTTTACTCATTCTTTGCTCTGTTCTCTTCACATTGCTCATTCTTTTACATATTTTTATCCATCTGCCTAGAAAGGATTTATCTTGCATTCTCATGTTAAGCTAAGAAACCATCACGAAGTCTTTCAAGCCAAAATAGGTTTCGTCGAGTGCATCCGTGAGTCCAATTCAATTTTTTGCAGTAGTATAAATAAGTGAAGTTTAACCTAAGTTTTTTTTAACATACATTTTTTTTAGTTATTTTTCATCTGTAATTAAGTTTAAACTATTTATTTTGATGATTTTAGATAAAGTTAACTATAATATTGGTTACACAAAAATCTATTTACACTGTATATATGATGTAGATACTCTACATTATGGTATCAACTGACGCTAATCCATCAAGCAAATCTTACAATAGTAGATTGCTATTAATATATTATTATGATAATGTACCCATTATTAAACGACGTAGATAATTATTCATTTATTATTCTGATGATTATATATATATATATATATATATATATATATATATATATATATATATATATATATATATATACTAATATCATTAAATATAAATTATGTATTTGTACTCAGCATACCTTAACGTATTTCCAATAAATAAGATATAAGTTTTTGAAATCCACTCTTATATTTATAAACTTATTTTTCAATATTTTTTCTTTAATATCAAGCCTTGTTACGTATGAATGTCTAGCAAACGTGATCGTCATATAAAGTTTTATATCTATAATACATTTTGTACATTACTCCTTACTTCCAACACAATATGTGGGTGATTGCAATTTTAAAAAATTTATACTAATGAAAGAAATTTTTCTTGTCTTTATTTATACCGTAGGTATACAGGAAAAGTATTGTGTTTGCAAAAAAATCCGAAACCGGGATGAATCCGGAATTATCTGTTTTAGGCGTTTTTAAGGCCTCCTGAGGGGTTTTTGCACATTTGTCTGTCTGTATGTGTGTGTATGTGTGCTTGTAAGTGTATCTGTTGCATTATTGTAGCGCCCAGTGTATTTACGCTAGAAAGTTGAAATTTTGTACAAAAATCATTCTACCGCTGCAGTTGTGCTATTGAGAAAAAATATTTTTTTATGACGTTAATAACCGGCAATAATGACTCACAAAGTCCGACGAGCGATGCGAGTCCGAAGAGATGTTGAGCATACATTTGAAAAATTGTATAATCTGAGGGCGAGCGAAGCGAGTCCTAAGTAGAGAGATTGAGTGTAGCGAATCCGATGTGATGAGAAAAAGTTCCGAGGTACCCCGTACCCGATTATTTAAGACTATAAATACGTAGTATGGCCATATTAGTCCAAGAGGCGGACCTGAAAAAATGTGACTCATTTTGCACTACTTCAAACCAAATATTTCTAAAAATATATTTTAAATTATAAATAAAAAACAAAGTCTTTCTAAAGAGTGGAGCCTGTTATATGATTGCGCATACTCAAGACTTTATATATCGCTCTAATTCCAGTTTTCTTAAAATAAGTGGTTCCCTGTGGGTCGTGTGCAAAACTTAAAGGGAACATTTTTTAAAGGTAAAATTTTCTATAAAACGATTGTTAATAAAAAATCAAAATCGGATTAAAACAACCAAAGTTATGGTTCTTTCAAAAACACCAAAAAATGGTTAATTTATGCTAAATCAGCTATTTTTTTAAAAATATTTTAAAACAAACACATTTTTTCTATAAACACTCGTTTTATAGAAAATTTTATCGGCTTTAAAAAATGTATCTATCTTCATGTTTTGTGCAGGACTTACATGGAGCCACTTATTGCATGAAAATTGGATTTAATGTGATTTTATACAATTTTGAGCATGCGCAATCATATGAAGGCACCACTCTGGATAGGCAGACTATGCTTTTCCTTCATAATTTAAGGTACATTTTCAGAATAGTTTGGTTTGAAGTAGTAAAAAATGAGTCACATATTTTAGGCCTGGCTTTTGGACTATATTTTTTGACACGCTCCATTCATAATATATATTTGGAAAAAATAAAAACTGTATCATTTTGATAATCGATTTCAAAAATTTATAAAACACTCAAGTCCCGCTACATGAAAAATGTATTGACTGAGTCATACTTTTATCTTTCGGTCATCATTAGTGTCAAACATTGAAAAATAAATCATAATACAACACCAATAAGAAAAACAAACAAATGGAAATGTAAAACAATATTACATTTTTGTAGAAGTTCAAAAAGAATATACCAATATATTTTCCATTATGATTCTTTATAATTTATAGTTAGTTACTTAATTAGTTTACAAAAACCTCTCCCACTTCTCATGAGAAAGCGTCACGCATATATATAAAAAAGGAGGATCATTTTCTTCATTAACCCCACCTCTTGCTCATAAAATGCGCATCATGTTCTCCACTACCGTCCTTAAGATCACCCTACTTTTGTTATTACATATAACGTTTTTGATTTGTAATTTCATTAAAACGAAACATAAATTTAATTGAAATAAACGATTTGACGAAACAAACGATAAAAATTAGAGGATTCATAAGCGGCTGGTAAAAAAATAAAATAAGCCACAAAAATCAGTGTTCCGAATATTTTATTTACATACCAAAAGTATTAGGTATTTTATCAAATTCTTAATTGCATAATATTATTGCTTAATATACATTAGTTATTTTAAATAATAATAATAAAATAATATTACAAAAAAGCTAAACAAAATAATTGTAAACCAGGTGAAAAACAACTAACATGACAGTCACTTAATAACCTGCAAAATTATAACCTCAACTTATTCATTTATCTATCAAGAGAATTTTAACTTCTTACCATTATATTTGAATGTACCATTAATACCTAGGAGGAGAATATTACCAACCACGAAAGCTAGCTAACTTAGTAGCAGCATGTAGCTATTCTTTTACCTATAATTATCCGTCGGCCTAAAAAGGAATTATCTTGCATTCTCATATAAAGCTAAGAAACCATCAGGAAGTCAGTCAAGCCAAAATAGGTTTCGTCGAGTGCATCCGTGCGCCCAATTCATCCTTTTGCAGTAGTACAAATAAGTGAAGTTTAACCCAATATTTTTTTTAACATAAAAATTTGTTGAGTTATTTTTCATCTGTACTTAAGTTTAAACTATTTATTTTGATGATTTTAGATAAAGTTTACTATAATATTGGTTATAGCAAAATATGTTTATGTAGAGATAAACAAAAATCTATTTACACTGTATAAAATATATACAGTGTAAATAGATTATATTATATTATATTATATATTATAATGTAGATACTCTACATTATGGTATCAACTGACGCTAATCCATCAAGCAAATCTTACAATAGTAGATTGCTATTAATATATTATTATGATAATGTATCCATTATTAAACGTCGTATAGATTATTATTCATATATTAATCTGATGATATATTTATATATATATATATTATATATATATATATATATATATATATTCTACATAACTAGACATTCCGGATTTAATCCCAGTCGGGTCCTCTAGGATTTTCATGCAAAGGATGAAATACGTGCCGTCCTTCGAAAGGGACATTATGCCGGTGTGTCCGGCCCTGTGCGATAAACCTGGGTTTTGGCCGAATTTAGGGTCCTCAATAGTAGTTTATATATGTATATAGTTAATTTATATACATGTTTCTGCCTAGTGGTTTCGAGAGCAGGAAGTTTTGTACCGCAGTGAGGCACGTGTTGTTTCTAGTTATAGCAATTGAGACTGATATTAAAGGATTAGACGCATAAAGCCTGTTCTAGAATTCATAAGGTGCAGGATCGTAAGGAACACTATCTTCTAAAGGAGATAGCAAAAGGGCCCAACAACGAGGCCTACTTGCTAGGTGATCACACCTCCCCCCAATCACTATATATATATATATATATATATATATATATATATATATATATATATATATATATATATATATATATATGAACAATATTTTTAGTTTTAGTAAGCCCCATGCCCGGAACCGAGCCCTCTCATTCGATTCTCTATCATCGGATCAATTTCATCACCGTCATCATTTTCATGATTATCATTCGCTAAAATTCCTTTTTGTTTGCAGAACAGACATTGGTTGACCTGCAAATGTATCTCCGCATCAGAATACATATAATTATTAGTTTAAATTAACCTATAACAAATGTAATCTAGCTTAACATGCAAACTATTTTTTATAAAAAAAGGTAAAACAGAATATAGAATCTAGGAAAAAAGAACAGAAAATTGTTTAAACATTTTTTTTTGCTTTCAACCCCTTTTTTTATACGGAGGAAGCATTTTTTTTTTTAGTTATTTAAATTTTATTTACGACAATAAAATTAAGATTTAATATTTTAAATTTTATTTATAGGTTTGAGGAGAAGAATGTTAAAAGAAGAAAAAGAAGACAGTCATCATGCAACAGGTATAATGTTTTGTTTATTTTTTATTATACCTCTTTAAATTTTGGGATTATATTTGTTGAATTTCGATGATTATAAAATAGATTTATGAATTGTGTCGCGAAGTTGTTTTAAGAAATATCGTTAAGTATTTTGTGGTACGATGTGGAACGGATGGTGTTTGTATGCAGACTAAACCAGGCATGGTTTATGTGTCTGATGAGTTTAAATTTTAGTTTCACTTTAAACCGCTTGGCAGCACTGTGTCTTAAAAGTCTCCTCTCTTCCTCCTCTCCTCTATTTGATAAAAAATAACACCCAAGCTGTGAACTTTAACCATTGTAAACTGAGCAAGTTTTATATTTTTTATAGAATAATTTATTGTGTTCTTAAAATAGCTCTCTTTTGTATTATTTGTCTCTCGTATTTTGTTTATATTTCTTCTAAACTTTTGTTGCTAGATTTTATTAATAATGTAAACATTTTATATTCCCTGATTGAACTAGAGATGAGGTGCCTCCCACTATAAATCACTGCTTTTGTGTGATTATTTGTTAAATTTTGTAATTTCATATTATTTCATCTGAAAGCACAGTAGTGTCCCCACCAATTCTAGTAGTTACTGGCGTACAATCCTTTACAGGTATCATCTTTAAGCTATTTCTATCCCTTAATAGCTTTTCTTAAATCAGTATAAAATGTATAATTGGTTTCAGCCAAAATATTATGATGAGGTGACTTATCTTTAAAAATTTCATTTTTTCACCAAACTAATTTTATAAAGACATTGAAACCTGAAAGTCAGACGTTTTTCACAATTACTCACCATAGTTGACAGTCTTTTTTATTCAACGGCTTGCACTGATGATGACCTCTTGTTAGGTTGAATGGGCTTTGCTAAAAAGAAATATATTTTTGTGGAGAGACTTCTTCCTCTTTTATTAAGGTGAAATCCATTAACGCTCACCTTAGTCCTTCAATAGTATTGATCTTGCTGAGTTTTGTAAAGAATGCAATACATTTTATGAAAACTGAATACGGTGAAGATTAATAAATATTGCTAATTTATACATATTTTTACAGCTTGGAATATAAAAACTCTAAAATTATTCATAAAGATTACAAAAATTATTTTTGTAAAACTTTATAATAACTATTTTATAATATTTTTTATAAATTGGACAAAAGTTAAATAAATCAGTGTACACACAAACTTAACTATTGATTGTTGACATACCGAATATTTTGAACTGCATAATCCTAAACCTAAATTTGTATAATGACAATAATAGAGCCATTAAATTAAATAAAAAATTAAATATTCCCCTATATGTAAATTTATCTCAGACTGTAAGAGCTTTCGGCGATATCTGGAATTGTTTTGTATCAAAATCAAATTAAATGATAAAATTATTCAGTGTTTTCTGAAAAATCTTGTGACACACTTGACCTATTTTTAAAATTTCCTTGCTTCCTACCAATATGTTTTCCCAACAGCTTTTGAATAAACATGTAACCTTCTGTGTAGATTGTAACCTTCTATGTAGATTGTAACCTTTTATGTAGATTGTAACCTTCCTAGGTAGTATTTAACTCTCTTATTTGAATTAAAATTCATAGTAAAGTTAACATGTTGCAAAATATATGTGTTTTTACTTTTGTTAGTCTGTTTTGTCTTTTACTATTTTTATCAATAATGTATGCTCCTTTTTTTAGGTCGATATTTTCCTTTTTTTTAGGTTTATCTGTTAATTTTACAATACGGCTTGTTACTATTTTCTCTTCTTATCAAATAATTTTACCTCCAGTAGGAAGGAAAAGTGTACTTTTCTCCTTATTTTTAAGTGAAAAAAATGACATGTATCTTCTGGTCTGAATCTACGGGGAGAAAGGTAACTAGCGGGAGAAAAATAGCTTTGGTTGTCATGGCAACTACTTTACTAGCGCACTGCATTTCCTCTTTAGCTCAGTTGGTAGCGTTTAGCTCTTGACTTAAAGGTTTCAAGTTCGATCTTCAAATAAATATAGGTATTAATGTTAATAGTTCTTGGAGTCAATATATATATATATATATATATATATATATATATATATATATATATATATATTATATATGTATGTATGTATGTATGTTTATATATATCCTCTAATTTTACTATGTAAAGTTACCATAAGTAGTAACAAAATTGCAATATTTGACTCGTGCATTAAACTTCACGAGTCAACTTTCTGGGGGAATAAAACCATTTTCGAAAGCTTAAGACTAAATTTTTAAAGACTTAATGTTGGCACACCTGAAATGTTCCATCTGTTTTATATTAATTTTTATAATAAAACAGGCATCGCGATACAGAAACTTAACTTTTTAATTAATTATTATATCCTTTTGTTTAAACATTTATAACGTAGATTAATAAACAAAGTGCTGTAATAAACAAAAGACAGTTAAGGAAAACTCCACTTTTCCTTTCGAATATCAAAATCGGGAGATAAATAAAACAAGAGAGAGCTTTCATCTGCTTGATGGGAACCTTTAAATAACTATAACACCTGGGAGGCTTACAATGCTTCAGCAGCTAAATTATTTTTAAAATTAAAAGGACATTATTGCCTTTATATTTTTTTAAGAATAATATCTGATTATTGTATGACACACGGCTAATATCAATTTACAGCCCGCTAATATCTCAATGCTTTCATCTCTCTTTTTTAACAAAAAAAAATCCCTCTTTTTAAGTAACAAAAAATTTCCTACTCTGGTAACACTGTGTGTCAGGTTATTTTGAATTATATCATTTAATTTGATTTTATATCGTATTTTTATTTTAAAAAGCTATTTATTTACTTTTTAATTATAAACATTGTTGTATCTTTTAAAGTTACAAGTGTTGCTTTAATTTTGTTCGGAAGTATGAAATAATTGGAGTTAAAGTTGTTAATTACGTAATACAGTGGATCATAATAGACCTGTGACAAAAGTATATTTAATTCGCCAACTATAGATACATTTTACTTATTCATACTGAAATATGTATTAAAAAGCTCAATTATTTAATAATTAAGACATACTTTGATCACATAAATTACGTTTCAATTTTGTATAATGTATTGCTCTTTATGTAATTATATTTTACAATTTTCCAAAACCAACTGCTTTTTTGTGTCAAGTTTGTATATTTGATTGCTTATTGTTTCATATCAAAAATAATATGACACAATACACATTTATTGTTGAAATGAAACTAAACGAACTCAAACAGATCCAAATTCACTATGAGGGGAAAAAAAGCGACGCGAGGTTTTCAAACTTTTAAAACCAGTGTTGCCTTTTCATGCTTTTATTTATGAAAAAGGTAATTTTTTACAAGGTTGGCATGAAATGGAGAGGGAAGGAGCGCGGTCGGTTTTGATTAATAGAATTTATTCCCTTGAAGGTTTTGGCGCGCTGTCAATTGATTTTAACCGTGTGTTAGACAATAGGAATGATCTATCTGAAGAACGATGTAAAATACAAACAATGTGTTTTCTTAAAATGATTGAAATTCAATATAATAACGATCTAAATACAAATTAAAACATATTTAGAATAAAAATTTATTTATCAAGTGAGACTTAATTGTTTTTATCTAAAACGTTTTATTTTATTGTATTTTATTGTATAATTATTACGTGCCCAATACTTAAAAGCAATTCGTCATTAAAGCTATGCACAGTTAAAACTTAACTAAACATTAAATTAACAATACAGAAACAAATGATGAAATAATATACAAATTATTAAACTACTTTTGACTATCATTAAAAAACTCCTGTAAAGAATAGTAGGATTTAATCTGCATGAATTTCTTTAATTCTTTACTAAATTTATTGATATCAGAAAGCTAGATAAACTGTTGTAATAGTTAATGTTGATGTTAAATGGAACAGATAATGTTGATGTTAAAAGGAACAGATAATGTTGATGTTAAAAGGAACAGTTAGTGCTAATGTTAAAAGGAACAGTTAATGCTGATGCTAAAAGGAACAGATAATGCTGATGTTAAAAGGAACAGTTAAGCTGATGTTAAAAGAAGCTGACTTATATAATTCAGTCATACATGAGAGATAATATAGCTTATCTTTATTTCTATAGTTAGACTTGAAGAAGCGGGGATCAGCTTGGCAAGTCATTAATGAGCTATGGCGTCTGAGTTAAGAAAGGATTAATATCCGCATTTACATTAATCTAAAGCCGTGTAATATGTAATTTGAGAGGATTCTTCCTCCTGTGGTAGAGGTTCTTTTTCTGCTCCTCGTTAAATGTTAGGGTCTATTCCTAACCATTAAGCTATAGAAACAAAACAATGGCTACTTTTTTTGTAAACATTTCAAAACTTTTATGTTTTTCAACCTACTGACACTCTCTTTGTATTTATTGGTAAGGTGAATCATTATATTCTGGAGTAAATTTATAAAAGTAAATTAATTTCGTAGTATTAGTCTTATAAATCTTCAGTCGAACTGAAGATTATTATTACAAGAAACATATTAAATTTCCACCAGGTGCGAGATAGTAGTTTGTTACAAGGTTAATATTACCTTCCTTGTTCTTCTTACTTTTTCGCGAATTTTTAAAGAAATGAGCCTGTTATCAAGTTTTGTTATTTTAATAAGTGAGTTATTTAATAATTAGTCACTTGTAAAATAATTTATTATCAAGTGTTTAATAATTATGTTTAGTAATTCAAACATTGAAAATACGCCGCCAGAATTGAAACTTTTGGCCAACGAGGCGATCGAAACAAGTGTACCGGGATATTTTTATACATTGTACTGTTTTCTTACTAAATAGTTGTTTTCAATTAATACGCTTTAAAAAAAGCATATGCTGAGAATGACTTTTTTTACTAAGCTCTTTTTACTATCTCGCTTCGCTTGTCAGTAAATATAGTCGCCCCTGTAAAAAAAGACCTTCGTTACTGTCTTCTAACATAATATACTATTTTCTGTATGTCGCACAAGAAAACTCTTCTTTTACAGTGAAAAAAAATTTTGCATTTCACGTACTGATCTGAACAACAAGGAATAAAGTGAACCTAAACTCCCTACTTTTGAAAACATAATTATACTGAAAAAAACCAAATATATTTGTTTCTTATTTACCTTGTCTCAATCTCTCTGATTTTTATAATTGGGAACAGAGAAAGGAATAATAGACGCTATAGTAAGTGAAATTATTGGGAAACTATTTTCCCAATAATTAATCTATATTAAGGTTATACTGTAAAATTTTAAGCATTATTTTACTTAAAGATAGGTCAAAAGATAAAAGAATTGTAAAAAAAATGAGGGTCATAATTTTAAGAAATAAGATGTGACGTAATAATTTATTTTTACCTTATTTTTTTTTATTTCAAAAAACAGTTTTGGTAAAAAAGGGTCGGGCTCTTCCTTTTGGTTTAAAATTAAGGGGCTCCTTCTCTCAAGATTTAGAGCCTTTCGAAGATATTGTTGAGAAAACATTTTTCTTCACTTTATTCGTTTTTTCTTCGGTTTTATTAAAAGGTATAAAAAATTTAGGAAAATGTAATAAATAATGACATAGAGTAAAGTAGTGGACAGTTTTAGAATGGAAATTATTTTATAATATTTTTAGTAAGAGATTATTCGTTGCATAATGAAATGAAAGTAAGAAGAAATAAAACTAAACTAAAAGAATTGAAAATATTAATTGAACAGAGTTTTCCAACGTTTAAACTATCGTCACATAAATTGATCCATATCAATAGTGTGATTTTTAATAATTTATTTTATTACCTTGTTTATCTTGTAATTTTATTTTCTGTTTTCATATTTATACGCTTTTTTAGTGAATTCACGTAGAATTTGGTATAATAATTGTAGCATCCTTCAATATGTATAGTAAATATTTAATTAGGATATGCTAAGATTAATTTATGTAAGTTTTACTTTTTTTTATTTTCTGAATATTTCTGTTTTATGTTTAGACTTAAGATTAAACTTATCTTAAATTAAAAGAACTAAAAATTTGTTTGAAACAACAAGGAATGAATCTTTTATATCCTCTAACAAACAAAATCAAAACATTGTTAAATAGTATCCAAATATGCAAATACAAATAAACAATTGAAACAATAATACAAAATCCTCCTTTTATATATATTTTATTTATTTATTCTATTTTTACTAATTTATTTATTTTCTTTTAATTCAGCATTTTTTTATTATTAAATTTTATTATTGTTATTTTTGTAGTCAACATTTTTTTTATTTTATGTTATTTTTTATTAGGACTTCATTTCGCCTATAAGAGACTCAATCTTTATCTTGTACTCCATAAGACCTATCTCTGTTTTGTCACAATAGTTCCTTTCTGCCAAACATTATCATCTTTAGTCCTCTTGAAATAGACCTTATCCCCTTCTTTAAGTTCGGTTCTCATTTCTGCTCTTTGGTTATAATACTTTTTTGCATGTTCTCTATTTACAATAATCCTGGTTTTTACAGACTGATTATACCCACTGCTCTGCTTAACTGCGGCTGGAACATCACAATTCAGCCACCGATTCATCATTCTCTTTGCCGAGCTTACATCAGTCTTGTTAGGGGTGTTCCTCCACACCAACAAAGCCTTCTCGCCTATGGCTGACAGCAAGACAGAACTAATAACTTCTTCGTCATCGTTTCTTAGACCTCTAGGAATCAAATAATTTTCCCAGCTTAACTTAAATAGTTTAATGTTCTCATTTAAATCACCCGTCAACTTCAATGCATTTGGAAGCGGAATATTCCGTCTGTGTTTACAACTACTACTTTCAAAATTATCTTCATAATTCTTACGACTTTCATTTCGTTTTAAACTTCTTTCTTCTAATTCTGATAGTTTTAGTTTTAATTCTTCTAACTTCGCTTCTGTGTCCATTTTTGTTTTACGGACCATTTTAACTTTACAATTTGTACACCTGACACCATGTTTTATGTTTAGACTTAAGATTAAACTTATCTTAAATTAAAAGAACTAAAAATTTGTTTGAAACAACAAGGAATGAATCTTTTATTTCCTCTAACAAACAAAATCAAAACATTGTTACCATAGTAACCAAATATGCAAACACAAATAAACAATTGAAACAATAATGCAACAGTTTCTTACCTTACAATAATGTATTTATTTTTTAACCTTGATTTGGTTTGTTTAGGAGGCCTTGTAAATAATTATTTACGAATATTTTTAATTGAAAACTTCTTTACCTGATCGTAATTTGTAATTCCGTAATTATTCATATTTTTATTTTCAACATATAATCTTATGTCTTCTTTCTATTGACATAATATTGGTATGTATTGGTTCCTTTTTCTCTGTTTCTTATTTTTCCAATTAACATGAATATGCTACGAGAATGTAGTGATATAGTTATCACCTATGTTTAAAAATATTGTTTGTTTTTATGAAGCTACCCCTACATATACATATTTAGCGTCCGACCTCATTATTTTTTAAAATTTTCTTTTAATTCGCCATAGAATAATAAAATATTTACTTATTTGAATATTTTATCTCACTTACTGCTTTCCCTGTCATATTTCATTCATTAGAAGCCTACCCGTGGAAACTAATGCTTGCATTTTCTTTTAACCTTTTGTGAAATTAACAGCAGTACCAACCACCGCATTAAAAACAGCTTAAAAAGGAATCAACAAAACTAATGGGAGGAAAATTTAATAAAATTGAAAAATAAGTAAACAATAAATATTGTTTACTTTTATATTTGTTTTCTTTCACACGTTAAAGAAAGCAGTCATAAAAGAACTAAGGTGAGCGTTAATGGAGTTCATCTTAATAAAAGAGGAAGAAGTCTCTCCACAAAAATATATTTCTTTTTAGCAAAGCGCTTTCAACCTAATAAGAGGTCATCATCAGTGCTAGCCGTTGAATAAAGAAGAGGCTGATAGATGAGTCTTACAGATCAGATATCAAAGATAGTCTATCTTTGATATCTGATCTGTAAGACTCATCTATCACCCTCTTCTTTATTCAACGGCTAGCACTGATGATGACCTCTTGTTAGGTTAAAAGCGCTTTGCTAAAAAGAAATATATTTTTGTGGAGAGACTTCTTCCTCTTTTATTAAAGCAGTCATATGTAAACACTAGAATAATACAAAAAAATAATTTCTTTGTAAATTACTTGTATTGATTTATGTGCAAATAGAATACGCATCTAAGCTACAAGAATACGCATCTAAGCCATAAGAACACGCACCTAAGTCATAAGAACACGCATCTAAGCCATAAGAACACGCATCTAAGTCATAAGAACACGCATCTAAGCTATAAGAACACGAAGTCATAAGAACACGCATCTAAGCCATAAGAACACGGTTAGTCGTAAGAACGCACGCATCTAAGCCATAAGAACACGCATCTAAGTCATAAGAACACGCACCTAAGTCATAAGAACACGCATCTAAGCATAAGAACACGCATCTAAGTCATAGAACACGCATCTAAGCTATAAGAACACGCATCTAAGTCATAAGAACACGCATCTAAGCCATAAGAACACGGTTAGTCGTAAGAACGCACGCATCTAAGCCATAAGCTATAAACACAACCCGCTTTATATAAGTTCCTCGATCAAAACTATCGGCCATCTCAATATTGTACGCATAACATAGTTTTTAATAGAATCGTTAAAATGATATTTATTATGCTTAACTAATTATAATAACCCATTTTACACATTTATAATTAATAAGTAATGGACCATTAATTAATAATTTAATTTAAAACTTTAGCAATCGAAAGTATTGCTAACTGTGTTAAAAAACATGTTATTTTGTTAGGTTGACATACTTAGTTAAGATCACCAGTGAATAGGCTTTCGTGTTATAGGTTGTGCTTCTTCTATATATAGTATTATCATAAGGCAAAATTAAACAAATTTCTGTCAAACATTTGTTTATATTTATCGATTACAAACGCAATTTTATTTGATATTTTATTTTGAGCGTGATTAGTGTTTTTATATTTATGAATACGAAAAAATTGGTTGGTTTAAAATTCTAAAAATATGAGAAGCGCTATGGTGACGACCTACTATGATTCTCTGTATAAGGGTGAAAATATAAATGACATCATAACAAATATTTATAAAACAGATAGAAAACCGTCTGATTTAAGTGAAAACAAAGTAAATTATATTTTGGAAGAATCGAGGAAAATTTTATTGCAACAGCCTTCGCTTTTAGAGTTGGAATCACCGGTTACGATATGCGGTGATATTCACGGCCAGTTCAACGACTTACTTAAAATATTCCACGAAGTCGGTTACCCACCGGATCGGAATTATTTATTTTTAGGTAATTATATAGATAGGGGTCAAAATCAAGTCGAATGCATTTGCTTATTATTAGCTTATAAAATTAAATACCCCGAAAATTTCTTTCTATTGAGAGGCAATCACGAAAATGAGGACATCAATAGAATTCACGGTTTTTTCGATGAATGCAAAAAGAAGTACAACGTTGCCATTTGGAAGAAATTTAATGATGTGTTTAATTGTTTACCATTGGCAGCTGTAATTGAAAATAAGATTTTTTGCTGTCACGGAGGCCCAAGTCCAGATTTATACAGTTTTAAACAAATAATTAGATTAAGAAGGCCATTAAAAGTACCAGAAAACGGATTAATCTGTCATTTATTATGGGCTGAACCCGATAAAGATATTGAACACTGGGGAGAAAGTTACGGCCCGTCAGGAATAACTTTCGGAAATCGAGCACTTTATAAATTCTTACGTCAACACGAGTTAGATTTAATCGTGAGATCGCAATTAGTTCAAGACGGCTATGAATTTTTCGGTGATAAACATCTAGTTAGTATTTTTTCCGTTTCTAATTTCGCCGGAGAATTCGAAAACGCCGCTGCCGTTATGATGGTCGATGATGATTTGAAAATTGATTTTCGTGTTTTTGTCAAATTACGTTCGAATCAGGAGATTATTACGGCCAACCAGCTTGATGCAATAAGCGATGAAACTATCATTAAACCGTTTTATAAATCTAGAACTATGTTCATCAAAGAAAAGAAAAGAAATGACAGGGTTACTGATGAACCTTCAAATCAAAAAGCAGAAAATACAGTTCATTTGCCGGCCGATGGCAAAACATGTTTAAAATAAAAAAACTGGATATATTAATATATGAAGCATGATTATAAATGTAAATATGTATTTTGTAAATATTTTTACTCAAATTTTTATATTAGCCTCTGGATAAATAGCTTATAAATAAAAGCGTATACTATTATTATTTCAATGAAACATATATATTATTATATACGTTTTATTAAAACAGTAATAGTCACTTTCTTATTTTTATTTATATCTTATTTAGATAAGATATAAATAAAAAAAGTGAGATCTGACTGTATAAAAATAAGATTCGAAGAAATCCCTATTTCCATTTTAAAAGGGCCTGAAAAAATGGGGTGGAGAGGCGGAAAAGGAAATTGAAAAAGAACCTCCATACAGTTTTCCTCTAGGGTTCAACGGATTTCAATAAGCTTGCGACTTTTTAGAGGGCAGTGATGCAATTTTTATTGCTAAAACATAAAATTCTCATGAAATAAAAAAGCAAAGAGACAGAAGTTGTCTCTTTTAAAGATTTAAAAATTGTAACAAATTAGATGGAAATAATATGCAATGACTTGAAATGATGATTTGAAAATTTTTAAAACATTTAACTTATCTATTTGCCTACTCCTAAAGGTCATCATAAAAGGTACTCTCAAATAACTCTAAATTACGAAAACCTGGTATCATTAGAAACAAACCTTTTATTCGAGCCAAACTCTTTATCTTAGTGATTTTTAACATTCGAAGAATCAGCTACCGTCGATACTTGCTGTTGAATATGAATATCCCTGGACCGGTTTCGGCATGACGCCATCATCAGCAGGCGGGGAAACACTCGAGCTCTCAACTAATAAAGTTATATCAGTGAATAGCTTTTATATTATAATAATATATATAAATAACAGTGAATAGTCTCAATGAGC